>JAJKFI010000095.1:2620322-2637618 GCA_029204185.1 Lerista edwardsae
GTGCTTTGTGACAGAGAGAGCAAATTTCTCAGGGGAAGCCCATGGGCTTTGGAGCTGGATAAGGATAGTAGGGATCTTGGTTTCCACTACCTCTCATTATAGACAACACACCTGATGGCTATTTAAGCATGTTATCTATCCACACCCTTTCACCAAGCACATACGTACATAAAGCATCCCCTCTCAACCAACACGTCTAGCATGGAATCAAGATTCATTAGACTGAAGAATGGTTGAAGATGAATAACCATGCAGGCAAGGCTAGCAAATACCTTCAAACAGACCTGTGCCAGGTAGGACAGACAACAGCTGAGGGGCAAATGTGGCTCCAAGTACCTAATCTGCATTCTCCAGTAAAAATATCTGAAACTTATTCAAACAAAGGCAAATGTTGTCCTATATCTCTAGTGGCCCAATTCTATTGAACCAATGTGCCAGTGAACATGTCTTTACGGGTGCTGCTGTCACAAAGAAGCTGTAAAGCAATTTGCCACACCGCTTCTAGATGGCGCACTGGAGGGAAGGCCAGAGTCTTTCTGTTCATGCTGGTGCTTGCGGGGGGCGGGGAATGGGGAAGGCAGCAACTGAGGCATGGCTTGGTGGCAACAGGGCGGATCAGGCCATGGCACATGCTCAAACCTCTCCTACTTCCTAAGCACAGATCAATGCAGTCTTGCACAAGCAATATTGCTTGCCCAGGTTCAACCTGATTAATAGTAGCTGCTGCTGCTGCTGCTGCTTACCCCGAGGAGACCACCAGTAGCCAAAATTCTCCTGTGAGATGAAGTGGCACTCATGCTGGTAGAGCTCATGCTGGAGCATGCAGTGGAGGTCATGCTCATTTTGCAAGTATCATTTATGAAAATGATATGCAAGACAGCCAGTTGCAACGCAAGGCACCTTTATTCCATTGGGGCAGCACCTAGACCCCAACACACATTTTTTTATGAGCATCATGTCTTTTGCCTTCCTTTTCCAAGTATACTGTTGAAGTGCTGCATCAGATGGACAGCACAATCCTGAGCTGGCTACCGCTACAGCTACCGCGCTACCACTGTACTGCTACAGCCACCAGGGGCACCTTGGGAGAAGGGAACATTCATCCCCTTCTCCTGGGTAAGCCCGGAGACTTGCCAATGGGTATCCTCACATCTGTGCCAGCTATTTAGCCAGTGCAGACAAGACGGCTTCTGTATCGGGCTGTGCCTATATAGCAAGGATGCATATTACAAAACATGAATAGATCAAGTATATGAGCAGTGCTTGTAAAATAAAATGCCTTAACATGTAGTGAATCAATTATATCTACCACATTATAGAAATAATAAGCACTGCGGTTGCCATAGCAAAAGATTCTAGTGTGGAATAAAATCTCCTGCTTGAAATGTGTGCCATAGCTATGGTAACAAGCGCATTATGACACCTGTGCTACTAATCTATTTAAATTCTCTCTCTGTTTGATGCAGAAAGAAATTTGAGTGATACATATCAGACAAACCTATCTATAGATGTAACATCAGAATAATGACTGCATAATCATTGGACTAACTGGCAATCAATAATGGTGAGATCAGCAGAGCATTTAGCAAGCTTCTCTCAAATGCATGTTTGTAGAAAACGGAGATATCTCTTTAAGAGCAGTGCAAGAGAAATGGCAGGTAGTTACTTGGTGTGTGTTTTTTTTAAGCACTGGCACATGAAAATAGCTTGCATGAATGGAATTTTTCATGAATGAATACTATCTATAGCATAAACGAGGATGACATTCATGTTAAAGAACAGAAGAAGTAACAGCTAAACTGTAAAATGCAAGTGTACATGGAGAAAAACACAGAAAGGTGGGAGAACAGAATGTCCAGTACATATGGCAGTTGGGAACAAATGCCGCTTTTCTCATTCTCGGAAATAGTAGAAATAG
Organism: Lerista edwardsae; assembly: GCA_029204185.1. Taxonomy (NCBI): domain Eukaryota; kingdom Metazoa; phylum Chordata; class Lepidosauria; order Squamata; family Scincidae; genus Lerista; species Lerista edwardsae. The sequence goes on from JAJKFI010000095.1 coordinate 2,622,241, forward strand.
TGGCCCTCACCCAGAGGGCCGTCCATGGCTGTGCAAAGAAAGGCACTCTTTGTATCCAGGTCAATGCACAGAAAACCACTTGCAATGGCACCTCTAGGCAAATTTGTGTGTGTGCTTTTCTGCATTGTGAGACAGATGGGAAAGCAGATCTGCATCTCTCCTGTACAGGATACAAAGGACTGCAGTGTACTAATTGAAACTGTACTTGTGTCTGGTTCTAACAATGCTCCTTAGCATCTGGTTAATCTAGGCATGCATGGAAGGTTGATGCTTGGAACTGTCCTTAAAGCAAAGCAGAAAATGGAACAAATTTGCTATAGCCAGGGACAGCCCATCCATGCAGCCAAATGAGGCCGTTGCCACAAGCAGCAGATGGGTGGAGGGGCACCCACCTCCATCCAACCATTGGCCTTCACTGTTTCCCACTTCCTAGGTTGGGAAAGGAAGAGGAAGTGTAGGGGAGAGGAGAGTGGTGGGCTAGAACATCAGAGACTATTGTCCCTGCCTGTGGGGTTCCAGAAGCATTGAGATGGCAACTGTGGGAAGTAAGATGATGGAAGGGCCTTTGGTCTGATTGAGTGGAGCTCTGCTTTCATAATGTTTATTTAAGGTGGGATCCCAAAAGGAGGAATTTTGACAATTCGTACACTAGCCCTGTTTGCTATGAATTGGCAATCTTATCCTAACAATTGGCTGTAGCTGAAGAAGCATTATCTGAATCCAAAAATTCATCCCCACTCTGGAATGGTAGGGGTGTTGGTGAAGGAGGCAGACTATTTTCATTTTCTTGTGCTTTTTGTATTCAGTAGTATACCTTGCATAAGTAGTTGTAATAATAGACAAAACTAGCTAGATTAAGTAACCCCTTTATTTCTGCTTATTCTATTACTTCTTCCAATTACCTGTGCACTGTTTCAGAATAACCACATTGAAAGAAGCCTATTTCAATTTTTCTCTGTGAAGCAAGGATGAATTGCTAGCTCTGACAAATTCCTCAGCAAGCTAAACATGTAGGAGGACTGAGAGTGTAGCATAAGTTGACTGAACTAATGATAATTAATAACAAAAACAATATTACAAATGCTTCAATTAGCATACAATTTGCTTGAAATAAATTGGTAAACAAATGATCTGGCACCTAAAGTAACTGCATCTGCCTCAATGGAATTTGCTCAGACATCACAGCCTTGTGGCTTTGCTATGCTTTCATTTTCCCTAGTTCAAATGTGCATGTCTTAACTGCGACTGAATTAGAATGGAACAAATCCTGTGTTTCTACAGCAGTGGGCTTTCCAGTGGCCCCAAAGCTACAGTTCCTGTCTGCCAATCCCGCTAGTGGATTTGATTTTTCCCTATATTATTGGTTCAATCCTTAGCATTATTTTAAATGTCCAGTCTCATGAGATATTTATGGAAAAGAATATGTTTTTCCTTCCTCTAGAATACACAGTGATACAAAACTCCAGTACAATTACAATGGAAGCCAGAAGCAAATCACAAATGATATCCCCCTAAATCTCAAAATTCATAGTTCCCGAAGACAATATTGACAACATAGGAAAAAATAAAATAAAATGTCACCTCGTTTGGCTTGGGCTTTAAGCATACATATAACTCTTTGGATGTGGGCCTCTGTATTTACATTTTCATGCATATTTTTGAAGAATCAAAAATGAATTTGCTTCCAAATAGGCATAACTGACTTTATTATCCTTCATCTCCAGTGGCTCTATTAAATCACTGTCTAAAGGCTTTCAAATTCTCATTTCTTTATGCTCATTCTACAGGTTGCTGATAGCTTATTATTACTTTGTCACTGAAATATAATACATGAGGTCATTAGTTTGATTGCACAGTTAGTCTGCATTTAAATATGGCTCCCAAGTCTTCAACAAAAGTGACCTTACGTTCACTGGTACGTTTAATTTCACCTGCCATAAATAAAGCTCTAAATTTCACATGGAATATTTTAGACATGAGCCACGATAACTGTTGGCACAATAGGTCACAGGAATCATTCTGATCTTTGTCAATAGCTAAAGTAGTTATGAACTACTTAGAGTAGTTTCCTTTTAAATGTATATCTCGCAAGTGCTATGCATTACTGCATCTAGACATGGAATAGCACTGACAAGAGAGCAATGCTAAAAGAGTGTCACTTCTTAGCCTATTGACAAAATGATCAGGCATTCAAATAACATTGCAACTAATTCTTCCACCCTAAAGAAATGGACTTGTGTTTTATTTCTGGGCCAGCAGCTTTCCATTTTGTATGGCAAACTGAGGGGACTGTCAAAATCTGCTGTTTGTCCAAGCAATGCAGGATAGATGACAAATTTGCTACAGCCAGCGTCAACTTTGAATCCTGGTCATTTTATTCAAAAACAGCTTTAAAAAATCCCACTGGGCATGTACATACCATTTGGATATTAACAATTATACTGACCAGCGTAATGTGATAGGGATGATAGGGATCTCAATGTTGAGTTCCCACAGCATAATGTGGGGTAAAAAATTAAGATTACTTGAAAATTAATTAAATTAATTAATAATTATTACTTACATAATACTTAAATTACTAACAGCCCAATCCTAAAATGAGTTGGAGCAGGCAGGCCAACGGGCCTGCAATGTATTGAACGCAGCTCTCGAGGCACCAAGAGACTCCCCGACGCAAGGGCACGTTCATGCCCTTGCACCAGGGGAGGCTCCAGCCTCCCCTATAGGTTCCTCGGATCTGCGCCCATGGAATTGAGGGCGCAGAACTGTGGAAGCTGCAAGGTCTAATCCAGAGCACTGAAAATTGCCTTACCAGAAGTCTTGGTCAGGCTGACTTCTGGAAATGGACACGGCATTGATCACACACACCTTTAAACACATTTTAGCACGAAAGGTGCATTTTTAAAATGTAATCTATGATTCTCATGATTTTATAGTCTACGTACAATACCAAATTCAGCACAACCCTACAACCCTAAATCGCAAGAGGTCGGACTGAGACAAATATACAGGAGTGCTGTACTTCTGTATAGGTTTTGCTTGTGATCTCTACCACATAGCCTACATGCCTTGCCTGATAACCATGTAGGCAGGACAGTATCTGTGACAGTAGCAATCTGTCAAAACCAGAAAGGGTACTATTGCACTTGAGAAGTCGTGAATTTATATTTCTAGTTTCTTGAGACTTCCATAGAGATGATTCCTCAAGGGAAAACAAGGCATTGCTTCACCAAACAAACCACAGAAGCATCACATTTGTACTTGGCTGGCATGCAGTGTTCATGCATCAGAGATGTGTCTTCTGATCCTGAAATGTATGTTTATTATTATTTTTGAGGAATACAAAAGATTTTAAAAAATCATATTCCTCAAAAATAATAATAAACATAGAACAAAATGGAGTACATGAAAATACCAGAGCTATAAACTATGAGAAGGCAATTTAGATCATCTATACACCTAGATTTATTGTAGAGGTGATATAACTGTGAAAAGAGAAAATGAGAGCACAGTAGAAATGTATATTTCTATATACTAAGATGTTCCCAACTTCCAGGAGAAAACTGGAGAAAGTATTCAGTTTCTTCCAGCCTAGTCCTAAGCTGCACTGGCGCAGCAGGGCTGCACGGCCTCCTGTGTACCTGACATAGCTTAGGAGCAGGCTGGAGCTCTCTTTGGGGTTAGGGGATCTTTCTCCCGTTGTGCTGAGTAATTCCCCAGTATCTGGTTGTGTGCTTCCTGAGGCTTCTGGTGGGCCACTGTGAGATACAGGAAGCTGGACTAGATGGGCCTTTGGCCTGATCCAGCAGGGCTTTTTCTTATGTTCTTATGTACTTATGCCCTGTGGGGTTACTGGATTTGTGCCTTTGTGGGTCAGTGCCAACCAGCTGCCTTGATCTTTTGGGGTTGCCATGATAGGCTAGACCAATCTTCGATTGGTTGAGGCCTTGAGCCAGGATGCAATGCTGGATTTTGGGGCTGGGGGAGGTAGATGGCTAGTGCCATTTTCCCCAAAATCATAGAGCCAGAACATGTGGGGGTTTTAAGCTTTGCCTTGCTGCAGGTTTATGTATTAATAAAGTTTTATTAAATGCCCAAGCCTTTGTCTTGTGTTTTATTTACGGGGTGCCACATAATTGTGCATGCTACATGACAGGCACAAGTCCGAGCAGCTCTACAGTATGTAAGTCCTACTCCCCCTCCTCATCCTCGTTCCCACTGTGTTCAATGGGCTTACTCCCAGGTAAGTGTGTATAGGATTTCAAAAACTCCAGACATTCAAAAAAATGGAGGCTGTATCTCCCCCTTGTGTTCTGATTTACTTTTGTATAACTCTTTTCCCATATATTTTCTCTCTCATTTTTATACAATAAATGGATTCCTAGTTAATAATCAGCTGTACAAACCTGATTTATCCAGTGTGTATGGAATAACTGCTAATAGTATGATAAAAAGTAAGAATACTAATTTTGCCGTCAATGCCATATCCTTGTAATTACCTCTTACATAGGCAGCACTTTTCATATGGTAATTTTTGCTATCGCTAAATGTCTTAAAATAAAGAAAAACATTTTTGTTGCAAGAATTAACAAAGCATTGTCTATATTTTGACATATTCCCTAAGTAGGACCTGAACACAAATACATACATACAGGTTTATTCATGAGCATATATACCTATAAGAGTAACTAAATACTTTTTTATAGGATAACTCATGCTTGTTTTTATAATTTGTTTGCACATATCACTACTTTTGAGAATTCACAATAAACAGGCAAGAGACAAATTTCCCAGAACTAATAGCCCAATCCTATGCATATCTATTCAGAAGTCTCATTGAGTTCAATGAAAATTACTCCCAGGTAAGTGTGTATATGATTACAGCCTAAGTACTCCTCAGGCGTGGGACGTGGTGGCGCAGCGAGTTAATCCGCTGTTGCTGGGCTTTCGACCGCAAGGTTGGGAGTTCGAGACTGCGTGACGGAGTGAGCTCCCGTTGCTTGTCCCAGCTCCTGCCAACCTAGCAGTTCAAAAGCACCTAAATGCAAGTAGATAAATAAGGACCACTTCGGTGGGAAGGTAACAGCGTTCCTAGAGTCATGCCGGCCACATGACCACGGAAGCTTGTCCTCAGACAAAAACGCCGGCTCTACAGGCTTTGAAACGGAGATGAGCACCGCCCCCTACAGTTGGTCACGACTAGACTATTCGGTCGTGGGGAAACCTTTACTCCTCAGGCAGGCAATTACAATTGAATCTGCCTGTACTGTCTGTGGTCACCAATGGTTACTCACTAATGTTGCCTCCTCTGTAGCTATGGGAATCATGGGTACACATTTGTTTGAATATATGGGATAATGCTGGGGAATAAAAAACTTTGAGGGGAAAACCGCATAGAAAATCGTGGTAATGAGGAACAGGCAAAAAAAGGTGTGGGTATGCCTTTAAAATGCAGGAGCTGGCAGGTAATTCTGTGGCCAGCTAGTAGGTGAGACCAACTGAGCCACCTTAAAAAGGGATGCTATTCAGGACAGTGAGTAGAGGGTACAAAATTCTTTGTTAATCCTCTGAAGATGGATGCTTTCCACAGGTGAAAGTGAAACATTAGGATTAAATCTGACAATGTGTTTTAGAGCACAATCTTATACCCTCTTTGAGCTGGCGCTGCGCTGTTGCACCGACAGAACGCTGTCGCAAACGTGCCATAAAGTGCGTCCGCGGCGGCACTATGGCACTGGACCGATGCATGCATGCCAACAACTGTTGGCAGCGCCGGCCCTGTGCCAATCAAGCATCAGCGGAGCTTGGTCGGCAAAGGGCGTCCGCGAGGGCGTTCCAGAGGCATTCTGGGGGCTTAACTGGGTGGTGCAGTGGGCAGAGACGGGGGTTGTGATGCAGTACGGCCTTAGTGCCAAATCCTAAACCCCATCCCCGGCCAGGGCAGCCGCAATTCGGGCAGCTCCTGTCCATGTTACTCTGCATCTGCTATTTTGACAGTGCAGATCCGAGCAGGCCCATAGGGGTGACCGGGGCTTATGAGGGTCCAAGGGGAAAACCTCCCCTTGTCCTGCATGTTGCTGTTGCTGCCTCCTAATGGGCTTTAGGATATAGCCCTGCTATGTTGGCTTTACTAGACCGGCATAGTACAGGATTGAGCTGTTAATCTAACACTTGAAGACTCAAGCAACGTTTTTAATTATGTTTTTGACAGACTGCTTTCCCTTTTTTGATCCCACTCTAGTCTAAAGAATGCCTTTTACCTCTGGTTTTCAGACTGACTGACTCCCTGACATTCAATCCCATCCTGGCCCTGATTATGTCTTTACTTCCGATCCTTCTAGGCATGTTCCCCTCTAGTCTGCCATGGCTTGAGCCAAGGCAGGACAATATCTCCATCTTCCACTGAGCTTGAAGACAGGCTATGCCAAGTGCGGGAAGTTGGTTTGCAAGGTTCACAGCACTTAAATTACAGAATGATATAAAAGGCTGTATGGTTATATCAATAAAAGTATGCATACATAAAAAGTCCTTTTCTTCTTCATCTCATCAGTGGTACTGGATACTCAAGAGGATAATCAACCCACTGCCATGAACAGGAAACACTGTATCTGGTTCTCATTCAGATCTGCAATTTGACCTTCATCAAATCTCTTCACCACTTGAGTTGTTGCCTGGCTAGGTAAGGTGAGATGTACTGTAATAACACATGGAAATTAGAAAGCATTTTTCCTGGTAGAAGAAGTACTTTGTGTGATTTGTATTTCTAGATATTTTCAATCATTGCCATTAGGCAGTTTTACTGTCCCAGAGCTTACAATTTGTCTTTATTTATGTGCCTGACTTAACTCAAATACATCTCATTTGGGCGGCTCAATCCTATTAAGCCTCAGTATCGGTGTTCCAGACCCAGAGTCAGAGCTGGGAGTTGCAAACGTGCCATAAACTAGTATATAAATGTGCCATAAACTATTACAACTAGTACAGAACGCGGCGGCTCGGGTGGTTGCTGGGGCACATCAGTTTGACTCTGTCGAGCCGTTGCTTCGGCGACTACACTGGCTGCCGGTTCTGTTCTGGGCCCAATTCAAGGTGCTAGTTTTGACTTTTAAAGCCCTTTACGGCTTGGGTCCGGGGTATTTGAGGGACCGCCTCCTTCCATATAATCCAACCCGTACTCTTAGATCATCTGGGGGGGGCCCTTTTGACTGTGCCGCCACCAGGAGAAGTGAGAGGGGCGGCGGCCAGGAAGAGGGCCTTCTCGGTGGTGGCCCCCCCAACTCTGGAACACCCTCCCCTTAGAATTGAGAACTGCTCCCTCTTTGTTAATATTTCAGCAGGGGCTGAAGACCTTTTTATTCCAAAAAGCTTTTAACTGTTGACAGGTTGGCTGGCTGGCTGGCTGGTTTGTTACATTTTTATATTTTATTTTATGATCCACTAGGCTTGTTGTTTTTAAACTGTATTGTTTTTGTTTTAATTTTGTTTTATTGTATTGTTTTAATATTGTTTTTAAATTGCTTTTTAATGTTAACTTTTATATTGTATTTTTATATTGTAATGCCGCCTTGGGTGCCTCCGGGCAAAAAGGCGGGATAGAAATCTAATAAAATAAATAAACAAACAAACAAACGGCACCGGCAGGGAGGACTGTACCACCCCATTGACGTTGCAGCACAAGCCCCAGCCACCAGCAGAGACCTGCTAAGTGCCTGTTGGCAGGGAGGAGGTTGGTGGGAGGATGTGGGGGAGGGGAGGGTGGGACAAGCCTGCTAAACATCAGGTGCAAATTCAAAAAGCCCCATTGAGCAGGCTGGGGCTTTACACAGATAAGGGGACAAACATCCCCTTCCTCCAAGGAGACCTCCAGCCTGGTCACATCCACCACAGGATGCAGCAGTAGCCACTGCTCCTGTCCTAAGTCAGCTGCGTCTCCTCCAAAATAAGTTTGAATGTGCTTTTTTATTTACGCAGAGGTTGAGCCTAATTACCCGCAAATTTTGTATCTGCGGATTTGTCTCAACATGGGTCTCCCAGAAGAAGAGGCTCCGGACCGGACCAAAGCACAGTTCTAGTTAGGTCCAGAGGATGGGGGAATCCCTCATTGTGAGCTCTGCCGAGGCCACGGGCAAACGCACACAACCTTGGCGGGTCTCAGAAAGCCCTCCGGTTCGGGAGGAGGGGGAATCAGCTGGTTTAATTACTCACTTATTTTTTTTATCTGTGAGGGTTTCAGGAATGGAACCCTTGCAGATAAAAAGGCCACACCTGTAGTCTGTTCTTTGTAAAATAATTAGTGCAACTGGGAAACGAAGGGCATGTACTCCTTAATATATTTATAAATAATAGCAACATTTTATCGCTATCGTAGGTTGAATACTATGTACAGTCCAATGCCCAGATTCAGTATGTGAATGTGTTCTGCAGAACATGTAAAGCCATTGTTCCGGCATTTTTCTAGTTGCTTAGGCAACCCAGCAACTCTGTTGGGAAACTGAGAATTAAACAGGGAAACTTCTTGAATGGAAATCCATTCAGTTTAAAGGCACCAGTGTTGCAACTCACCTTTTATGGTATAGGGCAGCATTTCTCAAACTGTGGGTCAGAACCCAGTTGGTGGTCATGATGACCCAATTTCTGGTTCCTCTTGCTGAGCCTCGAAAACATGGGTGATGGAAAGATCAGATAACTGATTGCCTCAAGTTCTGAGGCTATTCAAAAGTCAGATAGCTTCTATGTGCCCAGCAAAGACCTGCGATCCTGCTGTTTGCAAGATAGCTACTAATTGCCTGGAAAACAGATGAGCTCCTGCAGTTTGAAAGGAGCTAAGCTCCTGCAATCTGCAAGCTTGTGTAAATATAGGGAGATAAATGTTTGAGCATCTTTTTTCTGGTGTGTGCTTTTTTTCAGTCCATCACTGACAGGTAGTGGGGCTGAGTCACTAAGCCTCCCAAGTAACTAAGCCCTCCAAGCTATTCATTAGGGCTGCCTCATTATGAGAACAGGATTGATGGGGTTATTTGCAAAAAAAAATGAATAAAATATTACTTGTACATAAAATATTTCTTGCTAATCACCTTCTAGAATCACCTTGTAAAGCTAGGTGGATCCCAATAGAGTGTCATTTTAAAAAGTGGGTCCCAGGGCTAAAACGTTTGCAAATCACGGGTATAGAGTGATTCTACATATGTTTGAAAGGGATGGTGGCATTAGGGAGATCTCATGGCTGTAGCTGCATTGCAACTGTCCTGCCAGAATATAACACCAGCTTCTGTCAACTGGGCAAAAGCACTGAAGTTCCCTGGCAGCGTTGGAGGGCTGGTCACATGAGGATCCAGGATGATTTTCATCCTGCATCTCCATGCATGCCACACATGTCCAGGATGCACATGCAGTTTTGCAATGCCTTGTTAGAGAGCAAGACAACAGAAGGCCAAGGAGGAGAAAGAGCAATTGGAGATGGTCAATCGAGGGAGACTGGTGGCTGTGAAGGAATCCAGGGGAGAAGGAGCTGCCAAGTCTTGCACAACCAAATGTATGAACAGAGGTAGCACCACATCTAGTTTGCGGATACTTTTATAAACACGAGATTTACTTGTGAAGTCAGTAGACATGCTCATTCATTCATTTCTCATTAGGTATTTTAAAACCAATTGAGGTAAAAGGAAATATGTTAATGTTACTCTCCGATTATAATTGTTGGGAAAATAATGGTTCAACTCATTGTAATCATTTTCAACATTTTAGAATGATTCGTAAAATACACAATACAATTTGAATGAGTGCTTCAATTAGGTCTTAAAGCGCTTATTAAAAGCAAGGGAATTCTAATTCCCACATAAATGAATCTTCTCACTGAAATGAATGTTTTCATTTACAACAGCATAAATAACAAAATATTCAGGACAAATATGCTAGTTTTGGTATTGGGCCACTGAAAATGTATATACAGTAGAAGGAAAATAATTTATATCAGAGAATAAGAGACTACTATCATAGGATTCCTCTGTTTACATGTTCAGAACCTTTCACTAAGACAATAAAAACAAAATGGATCTTACGGTTCTTAGTAGGGTGTATGTGACAGTGGGACCAAAATTTGGGTTTTGATTTCTGCGATGTGAGTTAATAATATTGCCTACGATACCACTGTTTCCAGTTTCTTTGCACATTTTGAGTGTTGCCTATTGCCCCCAACACCTTATCAAGATTGTACTTAAAGCCTTGCAGACCTTCAACTGCCATTTCCAGTTCTGGCCAATCACTCCTAGTTTCCTGTCTTATCTCCTACTCAAACAGCACTGTTTCAGATGGTGCTCAGCTTTTGAGGAACAGATCCTCTGCATTCCTTAATTACTGTATTCAATGGCAGAGCCATAACTGGAAGTTTTTTTCTGGCACTACAAGTGTATGTTGTTTCAGTTTCCTATAAAGCAAGGCAAACTCATGTCGGTGTGTCCTTAGGAAGTCCTAGAAGCCTCCTCCAGGTCTCACTGGATCACCACAGGCCTCAGAATAGCCCACAGAAGCCTCTGGGAGCTTCTTCCAGTTTTTGGAAAACTACTTCCTGTTTGCTTCTGAAAAGAGTAGATCACTTCTGGATACTTCTGCAGGCCATTCTGAGGCCTGTGGAGGACCAGCACAACCTGGAAGAGGCTCCCTTAAGGACACCACCAAGGTGCGTTTTTATACTTTTTTTGTTTGATGACATGGCTTAATGATAGAATGTAACCCCATCATTAAAATCAATGCATATCTGTAAATCTAGTAATAAAAGTGTCCAACACTTAACATACCGATAAGTGTCCAATTAGGTACCACTTGCCTAGATAACTCCTGTAATAAGCCTCAGCCATGTGGAAAAAAAACACACCACAATAATAATAAAATTTGGACTAGTCTTCTTTCATATTATGGGCTGTATCCTAAGGAGTACATATGGAAATAAGGTGGCATTTTATGCTATTCCATATGTGAAGGACAAGTGAGTGTAGAAGAAATTGTACAACAAAGTGCTGACAATTTTATGTGTGGCATCTAGTACAACATGTCACGCAATGTGTTGGGCAAGCAAAAGCCAAGTCAGCATTTCACTCTGATTCCTATGCAGACAAAACCATGTGCTATCCTTTCTGCATGCTCAACCACCTTGTGAAAGAGGTGGGATAACTTAGGAAACAGCACATTATTCTTTTCAAAATATTCAGCATTTTAAATGCAATCTGTCATACTTAGAAAGATTATTCAACCAAGCTGGTATTGTAATTAGATATAGAAAATGAAGGTATTCTTGAGTAAACCAATTAAAATTGGTGAAGAAAACCTATTTTTCAAAATTCAGTAAATACATTTATAGCTCAAGGGAGCATATAAATGAATAAGGAATGTGCATAGCTGGTGCCAAGGGCAGAGCATAGGACAGTGGCAGACATAACAGTTGTGTGCTGGAAAAAAGGAACTGGGAAAAATGAATTTATTTCCATTTAGATAAAGTGGCAACTGGAAATGGATTAGCATTTGAAGGTGCAGTGCTTAGTGTCTATGTTCCAAACGAGACTGCACCAGAATGAATACCTGTTTTGCTATGCTATGACTTCTATTCCCTGGATATTTGAAACAATTACTAGAGAATTGAATCAGAAGGGATATTCCAGGTGCATGTAAGCATTTCACTGTTTTACCTATTAGGAATGTTGGAAATGAGTGTAGACAGTTGCAGCTTACATAGTAACAATAATACATTATTATTATTCCATTGCGCTCCTACCAATAAAAATAATGTACGTATCTGACATAGTTCACTTCATTGAATGCACAGAGGAATACAAGATTTGGGGGCCAAGAAACAGAATAGGAATACTGTGTGTGCATGTGTGTTGGAAATTTTTACGTGGGACCTATAGCAACTGCAGTGGGATCTACAGTATTGCAGAATACATTTAGCCTTCAAGAAAATGCCCAGGGCTCTGTCAGCCTGGAACAGTCATGTTCAGGTTTCATAGGAGGAAGAAGCAAGAAGAAAAGGAAACTTTTTCAACCATCCCCTTGAGGTCTCCTCCTGCTATACTACGTAGCTGTTGATAGTCAGATTTAACCTTGGCATTTTATTGTTTAACCCTGCGGGGGTGGTTTCAGACAGGTATGAACTCCTTTCAAGAACCAACTCACCTGTCTTGGAAATCAATGAACAAAAGTCAATCCACACCCTGGTGCCAATGATAGACCTAGTGTACTAAGAACACTGAGGGCCCAGTCCTACCCAACTTTCCAGTGCCGGTGCAGCCTCAAGGTAAGGGAACAGACGTTCCTCATTATACACAAAAATTTTGAGACACCTTGCTCAGCCAACCAATTAAAGTTATTTAAAGAATACCAGACTTTGAGAAGCCTGGATGTGGCTGGGCTGGCACATCCAAACACTACTGAGGATAGCAAGAAATGTAAATGACGTTCCCTACATTTCTCAGGTGTTGTCGTCATCATGAGCCCATTCATTGAGCCCATTCATGAGCTCTTTCCTTGCCCATTCATCTGTGAACTAGGGATAGGATTTACCCACTGGTTCATTGTTTGATACCATTGTTTCTAATGTTACATTATTTCTCATGCAACTACCAAAGTGAATGGTACCTTTGACCCAAGCATATGGCAGACACTACACTACCTGGCCTGGTTCCTTGACCTTATTATATCTCCTATTCCTATATCTCACTGAAGTGAATGAATGAGAGTATGATGTGGGGGCTTGAAGCAATCATGCTGGTTCCATTCACCATTTCGGTGACTCATTTGTAGAAGTGTTACTCAGGTTCTCAAAGTGTTGCACAGTGGCTCTATGGTTAAATCAACAAATGTGCTGAAAAGGGAAAATCAGCCAGTTACAGGAGTCTAGATGTCACGATATGCATACAAGGCAGCACCTTCCATACCCACACTACAATTTCCAACATGCAAGAATGTGGCAGGAATCAGTTTTTGCTTTATTTTGGTTCATTTTGAGTCAGAACACCGCAATGATATTGTTTGTATGGATGGAATATCATTTCATGGCAAGACTCGTGTGCCCATCGTTCTAAAAGTGGAAGAGTTCCTTTCCCCTTCCTTCTTCCTGAAACAGTCCTATATAGTATAGTGTGGGGAGTGCTTTAACCTTGTGATGTACACAAATCCAACACCTATACCTAGGGAATCCTCAAAGTATGGAGAAAACAGTATCTTATTCTGAAATGGCTCCACTTTGCTTCCAATCTGACAGAAACTCACTCAACCATCTGAATTTGCTCTTAGCATATAATACTGATTGATCTATAGGTTTCAGTTCTTGTCCCTTAATACAGAAGTGACTTATAAAAGCACAAAATCTGTCCCATTTTTTTAACCGTCTTTATTCTCTCACATTTTTTTCCTGGTTTCCACATGAATAAGACCCCTCACCTTCCCAGTATCAATCAGAAATTAATGTGACATATCTCTTAACAGTTCTTAGCTATTTGCATACAAAGCAGCACTACCACCCAGAAATGATGGGTAATATAATAGCAAATTACTCATAGCCATTGCCCTTCAAACACACTTTTCATTTAAACATCAAAATGCTTGCAGGAGATATACAAAGATAACTTTTATCACTACATTCTAACTGTATCTGGAAAGAAGAGGCTCAATAACTCTTCTGGAGAGACAGGGGAGGGAAGGAGAGAGAGGGTAGCTGGCAAAAAATGTCCTTCAACTAACATGAACTAAAAATGACTAGCCACACCTTGTTTGATCAGCAAATTAAGACCTTTAAATAAGGTCACATTTTGGGAGACTCTTGACTTCACAGTAAACAAAAAAGTGCCTTGACTTCCTTCATCAACTTCATTGCTAATTCACTTAGGAGTCATATGACAACTGAAGCACAAGTTTTCTCAGCAATCAAGGATACCCCATTGTACCATCTGCAGGGTGCAGAACAATGAAGTCTTCCGTATTCAATTGGGGATGGACCATCAGTGGCCAGCAAGATACAAAAGAACAGGCCTTGGTGAACTCACCAAACATAAAACCCTGCTGGGATCAGGCCAAAGGCCCATCTAGTCCAGTTTCCTGTATCTCACAGTGGCCCACCAGATGCCTCAGGAAGTACACAAGACAACAAGTTGCCTGCATCCCATTGCAACTCCCTTGCACATGGCATTTTGAGGTAGTCTACCTCTAAAACCAAGAAGTTGAACATACCCATCATACTGTAGCTTGATAGTGATGGACGTTTCTTCTAGAACAGTGCTTTTCAAATTGTGGGTCATGACCCAATATAGAGAGCAAAAAAGGGCCATTTCCCCTTAAGGGAACGGGGCCCAGGAATGGGTGCCCTGATAGCACCATCACAGTACCACGGGGACCCAGAGACATGTAAAGGTACCTGGGAGGTTAAGAAGCCTTTCAGAGGATCCTGGAGAGTCGCAACTCCCTCCACAAGTCTCTCTTCTGCAGAGGGGAACACAGCAAGTGAGTTCTGATTGCAAACTGGAGCTCATTGCTGCAGAGGGGAGGCTCACAGAGGGGGCTGCAAGCCTCCCGGACCATCTGGGAGGCTTCACAACTCCCCAGGTACCTTTACATGTCTCTGGGTCCCCGCAGTGCTATGGTGCTATCGGAGCAAATCCGCCTCTCCCAGTCCCCGTCCCCACAAACACTTACCTACAGTCCTCAAACTCCCAGAGAGTTTGAAGACCACTGTTATAGAAATCTGTCCAAGCCCCTGATAACCACATTGATTCGGCTGTAGGAGAAGGTCTGTTGCCCTGCTCTCCCCCTCCTGCTTGAGTAAAAAAATTACCGTATTTCCCCATGTATAAGACGCACCTTTTTTCAAAAAATTTGGGCTCTAAAAACTGGGTGCGTCTTATACAAGGGGTGTGCATCAGGGTGCTGAGCCTAACCGTGCATGTAGAGCTAAAATGAGGGCCGCCCCCCCCCAGTGTTCAATACCTCTCTCTCCTGTTCAATCGCGGGACTGTAGCCGGTTTTCTTACCTTACAGGCTCTCTTCTCTGATCGCGGGACTGCGGCTTGACTAGGAAGTACTGCAGTGGCCGAGAATGGGATTTCATTTCCAAGTCTTGGCCACCGTGGTACTTCCTAGTCAAGCTGCAGTCCCGTGATCAGAGAAGAGAACCTGTAAGGTAAGAAGACCGTAGGGGCAGGCGTGCCCCGCCTCCTTGATTTGCTGAACAACGGCCAAGGAAGCCGCACACCTCTCAGGCCACTTCCCCAGGCTGCCGGTCAGGCTTGGGCAAACTGCTTGGCGAGGGGGGAGGGGGCCGTGAGAGGATTGTTTGTGCACAAGGAAGAAAAAGGTGTCTGAGGCGCCAACACAAAGCAGAAGCAGCACGGGGGG
>JAJKFI010000095.1:2637628-2661612 GCA_029204185.1 Lerista edwardsae
AAAAAAATGAACTAAGGATTGAAAAGATGATTCCTTCATAAAGTTGTTACTTCAAAATACATGATATAGTAGAATTAAACCACCAGAATATTCAGGCATTATTCAAAATGCTACTGTCATCAGTGGTAAGAAACAAGCACTACTAAAGTCCAACACATTTAGAACAAGATTATTATGTTTCAGTTTATTTTAAACCAATCACAAAAGATATTAGAAATTATAACCATATTATATGGTTTTAACTGGGAGGTTTAAGGTTAATGTTAATGGTTAGAATCCAAGTATCATGCTAGATCAGTGATGATGAACCTTTTGGTCTCAGTGTGCCAAAACTTAGGAAAATGCTTAATTTGGCTTTGTGTGTCAACCTCCCTCCCAAACAAGAGAGAAACAATTCTTTATATTCATTTATTTAAACAAAAAATACAGTACAACCATGTGTGGTGCTATGTATTATATAAAGAAACATCTAATAATTACAAAAATGAAAAATGAGTAATACAAATTCAGTTTTATCATGCATTGAAGAATGCTGGTGTGTCACCCCAAACGTTGTGGTGTGTCACCTTTGACATGTGTGTCACAGATTCACCATCACTATGCTAGATGATACCTACAGAGCCAGGTTCACATTCATATCCTAAAAGATAATATTTTATATTATCCTAAGATGTGATGGCACAGCCAGGCTGCATGGCCTACACTGCACCCAATTCTGCTCAGGAAGCAGCTGGAGGTCTTCTTGGGGTAAGGCAATATATTTTCTGTGTAACGCCATATAGGGCTTCTCTAATTCATGCCAGCTCGAGCTGGTGCAAAGCCCCGCATAGAGCTGCCTGGCCCGGGAAGAATGTGGTGGGTTAGAATGTGGTGGAGGAGGCCTCAGCTGATTCTGACCCCCTCCTGGCCTGAGCCTCCCACCCTACCGCTACCCAGAAGAAACCCACCATGCTCCAAAACCCGTCTCATATGCTCACCAATCCTCTTCCAAACATCTGCCTTATCTCTGCTTTTCAATTTCATCTTGCCTCGCCTACTTTCAACACTTTCAATATTTACAGTATTTATTTAAAACATTTATAATCCACCTTTCCAAAAACTCATGGTATATCAATTATTGTCTCCCTGCTCTGTTGTTCTCCTATTCCCCCTCAGAAATGTTTAAGTTCTGCATTATACATTACAGATTTTCCTTGTGTTTAGAAAATAAACATAAATAATGCAGTATAATCCAAGGCTAGAAAATACAACTTAACTTCGGCTACAATCCTTTGCACACTTACCAGGCTCTCTGAACTCAATGGGGCTTAGTTCTGAGTCAGTGGCATTCCTACAGGAGGGGCAAACACTAGGTTTTGCAGGATGCTGCGCTCCTGTGTAAAATGACCCCTCCCACTCACCTCTCCAAGCTGTAGTTGCTCTGGAGGTGAGAGGGGAGGGACACATTATACAGGAGCTCAGTTTTGCTCCTGCAAAACTAACTATTGGTGTGCTGCAAATGGAATGCAAGTGTGCCATGGAAGTTTTGGGTAGGATTAGCAGGGCCACTAGGGGATACAACCCCCCTCCCAGTGTGGTGTGCCTTGTGAATTGTTAAAACAAGATGGTGAGCCTTGACAATTTCAGCATCTTATCAGTGTGCCATGCGAGAAAAGGTAGAAAATTGCTGGGTTAAGGGGATTTGGAGTGTGCAACCCATACTATTGTACCTACCCACATATTAATTTCCTAAATTAAACTCAGTGGCAACACTGCTACAATTGCTACAGAAAGGTCCAATTGCTACAGAAAGTCTTGGTCTGGTAGGGAATCCAATGGGCACAGGATCTCTGCTAGTGCCTGATCCAGTTGACCTGACACATTATGAATGATTAAATTTAGCACTCCCCCCGCATCACTGCTTTAGTCTAAGGCTCCCATAAGAACTTGTAAAGTAAAAAATAAAAGAGTTGGATGACCTGATCATAGATCTCCTGTGTAACATGTAATTTGATCCTATTATTATTTGCAAATCTGTGCCTCTGTTTTTGTGAAATTTAGATTACAATCCTGTGTTATACCACCAAATATTTGTTTAGGAAACAAGACAATGACAAGCTGTTTTGCAGACTGCTGATTCTGTGCAATGTTGGTTTGGTATTTGTTTTATCACTGATGTTCGCAAGAGTAACTTGTTTCCCCCCCCCCACTCCAGCCACCTTGTATTTTCTTGCAAAAGAAAGACAGGAGAACAAGCTAATTCACAGTTGCTTTCCTTGCTTAGCTGCAGCAGAAAAAAAAATAGGACTGATGGGGTAGGAATTGGCTGATGTAAGCACAATACCATAAGTATGGTTACCAAGAGAGCATGAAAAACACCACAAGTTATTGTGTATACATTGAGAACAGAGATGGTTTCTGCAGCATCCTAGCAGACAAATGTGCTTTTCACAGGACATGTTAGTACCATCCTTGTGCACATATAAAATATGAATATTCTTTAAAAATATGAGCATGACTAATACCAGCATGAACGCACTTAAAGCAATACCAACATCTATAGCTTTGTGGTACTTACTTGTGGCCATTTAAAGCAGCATGATGCAAAGCGGTGTACCCCGAGCTATCTGTACAATTTATATTGGGTCCTCGCCAAATGCTGAAAATAAAGCACAAACAGGTTGCAACATCATGGTTTAAAATAGCAAGTCAATTTTTAAAAACTGTTTCAATAATATAAATGACCAACGCAAGGGATAGGTATGCATGCAAAAAGAAGTGCACTGATCAATTTTTTTAAAATGCAAGATTAAAAAAATAACCAGATTTAGAGCACAATCCTAACCTGTAGTTAGGCTGGCACAGTTAGGCCAGTGAGTTTGCCTGGCACAAGGACCACTGTAAAGCATGTTTGCACCACTCTCTAAGTCAGGGAGAATGGTGCACATCTGTGTGCTGGCCTCTCTGACTCCAAGAGTGGTCCAAACATACTTTATGGTGTCCTTTGTGCCAGCCAAACTTTGCGGACCTAACTGTGCAGGACTAACTCCAGGTTAGGATTGCACCCTAAGGAAGGGTTTAAGAGTAAATGACAAGTATACTAAAAAAAATTAATTGTTTTATTGGCTATTTAGTCAATAAACAAGTAACTCAGAATATTCTTTTTGTAGGAACTATAGCACTTCAATTTTCCTTGTAGGGTAGATTTAAAGCACCCCCATGTGAAAAATGTACCACATCAGAAAGATTGTAAAAGTGTAAATTTGTAACACAGATGGTAAACCTTAAGGACCTTCTCAGTGTCAATCTTAGTTAAAATAAAACAAATATTCTCTCAGGTATCTTGAGCCCAAGCTGTTTACAGTACATAACCAGCATTTAAATTAAATCCAGAAGTCAAAACAGACCCAGTACAGAGACTTGAGGTCTGATCCTGCCACCAGTAGACTTCCACCTCCAAAGACTTTTCAGTCCTGGAATGGTGCTCCACAGCAAAAGCAGTATACAGTGTATCCTCAGGACAAACTCAGATCCCTCATTTCCCCTCTTTACCTTCCATTAAGGATCGTTGCCAGATCCAAACCTATCTGAAAAAGTTACATACTCTTTAATAAGCACAACTGGTAGAAAACACTCCTGGTCACTACAGTAAACTGGAAATTCAAATGCAACATTGGATCCAGGCGCACTCTAGGCTTTGACCAGATAAATTAAATTTCATGAACCAACCACAGGAGTCTCTGTATTTCCAACAGCTTGGTCACATCCATTCACCAACCACAAGTTTTTGCTGGCACCAAGCAAAAGCCAAGAACTTCATTTGAATGAATGAAAGTAATGGTAGAGCTGGGTGTGGTCTGTGGACAGATGGTACCACATCCTTTCTCCAAATAATCTAACTGAATATCTTCCTATATATGCTACATAAGAGGCAGAATTCTATGGATACCCATAGGAAACTTACAAAGCAGGGCTGCTGACAAATATAACCACACCCATTTTTATTACAAGCTTCTGAGGTTCTAGACCATGTTCCATACAATTTTGATTTCCCTGATGTTACCACACCTGTTCAGGAATACATAGGAATGGGTCTACAACAAACACACGGACCTACAAACAAGCACATTAAATGATCTTCGACTATTGATCATGGCACAGTTGGAATTAGTATTTATGAGAGAAAAGGAGAGAGAGAATCCAGAGTGTTCAAATCACGATACATAGTTCATTTAGTGATTGTTTACAACAATAGGAGGTAATCAAAATAAATGCAGTGAGAGGCAAAACAATGCAGACAACAGTCAAATGAGAAATAATACACTACCATTCCTACTTAGAACAAGCTGTGGATATAAGTGGATTGGCTCTTCCCTGCAGGTGAGAGACAGCAAGCAGCCTCTGGCTTGCCTCTGGCAGCCTCAAGGACCCAGTGTGCTGGCCTGAAGGTTGTGGGGAGGAGCTGGTGATTGGGACACCTGTGGTGTGGGGCAGGACCAGCTCACACAGACCCATTGGCTCTTCCCTGCAGGTGAGAGACAGCAAGCAGCAAGCTCTTTGCCCATGGCTCTTCGCCTGGTGGATCGAAGACCCAGGACATCTGCTGCTGACATGTGCCCTGCTTGACACCCCATGGATCAACAACTGCCAGCCACTTCCCTGCTCCTTGTACATTTTGGAGACAGGGAAGCCTGTCAACAAGGCCTAACGCCAGCCTTTTTAGTGAGTGAGTGGACGTTGTGATTGTGAGAGATCTTGGCCCGAGTGAGGCCAGGGAGTTGAAAGCTACCCCTGCCTCGGTGAGAGGGGGACAAGGGGGGACAGAGGACCTCTACCTCAGTGAGAGAGCGGCAGAGGCCGCAGTGACCCAAGCCTCGGTGGGAGAGGGGTGAGGGTTGCCGCATCCGTAGGAAGTAGTGAGTGTGTGTAAGTGTGTATGTTTTTAGATTGTTTTTGCTGTTTTAGTGGCCTAAAGGTTGACCATGCCAGAGCTATGTGCTTAACATCTCAAGGGAGCTCAGGGGAAGGGAGGGGAGCCACTATCAGTAGAGTTATGGGTTACAGAAGGTATGGCGGTGGGGGTTGGGCAGGCCATTACAGGAGAAGGAAGGTCAGTCGTAGACAGACTGTCCCTCTTTCTGGCCCTCCTCTCACCCCTCTGACCCTTGGCACTCTTGGCGACACTCCCTGAGTTTGAAACTGATGCTTCTGAATGCCAGGTCGGTGAATAATAAGACCTGCCTAATCCAGGATTTAGTCCTGGAGGAGGGTGCCGACCTGGTGTATATATAACAGAGACCTGGCTGGATGAGCTGGGAAGTGTCAGTCTTTCCTAGATTTGTCCGCTGGGTTTCCGGGTACTGCAGCAGCCACAACTACAGGGGCAGGGAGGCGGGGTTGCAATAGTCTACTGGGATACCATCCATCTCACCAGCTACCCTATTCAGTGGTCCACCGGGTTTGAGTGCCTTCGTGTTGTGTTGGAGGGGCCAGACAGAATAGGGATTCTGCTGGTGTACCGCCCGCCATGCTGCCCAACAGTCTCCCTACCTGAGCTGACTGGAGTGATCTTGAGCGTGGTGTTGGAGTCCCCTCGCCTATTAGTGCTGGGGGACTTTAATGTTCATACCGAGCCCCAGGAACAGCTGCAGCTCAGGATTTCATGGCCTCCATGGCAACCATGGGTCTGTCTCAAAGAATATCTGCCCCAACGCATGATACAGCAGGCTGATGATGATCTGGAGGTGGAGGAGATTAAGATCATTCCTTTGTCATGGACAGATCACTTCCTGGTGGGATTTAGGCTTGTTGCAGCCTCTCACCTCTGCAGCGGCGGGGGATCACATTGTATAATCTGCCCTCGGAGGCTGATGGATCCAAACGGATTCCTGAGGGCTCTGGGGGATTTTCCTCTTGCCAGAGCTGGAGACCCACCCGGCGCCCTAGTCGATCTCTGGAATAGGGAGATGACCAGGGCCCTGGATGAGATCGCTCCCGAGCGTCCTCTGCCCAGTCGCAGAATCCTTGGTTCCTTGGTTTTCTGAGGAGCTGCAAACGATGAAGCAGCAGGGCAGACATCTAGAGTGACAGTGGCGAAAGACACGGGCTAGAGCCCAATTGAGATCTTATTCTAAGGCAGTGGTGGCAGCTAAGAGGGCATACGTCTCTGCCACCATCGCGTCCGCAGAGAACCGTCTAGCTGAGCTTTTTCATGTGGTCCGTAGCCTGCTCCATCCGGTCCCCCCTACTGGAGGGGAGGAGCACATGGAGGCTCACTGTGATGAGTTTGCAAAACATTTTGCGGAGAAGGTCCATCAGATTCGGCATGAATTGGACACCGCTGTAGGCGTATCTAGTGATGTCCCCGGGGAACATGTCTATCCTATTATTTGGGATTCTTTTCAGCTTGTAGAACCTGAAGATGTGGACAGGATTCTCTGGAGTATGAGACCTGCTGCTTGCCCGCTTGACACTTGCCCAGCATGGCTAATTAGATCTGCCCAAGAAGGGCTGGCCAAGTGGACAGGGAGGGTGGTGAATTCATCTCTGAGGGAGTGGGTGTTGCCGCCTCCTTTGAAGCAGTCAATTGTTCACCCCCTCCTGAAGAAACCCTCCCTGGATCCCACTAATCTAAACAACTTTCGGCCAGTCTTGAATATCCCATTTCTGGGCAAGGTGATTGAGGGGGTGGTGACATCCCAGCTTCAGAGGGTGCTGGAGCGGATTATCTGGACCCATTCCAATCTGGCTTCAGGCCGGGGTTCGGGACGGAGACTGCCTTGGTGGATGATCTATGCCAGGAAATGGACAGGGGGCGTGCATCCCTGCTAGTCCTGCTGGACCTCTTGGCGGCTTTCAACACCATCGACCATGGTGTCCTTCTGGGTCGGCTGGCTGAATTGGGGTTCGGAGGCACTGTTCTGCAGTGGTTCCGCTCCTTCTTGGCTGACAGATCCCAGAAGGTGGTGCTGGGGGATGCTTGTTCGGCATCCCAACCTCTTAAGTTTGGGGTGCCGCAAGGGTCCATCTTGTCCCCCATGCTATTTAACATCTACATGAAGCCGCTGGGAGAGGTCATCCGGGGGTTTGGGGTGGGGTGCCACCAATATGCTGATGACACCCAACTCTATCTCTCCTTGCCCCCTGATTCTGAGGAGGCGGTCAAGGTCCTGGATCATTGTCAGGAGGCAGTTGGGGGCTGGACGTGGGCAAACAAGCTGAAATTAAATCCGGATAGACAGAGGTGCTCCTGGTCCAGAAATCCACAACTCGGGTCTTGGACTACCGCCCTGCTCTGAATGGGGTTGCAGTCCCTCTGAAGGAGCAGGTCCGCAGTCTGGAGGTTCTCCTGGATCCACAGCTGCTCCTGGGATCCCAGATGGTGGTGGTGGTGGCCAGGGGAGCCTTTGCTCAACTTCGGCTGATTTGCCAGCTGCGACCATACCTGAGCTGTGCAGACCTGGCCACGGTGACCCATGCCTTAGTGACATCCAGATTAAATTACTGCAATGCGCTCTACGTGGGGCTGCCTCTGAAGTCAGTTCAGAAATTGCAACTAGTGCAGAATGAGGCTGCTCGGGTGGTTGCTGGGGTTTGTCGGTTCGACTCTGTTGGGCCGTTGCTTCAGCGGCTACATTGGCTGCCGGTTCCTTTCCAGGCCCGATTCAAAGTGCTAGTTTTGACCTTTAAAGTGCTTTACAGCTCAGGTCCGGGGTATTTGAGGGACCGCCTCCTTCCATATAATCCTACCCACACTCTTAGATCATCTGGGGGGGGGCGCTTCTGACTGCGCCGCCACCAGGAGAGGTGAGGGGGATGGCGGCCAGGAATAGGGCCTTCTCGGTGGTGGCCCCACAACTTTGGAATACGCTCCCCTTAGAATTAAGAACTGCTCCCTCTTTGGCAATATTTCGGTGGGGGCTGAAGACTTTTTTATTTAAACAAGCCTTCAATTGTTGACAGGCTGGCTGGCATTTTATATTCTTCATCTTATATTTTAAATGTTATCAAATTGTAATTGTGGGATGCTTGGGGCTTGTTTGTTTTAAATTTTTAACTGTTTTAATATTGTTTTTAACATGGTTTTAATTGTTATACTTTGTGGTTTTTAAAGTGATGGTTTTAATGTTGTAAGCCGCCTTGGGTGCCCATGGGGCAGAAAGGTGGGATAAAAATTAATAATAATAATAATAATAATAATAATAATAATAATAATAATAATAATAATAATAAGTGAGTCAACCAAGAAACTGTGTAAAGGTGGTTTGACACTTGGAGTGGGAGGCAGGAGGAAGAGGGAAAAGGATCTTGTTTTCTAGAGGAAGAAGGCTGAAGTGGTCATATAACATTTAGCAGAGACACAGAGGTTCCTAAAGAGTGGGTCACAACGCACTATTGAGAACAAAAACTGGGCCATTCCCCCTTAAGGGGACTGGCCCAGTTATGGGTGTCCCAAAGATGCTTTCCATGTGCAATTCAGGGCTTTCTGCAGCATTGAGGAGGCCCAGAGAGGAGGCTGTGGGCCTCCCAGACCCTTCAGGAGCCTGAGCCTGAGCTCCAGGTAAGTACTGAAGCCCCTGGGTGTCTGTGGTGCTGCATTTGGTGCAGCACCAGCAGGGCAGCCCCAGGCCCCACCCCCACAAACATTCAACGTCCGAGAAGGGCTTTGGGAATTGCTGCACTAGCAAATTATGATTCTTAGATGTTTTACCCAGGAGGGCAAATCCAGGCATTGTTGAAAAATAAGAGTGGTCCTCAAGAGGCAGCTGCACAGAGAATCACCACAATCTGCTGCGATCATTAAGAGCAGCAACTAATGTAAAAGCAAGAAAAAGACCAAAAAGAAAAAAAAAGAAAGAAAGAAAAGAAAGACAAAAACTAGCATAAGGCACAGAATTTTGCAAAACTGCCTAATGAAACAAAAATGAAACTAACAAATGAGTACCAAAATGAACCAAAACAAAAATGGAGCTCCCTAGCACTTTTTCCCTCACATAACACTACTACCTATTTCCAAACCTGGACTACTGTGCAATTCCTATTCCATGTTTCCATGGACAGCCACCCTGTTCAAACCCTAAATTTACTAAAGGGTGACTACCGAGAGTAAACTTTCCAAGAAAAACACCACAGTGGTTCAATGACAATTTAATCTCAGAGGAAGAAACAATATACACTGATATTAATTAGCCTTCTTCTGTTGACAGAACAGATCTAGTCCAACAGTAATGACCACAGTACCTCTGTAAGGGAATCATTTAATAATTGTATTGCAAAGCTGTGCTGTAAATGAAATGTCCCGTATCAATGTAGCAATCAAGCTCCGAGAAAGAACATTTAACCACAGGTGAATTTAAATGCATTTGCTGCTGGGTGTTAGCTACTAAAAAGCTAGGGTTGGGTGTTTTTTGTTTTTGTTTTGCATTTTCTTTGCAAGATGCCATGAACAATAGTAAAATACAATAAGCCTTTTATATGTGAAGGAAATTTGTAACATTCACAGATCCTATTATTTACAAACTAACTTAAAATCACTTGCCATTTGTCCAAGAAATAGTTTTAACAGCTGAATAAAAACTGTGTTAACTGTGTCCAACAATAAATTTCTCTCATTAGCTTCCTTCTGAAAGGAAGCACAAGGAGCTTATTGAGCTTTGTGTACAATTACATCATCCAAAGATACTTTTGATGGGATCCTACTTTCATTGTGGACAAAACCCTGATGATTCAAAAGAAACACACTGTAAGAGACAATTGCTCACCAAAACTGCAACTGTTTGAAGTCTCATCCAAAGGTGACCATACTGTATTGAGACAATACATTAATAAATTACTAATACAGTAGTGAAAAAATACGAATTTTAGAAATCTCAAGACCCCAAATGGGATCTTATAGGCAAAAGTATCAACCACATACTAAAACAACTGAACTGAAATTAGATTAAATACAAATAATGAACAACAACTTAGTAGTACTTTAACATGAACTACAGAAAGTGTACCTATGATAGAAAATCTTGAAATAGCAGAAGGCGGCTTTTGCCCTTTTATATCTAATAATGCTGATGCAAGTATTAACAGACTGACTAGTAATATAAATACTACAATTTGAAAAGCAGTCAATATATTCCAAATGGTTGATCTGAAAAAAACCAAAATCCAAAATTACTGTAGCAGCTCTTAGAATCAAGCTGCATTGATTAAAAATACATTTGTGTATTTTTAAAAAGACAAATGGGCTGTTCATATTTTAAGAACAGCACTTCCATTTGAAAAAATAAGAAGTCAAGCTGATTCATTAATGTTCAAATAACTCATCTCAAATAACTACATTTATGCAAAGAAAATGAAATGGCTAGGTCTCAATTACAACATATATTAAGTGTATGGTTTGGTCTTGCAATTTGTCTTTTACAACGTAATCATAACCTACACTGCTATAGCCAGGCCGCAATGGTACTGCCAGGCTACAATGCAGGATAAGAGCTGGCTGGAGGTGCCCTTAGGGTCAGCCCTTACCCCCTGTAACACTCTGCCCTATGGAGCTATTCAGACCTCCGCCAAACTATTTAGTTAGAGCAAATCCAAGAAACCCAGTAAAACACTGGGTCGGCGAGGAGGAGGGCTAGGATACAATAGTTGAACTGGGAAGTGACAAGTGCATAAATAACTGTGTCCAAATCTGCATTATCTAGGAAGGGGTGTTGCTGGTACACCAGATGGAGATATGTAAAAGCACTCCTGGCCACAACTGTCACCTAACCCACTAGCACAGGGATTCTTTAATTTTTTTACAATTACAGACCCCCCAATGGAATGCCCCCTTTGCCAGACTGTAAAAATCATTATCACCACCAGGTACCAGTACTAGAAATGCTGAACAGTCTTATGAGGGTAGTTCCTCAGCCATTCAGGAGTAGAATGAAGCAACAATCCAGCCACTTACAGTCCAATCCTACCAAACTCCCCGTGCACCAGTGCTGGAGGTTTCCTCAGGGTAAGGGCAGTCCAATAGGATAGAAATGCTCAGCTGGCCTACGCTGCATAGGACACAATATTATTATGAAAGTTTGTTTCACCAGCCTCACTGCCCCAGAATGGGCCCTAAAATGGGCTCTATTTGTCCAACCTGATTCATTGCTCTTAGCCCCATGGAAAACATGAAGACACATGGCCTCTACCACCAAGAGAGAGACGGTGTTTCAAAGCAACTGTGTCAACCACCTGGGAAGCGGTTGTACTTAGTCGTACTTTAACATGAACTACAGAAAGTGTACCTATGATAGAAAATCTTGAAATGGCAAGATTTCATTATATAATCTGCTCATTATAGAGGGCAGCAAGGGCTTCTATACTGTACAGTCATCATTCCCTGGGATGGACTATTAAAACTGGTCTACCATTCTTGTGTCTGTATGCAGCTAATCCAATTACCACCAGATAGTGACTTGTCCATGACAAGTGAGTTATTGTAAACTCCCCACCCCCAGTCTAGTAAAACGCAGGTCCCAAGATATGTTCTGTTATATGGGTAGAGTCCCAGTATTAACTGAGACAGGTCCCCAGCTACCATGAAGAAAACAAACATGAATTGCCCTTTGACCTGATCCAGCAGGATTTTTCTTATGTTCTAAACAGAATCCTGATCCTGTTTCATTGGCCCACCCTCAGGTGCAAAGATTCCAAACACTGGAATTACTCGACAAGGCATGTGGACAGTGGATAGAATATAGCAGCAATAATAAACATGTATCTGACTAAAAAGCACTGCAAATTGCTTAAATATTAAACTATAATTATTGCACACAAAGCTCCAAGGTGTAATGGAAGGACATACTTATTTAAAAGTTTAATTGCCACTAAGTCTTTAATTACTATATTTAATGTAGTTGCAATGCATATGTCTGGACATAATTTCAGTAGAATAGCAGGGGAAGAACAGTAAGTACAGCAGGCGCTGCAAAGCACTGTGTAAACAGCACCGCCTACTCGCTGTCAGAGCCATTCTGGGCAGTGAGAGCAACCATCTGTTTGGTGAGCACCTGCACATTGCCATAGCTGTACAAAATGGCTCCAACAGCAAGTGGGAGGGGCCACTTACACAGCATTAATCTATTAATCAGGCTTTTAACATGTACTCACTGACCAAGCATACCCCAAGCTCAAGGGCAGCTTGAGGCAAGGAACAGAGACCACTCAACCTTTCTGTCAAGCTACTGTGTCCTCCAACAAACCCCCCTCAAATAAGGGAAGAGAGAAAGGGGATCCCTTTCCTTCAAGACGTCAGCCTCTTTCGCCCCCCAGAAATGCTAGAGAAATGGAAGGAAAAATGTGTGGCGGTTGCCACCATCACCTTATCCTCTACTTGTGTTAGGCTTTAAAAGCAGATATCTCCTCCACCTTGTTTGTGATGATAAGCAGACCTAGTTGAGGTTTTGACTGAATTTTGACAGTGACAGAGGAAATTGGTGTTCCAGCTACTCCTGTCAGCAGTGCGATGCTGTCTTGCTATTCAAGATCAGACAAGTACTGTAGTATTTGAAGAAATTGAAGAACATCTGAAGAAATTGAGGGTTCTGTGAACTGTACATAGAACAATAGTTGTAATAACCCCAATTGGACAAATAGGGTTTATGAACAGCCTGCCAATGTAAACCGCCTTATGTCCAGTGAAATCTGAAGAAAGGTGGTATAAAATTAAATAAATAAATAAATAAATAATAGTATTTAAAACAATGCTCTCCTTTGCAGAAATTTGAGTGAAAGAGACCACAGATGACCAGAGCAGAGAGGATGTGGCAAAAGCAGCAGTATCTCAAGTTCTCCAGGGAGCTGTTATAGGCATAGAGACCCTCAACAATCTCCTGGACAAATGTTGTGGTATACTTAGAGAGGGCAGCAACCAGCCAGGAATGATTCTTAGACATTATAACCACCAGGCTTGAGGCCTTGGTGTTGCAAAGGACGTAAGGGTGCTGGTTAGGGCACTTAGCGCAGGAGGAGCGCCTGAATGGACAGGCAGATTGCTGTGATGAAGGCTTACTTGTTCAGGCATGAGCTTCCACAAACAGAGAGAGAGAAGCACTAGGAGATAGTGTCACTGAGAGACCAGTAGACACCCCCCATTCTGTGAACTTATTTGACAGCACTCATTTTATATTCACTTGCTTTGTTGCACTGCACTAAACAGACCATTTAAGATTTACAGGCATTCCCTGGTATCCGAGGGGCATATGTTCCTGCCTCCCTCCCTCAGATCCCAGAAACTGAGAAGAGGGAACCCTATCTCTGCACTTTCCTTTACAGGAAAGTGCACTGCCCATCTTCTTTACAGTTGCGCGAATAATGAATGTCTCTTCCCTTTACCAAGTACTATAAGAATGCAAGTTTATAGGAAGACAAGCAGGCAGGCAAATTGAATGTTAGAGAAGACTAAGCAAATGTTAACAAGAAGCAGTGGGCTCTCATCATTTCCCTGCCACCTCCCAGATGCTGCTCCAAACAATGCATACATGTCGCATAATAAGAGAACCAGCAGTACATTTGACAGTTCATTTCAGCTTCACATTAATCCACTATTTTCAGTACTTTTTCTATGGAAGCTGGATGATTCAAAGCCAGACCTGGGCAACAGTTTTTACTCCTAACCAGAAGTGGTGTCTGGGTTGACCAAGCCAGGCACTAGACAAGGGCTGTACTTATCAGATACACATCCTGGCCAGACCAACTCAGTACCAGTGGTGACAGCCAATGCACCATCAAGGTGTGGAGGAAGGCCATGGGAGGTCCAATAGCCCATCTGCCCCAGGACCCATCTGATGCTTGTGCTGGCACTGCTCCCAACAGAGCACTGTTGCTTGTCTCCAAGCAAAGAGTTTTGCTTTTCCTACAATCACAATTCACATACAGTATACAAGAGAAAGCAAATTGCCGTTTGTAATCTAAATCTGTAATGCACCCTGAATGAAAATGATTTATTCTAAAACTATTTTAAAATAATTCATTTTAATTGGTCCTATTCTGAACTGATGAAGGTTCACACATTTCTGTATGCAGCTAGATTCTGGACAGGACTTCAGATCAAAGAGTGTAAATTCCTGATGCATATGAAGTCCTGTAATGTTGTATTTGTAAAAATTGGGGAGATGGACATGATTTTCTGATTAAAGATTTGGGAGTACTTACTGGTGGGTAATGACAGCAGCAGACATCTTTCAGGTTCCTGCTCCTTTCACCACCTCAAGAACATACCTAGAACAATGCTACATCCCAGCATAATATCATTCCTCAGTGTGCTTCCATAGAAAACAATGGTAGCCCTCACTGGAGATCGCCAATGTTTCCCAATGCCAGAACACCAACACCACCCCCGCCAGAACAGCAGCAAAGGAAAGGGGGAGAGGGCACTTTTTCAGGTGCCTGAAGCATCATATACTTATTGCTTTGCACTCCCTGCCTTTCTCCTTTCATTTGCACACACTGTCTCTTCTCCCCATGTCTATGCTCGGTTCAGGCTCTGGCCTAAGACCTATCCAAACCTTTCCATGCAACTGCTTCTGGACAAAGCACCATCCACAGGCCACCTAAGAAGCAATGGGCTGACCCATCCATGAAGCAGATGGTCGCATTGAGCAGCCAACGTAGAGTGCCCCTTCACACCCATGAGTGCCCCTCACTGTTGACTTTTTGGCCTCCTATTAAAACTTTTCTGTTTTGCCAGGTGTTTTGATTAGTCCTCTGCTAAGCTCTGGTTAGGGACGTGGTGGCGCAACTATCTGACCAGAAGATTGGGAGTTCAAGACCACGTGATGGAGCGAGCTCTCGTTGCTTGTCCCAACCCCTGCCAACCTAGCAGTTCGAAAGCACCTAAAAATGCAAGTAGATAAATAGGGACCACTTTGGTGGGAAGGTAACGGTGTTCCGTGCGCTACAGGGTATAGTCATGCTGGCCACATGACCACAGAAGCTTGTCCTCAAGCAAACACTGGCTCTACAGGCTTAGAAATGGAGATGAGCACCACCCCCTACAGTTGGTCACGACTAGACCATTCAGTCGTGGGGAAACCTTGACCTTTAAGCTCTGGTTTCGTTTCACTGTTTACCATCTGAATTTGTTACTGCTGCTTAATTTTATATTTTAAATAATGTATTTGTTTTATGATTCAGCTGTTAATTTTATTATTGTTAGGTGCTGCTTTGGAGCCTAATGGCAGTTTATTCATTCACATTTCCGCATTTGCTGTGAATCAGGTTTTTTCTCATTACTTCACATGTCTCAAGGTTGAACCGTGTCAATAAAGAGGTTCCAGAAATAAGCTCATGGGGTTACACAACTGAGTCCTCATTAACCATGGCTCAAATCAAGCCCCGACTGCACATAATGATGTTTTGAATTTAAAATATTAATGTCTACCCACAGAGTGACTTGGGGGGAGGGGAAGATTCACAATGTCAGATCAGGGCCAGACCCTGAGCCTTACCTTGGAGAAGATGGTTAAAGGGGCCAATCAAGTGCTTGTTGTACTCATTTCAGCCAACAGCTGTGGCACTATGCAGTCACTCACAGCATGATTCACAGCTGCAACAGGTGATCTCACCTGGAGAGATCTGACAGAAGAGTCTGACCTTACCTTGGAGGGAGTTGGGAAGGAAGGACTACATGTGGAGAAAAGGATGGAACTGACAATGAATGCAGTGGGGAAGACCTGGGAGAAGAAAGAAGAGACAGGAAGGGGCTGTGGAAAGCCCTCCAATGGAGGAAGCTACAAAACAGCACAGGTGTTTGTGATGAGGCAGCTCGGGAGGGAAGAGCTGAGGGTGGCAGGTGAGACCTCACTGCAAGGCCCAACACCTAACCTCCCTAGGAGGCATCTTGATTCCACTATGAGGGAGAAGATGACTAGGTGTCATAACCTCCTTCCTGCCTTTTGCTAAGGTTGTGTAAAGGACTCTGGACAACCAGATAGCTTATTTCTGCCTCCTTCAAAAGGAGATTCACATAGATCTCTCACTATAATGCTCCTTCACATAGATTACATGGATCTCTCACTATAATGCTTCGGGCCCTGGCATACCACATTAGTAGGTGGACAGTGGAGACTCACATAAAATAAAGAAATATCTGCTTTAATGACAGTTTTGGTCTATTCAGTTAAATAAGTACTGTGTCCTGTACAGCTGTGAAGAACAGTACTGTCACAGATCTCCTTTAAAGTGTATTTTAAGCATGAGATACCCCTATTGTGTATCAGAACAAACAGATAATACTGAGAAGACTACACTCTACGGTGATTCTTGTCCACTGTCAGCACATCCCATGCCAATGAACACTTTAAAATGTTTTAAAGTGATTGGCTTAAGTTCACAGTAGATGAAGCTTCAAGTATCAATAAACAGATGAACCAAATCACATCCTAAATCACAGGGCTTCCCATATAAAATATGCTTTACTTTTTAAATAGTATATAATGTAGGTTAGATATGCTGTGCTATCTATAGATTCTAACATTTTACAAATAAAAATTTTTATTTTTAAATTTTTTTAGCAACAGCTAGTCCAACCTTCGCTGGATCATGGAGAAAGCAAGAGAGTTCCAGAAAAACATCTACCTCTGCTTCATTGATTATGCTAAAGCCTTTGATTGTGTGGATCACAACAAACTGTGGCAAGTTCTTGAAGAGATGGGAGTTCCAGACCACCTGATCTGCCTTCTGAGAAACCTGTATGCGGGTCAGGAAGCAACAGTTAGAACTGGACATGGAACAACCGACTGGTTTAAAATTGGGAAAGGAGTACGACAAGGCTGTATATTGTCACCCTGCTTATTTAACTTATACGCAGAGTACATCATGAGGAAGGCAGGGCTGGATGACTCACAAGCTGGAATCAAGATTGCTGGGAGAAACATCAACAACCTCAGATATGCAGACGATACCACTCTACTGGCAGAAAGTGAGGAAGACCTAAAGAACCTTTTGATGAGGGTGAAAGAGGAAAGTGCCAAAATTGGCTTGAAGCTCAACATTAAAAAGACTAAGATCATGGCAACCACTCCCATCACTTCCTGGCAAATAGAAGGGGAAGAAATGGAAGCAGTGACAGAGTTTATTTTCCTGGGCTCCAAGATCACCGCAGATGGTGACTGCAGCCATGAAATTAAAAGACGTTTACTTCTTGGGAAGAAAGCTATGGTGAACCTAGATAGCTTAATCAAAAGCCGAGACATCACCCTGCCAACAAAGGTTCGCATAGTCAAAGCGATGGTTTTCCCAGTAGCCATGTATGGCTGTGAGAGCTGGACCATAAGAAAGGCAGAGCGTCGAAGAATCGATGCTTTTGAATTATGGTGTTGGAGAAGACTCTTGAGAGTCCCCTGGACTGCAAAGAGATCCAATCGGTCAATTCTCCAGGAGGTCAAGTCTGATTGCTCCCTGGAAGGACAAATGCTGAAGCTGAAGCTCCAATACTTTGGCCACCTGATGAGAAGAGAGGACTCTTTAGAAAAGACCCTCATGCTGGGAAAGATTGAAGGCAAAAGGAGAAGGGGGCGACAGAGGATGAGATGGTTAGATAGTGTCACCGAAGCAATGAATATGAAATTGGGCGAACTCAGGAAGCTAGTGGAGGACAGGGAGGCCTGGCGTGCTGTGGTCCATGGGGTCGCGAAGAGTCGGACACGACTTAGCGACTGAACAACAAGTCTTGCTAAATGAACTAGGGGCACAATCCTGACTTAGGCCAGCACAAGTCACTTGTGCCAGCCCAGGAGTGTTGCAAATGCACCATAAACTGCTCCCTCTCTGTTAACATTCCGGCGGGGGCTGAAGACCTTTTTATTTCAAAAAGCTTTTAATTGTTGACAGGTCTGGCGGGCTGGCTGGTTTATTATATTTTAGGATCCACTGGGTTTGTTGCTTTTAATTTGTACTGTTGGTGGTTTTAATTGTTTTATTGTATTGTTTTTTATATTGTTTTTGAAATATTTTTAATGTTAGTTTTTATATTTTGTAAAGCCGCCTTGAGCGCCTTTAGGCAAATAAGGCGGGGTATAAATCTAATAAATAAATAAATAAATAAATAAATAAATAAAGCATGTTTGGGCCACTCTCAGAGTCCATGTGCTAGCTTTCCTGACTCTTTAGAGTTGTGCAAATGTGCTTTATAGTGCATTTGCAACATTCCTGGGCCAGCACTAGTGACTTGTGGCATCCTAACTCCAGATTAGGATTGCACCCTAAATAAGATTTTCACAAATAAGTTTATACAGGTTCTTTCCCCTTAACATTTATGTAATACTTGAAACTCAAATGTTTATACTCTGCAGCACTGGTGCTACCTCTCTGCCACGAACACGTACCTGGTTCCCAACTCCCCTATAGGAGTTTGGGAACCACTAGTCTGTACTGTTAATTCCAGCTGCAGGTGTGGACTAATATTTCTGCATTATCTCCTATGTGAAAAAACCAAACACCTCACATGTAGCAAATCAGTGGAAGGTCTACAGTGAACCTTTCTCCCAAAGTGCTCCATTATAACATGCAGTGAGACTCTGTTTGGGGAAAGCATTCAAAAATTCAGACTAAAATTCTATAGTGGACAATCCAGAATTCTACCATGTCAGCTTATCACTGTAACTTAGTATAAAGCGTAGATGGGAGCTCAATTCTAACAAGTGCTGGCACATGGCCTCCACTGTATCCAGGGCTCATCACGAATAGGCTGGAGGTCTAGTGGATAAGGGGATATTTTTGCTTTACCCCAAGTAACAACTCAGCCTGCCATATAGGGCTACTCTGCCAGGTATTTGGCTGACACAAATCCGAGCAGCCCAGTGTAATGCCATCAGGCCTGGGAAGAGGGTTAGGAGTAGATGCCTGCTCTGCTGATCCCACCTCCCTCCCAGCCTGATCTGCCCCCCATTTTTCTCACCTGCTGCCCAGAAATGCCCCTTCCCTGCCTCTGAATCACCCACCTGCCGCCACCTGGCATGACATTACCTGTGGTGTCCGGCGGAAGGCCTGGAGGCAGAACCAGCAAAGCAGCTCAGGATTCCCCGGTGGCACTGCTTACTCTCTGGGTATCATGACATGCCTTACTGTTTGTGATCCCCTCCTTTCCTACTCAGAGACTGATATGCCGGTGGATATTTGACAGGATTGTACTTTGAGTCTAAGAAAACATGACATCATGGATACATTCCAGGAGGCAGTTCCAGACATAAGGGGCAGCAAGGGAAAAGTCATTTGAGTGAGTAAGAAACCCTCAAATAGATGAGGCTAGTGGAGTTAGATGAGTGAAGGGTCTAAAATGTACATAAAGACATAAGAGGTATAGAATGATGTGTAAGATGTTAGAATATGTGTATAGGAACTGAGAGATAAGGAGGCAAGATCATATTTTGAATACAAGGATGAGAAATTTGTGAGGTATTGAGCATGGACAAGAAGCCAAAGGAAGGGTTTAAGAAAGGGCATCACATGTAATAGCCATACCATTTGTCTGCTACTATAGCAATCTTCCATCAGCTGCAGGGGCAACCTTGCCATGCAACAATGTGGAATTGTCATGCAGAGTGGCAGCCTTGGAGAACCAGCAAATGAATGCTGCAGCAGCAGCATTCCAAATCCAATTACAATTCCAAAGTAGCACCACAATTCCAAATCATGTTTTTCCTGCCTATCTGATGCCTAAAAGCAGGGAAAGGTATATGGAGCCTGTTCCCTTCCTCTACTTATGATGTAGGCAACAGGCAGCTCCACATTGCTTTTGCTTGCAATCATCTTTAATGCTGAGTTCCTAGCATCTCCTGCTCATATTCATTTCAAAAAGAAGCAGCACAGAGCAGGGAGTCTGCCCATTACGCTCCTCAAGTAAAGGGAAGAGGGACGGGGCATACCTGCATGAGTGCAGAGACAGAGTTAGCAATGGGACACAAACTGCTCTGAATCAGCTATTTCCAACTCACACAGTACTAGACAATAGTTTCAGATACCACTGAATGCGCTCAACTGGCAGCCCACACAAGACTGTCCCCAATAGAACTGCGAGAATAAAAGTACAACCTATTTTCCCATTAATCCAGAGAAGTACATTGTAACTAACCTAGGCATGCTTTTGTCCTGAATATTATAAACTCACTGCACCATGATTGAAGCTGCAATCCTATGCACACTTTCCTGGGAGTAAGCCCTACTGAACACAGTGGAACTTATTTCTGAGCAGACATGCATAGGTTTGTTCTCTAAGGCTGTAATCCAAAATACAGTTACAAGGGAGGAAGCCCTACTAAACACAATGGGACTTTGAGTAAACATGTTTTGTACTGTGCTGTTAGGAACATTAAGGAAAAAATGGCATTGCTTCTTTTTTACTTGCTTTTGTATATCAAAATTCAAACACACAGTCCCAAACCTAGCCTACCTCTAAAGTAAGCATTCTAGTATACCAACTTTTGGAAGTTCAGCAATTTCACAAAAAATAGCTTCAATTAAAACTGGAATTGTGGAGACAACCCTGAACAAATTGATGCCAGTGACAGCCAAATTCAGCAGGAAACTAAAAGGCACAAGTACATTCAAAACTGCCACCAACATTTTACTTTGAAAAGACTATCAAGATTAGTGGCTGTAATGTCAGTGGTACTGTTAAAGACAAGAGAAACACAAAGCACAAGTTACTGAATTGTTAAGACTATACTATGTATATTTATATACAGTATCTCATCAATAATTATACTAACAAATTATAAGATAAATTCAGCTCAAAAAATTCCATATGTCAGGCAGCTAGCAATGTGATGCTGGTGCCAAAGAAGGAATGTGTTTTATAACTTCTCCCTAAGTATCTGTTTTTTGTGCAGACTGTTGTAGAAATACGCATATTTTTTTCTATTTTACCTGTTGCTTTTGTATTCTTGACATATACCCTTGATTTTGATATGTTAGAAAGGGCAGGAGGAAGGGGAAATATGCAACTGTATATAATAATAAAACCAATATGTTCATTTTTAAAAAAATATGCTCACTACTTTTTAAAAAAAGCTAGATAAAGAAATATACAAATTTCTACTTTTAGTAATCAACAGTTTTCTGTAATATCCACTGTTATCAATCAATCACTAGTATTTATATACCGCTTTTCAACACAAAGTTCACAAAGCGGTTTACAGGCAAATAGTAACATTAAAGTTAAATGGCTCCCTGTCCCAAAAGGGCTCACAATCTAAAAGAATGGAGAACACCACCAGCAACAGCCACGAGAAAGACACAGTGCTGGGGTGAAGAGGGACAATTGCTCTCCCCCTGCTAAATATAAGAGGACACCACTTGAAAAAGTGCCTCTTGCCCAGCTAGCAGGGGTTATAGCATTCAAATGACATATAATAATGAAGGTCTTTCAATCTTTTCTCTGCTATAAATAGTTAACAAACTTCTTAAAAAAGTTAATTTTAAAATAAATCCATTCTGTAAAAATAAGTTCATTCTACTAAAATGAGTCCTAACTATTATGTAAGAATAGGTCATATTGATTAGAACACTGGTGGATGTTAACTTTTGTTTATGTGAAATTTTGTTGAACAGTGCAATTGTAAACAAATATGTTTAATAAATGTTTATCTTAAAATTAATTCAATTAACTCATACTTTCCTTTTTTGCACAGCTTTTATACTATAAAAAGATATTTTGCACATGTGCCTTCACAATCAACATTTAACAAAGAGTTTTGTTATTGCTTTGAACAAGATTATTGTTAACAAAAACCTTTTACAATGAAACTTGCATTTGCAGAGGGATAATATGGCAACTTGATGAAGTATTAAACCTGTTACTATGGAAAAGTTTGGAAAACTACACAACCCTTTTTCCCTGTCCCTGATACAATGTTCATTATTTCAGGCCTGCTTCTTTTCTTCTGATAGAACACATTTAGGGGCAAATCCTACCCAATTTTCCAGCCCTGATGTAGCAGTCCCAATGGGATGTGTGCTGCATTCTGTGCTGGAGGGGGAATCAGGAAGGCCTCCTGAAGGCAAGGGAAAGTTTGTTCACTTACCCTGGGGCTGCACTGCAGCTGCATCAGCACTAAAAAGCTGGATAGGATTGGGCCCTTAATGATTACTTCAAGTTTTAGGTCAATAGCACATCCATTCATTCTGCTTTGCTATGCCTGTGTGTGGTATACCACTAATAGAAGACAATGTGCTGCAGTCATTTCATTTGATTAAAGTCAAATGCGTGTGAAAAATGCACTTCTCACCTGCAGCATGAAAATACTTAATGTTAGCATTTGACTCAACAGTAATGATGACATTAAAATGCTCTCCTACACATTGCACAAGGTCTTTCTGTATTAGAAACTGGCCCTGAATAGAAATGCTTAATGACATGGTCCTATATAAATATCACCTGCTGCTAAATATTCTATGCAGTTGACTTCTCATTATTAAGTTCAAAATTCTTCATGGACAGCTTCATTAGCGAGAAATAGTTAATGTGCATTTCAAATAGGGGCAGTAAGCAAAGGAAAGCCACTTGCATTGAGTACCAAAACCAACTTCTTTTTTGTTGTTATACAGATGAAAACCTGACAGAAATAACCCCAACATGCACACCAAGCTGCCCAACCCCTGCCAAAGTTCTGCACCAGGGCAAGAAACAGAGCAAAGCAAAGAGCTGCTGACGCATCCAAGGAAAGAAATCCAAACAGTGCATTGCGACCACACAATCTGTGGCTCCAAGCACATTAATAAACACCACATATACCCCTCCCTCACTTGTACATGCTCAGAAGAAAGATGCAATTTATAGCTGCTATGAATAATACTGGCCAGAACGAGGAGGAGGAGGGTGATGAGAAGGATGATAATGAGGAGGTGGTGACTATTTGCAGCAGCTGGTGGGAAATCACCAGATCCCTACCTCAGCAAGTTGGATAAAGGAATAGGTCCAGATCCACTGCCCAGGAGCCCTCCTTTCCTGCCAGCCAAGAGTTTCTCCACCAAAGCCACATTCCCAGTGCGAGCAGCTTCCAGCAGTTCCTGGTCCTTCCCCATGGTCGGGAATCATCAGAGAACCCTCCGCCACCACCCAGAGCAGGGCCCTCCTTTAAAAACGAGCCCCCTCGGCAAAAACCATCTCTTCTCCCCCTTGCCCATCAGACGGACTGAGCAGAGAGGGCATCCCTGCAGCCTTCACAGACCAGCAGCACCGCGAGGCAGGAGGGGAAAAAATCACCTCCTCCTATTTGCACTGGATCATTTCTGGGTGGAGTGTGGAGGGGAAAAAGGAGGGGGGGAGCGAGGAAGACAGAACCTTCCCCAGCCAGATTCCAGCTCGAGGGGGGAGGGGAGGGGCGGGCTGGGCTCCCGTGCCAGGCTGAGGCAGGTGATGGGAGTGAGGGCGATATTAACGACCGGCGGGGCGCGAGAGGGGAGGCGCAGCCTTGGCCAGCCAGGCCCGTTGCTGAGGAGACAAGAGTTCTCGGCTTCTGAATGGCTGCCGGGCCGTTGGCTCCCCCTCCCCTGCTCGGCTTCCAGTCGCGTGCCCTCGCTCCGGCTCTTGCCGCGCTGGGGATTCGGCTGCCCTCCCTCAGCCGTCCAGCCCGTCCAAATAGAGCAGCAGCCGCGGTAGCTCGCCTCGCGCACCTCTGCGGTGTCGCGCGCGCCCGCGCGCCCGATCGATAACGGCTGCCTGAGAGGGAGCCCGCGCGTGCGGGCGCGGAATGGGAGGAGGCGCGCACTCACTCACAGACACCGCCGCACGCAGGCATGGGGGGCGGGGGGGGGGAGACATACGGCCTGCGCGGCGATCCTGTCAGGAGGGAGAGCGAAGGGAAGGGAACAGTCCGAACTGTACACAGAGCGGGGAGCGAATCGCTCGCCTCTTCCCCCGTCCCCACAGGTGACCTGTGGTGAAGTCGGCTGCCCAGGTTGGCAGCCAAAAAGGCAGTTGTAGAGGGGGGCAGCTCGGTTTCTCCAGAGCAGTGCCGTTCCTAGATGGGGGGGGG
>JAJKFI010000095.1:2661622-2712894 GCA_029204185.1 Lerista edwardsae
AAAAAAATGGAAACCAGCAAAGAAATGGAGCTATTCTCCAAACAATAAGGAAGAGAGGTGAATGTGCTTATGAGAGTTGTAGGCTGTGAAGAATACAGTACAACACTTCCACAACAACAGCCCTCATAATGACGTCCAATTCCCATACATGTCTTAACCTATCTGCCTGTTTGGAGAAGAAGGCAAAATACCATTTTTGCTTGCTGTCTGATGCATGAGAACAATTACTGGTAAGTAAAATAGCTCTACTTTTTCTAACCCCCTCCCATGTTCTGCTACTCAGCTCAACCCCCACCCTAAGCTACATAAACTATTTACCATATTGACCTGTGTAGAAGTCGTTTCATGTTTTCAGGGTTGACTTTCAGGCATAACTTTTTTTGACTTATAAACAAGTATATATGGTAAATTGATGGCCCAATCCTAACTAACTTCCCAGCTGAGCCAGCAGAACTCGCTACGCTGACCCAACAGCTGCACTTTACAGCACATTGGAAACCATGCAAGGCTGAAGGAAGTGAGATTTGTTGGCCCAAGGGCACAATAGGTTTGTGCCTCACTCACTCACTGCTTCTGGTATATCCATCCAGTTTCTCTTCGCCAAGATGGGGAAATTGTCAAAAAGCTTTGCCAACAAAACTGCTTGAAGAATACTGTGTGTATGTTAATTTGGTTATTTGTATTCCACTTGCCCTCTTGGGATCTAGGCACAGCATTTTAGCCTCACTATCCTGTGTATTAGGTTTGCTTGAGACAGAGCTATTTGTCCATGTCAGTCATTGAACTTTGATAGCTGAGCAGAAGTTGGATTTTTCCATGCTCAAACTGATGACATAAATTTCTCAGGTAAACACCTATTATTGGGGGGGGGGGTGTGAGCACAGATGCAATTACCCCATTTGTCATAGTGATATTTGAATTATGCAACTTGCATTTATTTACTGGGTTGATTTCAAGACTGTTTATTGTTTACTAAATACAACTTGTGTTTTTCTTCTATAGATCTTTGGATATAACTAATCAAATGAACATATCTGAAGAAACAAAAGCCAATAGTATGGGCAGTCAGGTAAGAAATTTCTTTTATTTGTGAAATTTCAACTTCATTGATTATTTCAACTTCATAGTTGGTTGATCTAATTTTTCTTGGTGGAAAAGTTCATTGTCAGTTAAACTTGTTTTAATTTGAACAGATTGACAAAGTGTTTACCAAACTAGGGTCTGAGATTTTAACTGGCGGATCTGACTGTAAAGAGAATGGACTGACACATCAGAGAAAGGTGAGCCTTTCATAGCTGAAGTTGTTGCGTGAAATACAAGGATCTGGACAATTTGCATCCACATTTATCCAGCTTATTTGGACATATAAGAACTAAAGTGGGAATATATTAGTTTGCCAAAGCTCTCTATCAAGCCTTACTGAAACGTATGCTGTTCCCCTGGCTGGTCCTGGCAGTTAGGGCTTACTTAGAAATTGTATTTAAAAAGAGAATGTGTGTGTTAAATTGGAAAGATGGGAGAGATCAGATATGTGCACTTAGGAAGCCTGCTTCAGTGGACTGAAGGAGAAAGGAGGCAAGAGCTGTGTCAGGCTGATTAGCTGGGGCCTCATGACTATTTTGGAGAGCCTTTTTCATCTGTTGTAACCATCTGAAAGCTAGGCTTACCCACTGATCAGTTTCTTCTTTTAAAGGGATCACTCACTCTTGAAGAGAAGCAAAAACTAGCAAAAGAGCAAGAACAAGCCCAAAAACTGAAAAACCAACAGCCCCTGAAACCTCAGCCTCACACAATTACTGCTCCTATCAAGCAGGTATGCAAAGTCAAAATAATAATTCTTCATGGCAATAATTAGTCCTGCAGCAGCTAACCACTAAAGTGAAGTAAAGTCCTACCCTGTGAATAGTCACACTAACTGTATTTCAATTTGCAGTTCTTATAGTATCCAAAGTAGCTGTTTGGTTGCAAGCGAAAATGTGTTTAAATTGTTTATTTAATTGTCTGTACAGTTTTAGATTCCTATGTGAAAACAAACGAATAAGCTTTAAAACTCAAGGAATCTTGGGTTAACATACTATAACACACAGCCAAACAGTATAGAACAGGTCTCTCTGCACCCCGGCCCGTGAGCCTGATCTGGTGCCCATCGAAATTTGGATGAACGGAGCTTACCATTCTGCCAGGGAGCCTCCTTGCTGTGTAGCTGATCCCCCTTGAACTGTGTACTGACTAGCTGCTTCTGTGTTCCGTTGCCCCCAGCGGGCTTTTCTCCCAGATTTCCAGACAGACATGACTAGTCTGCACATGATTTGGGGGAGATAGACAGCACAGTAAGGAGGCTTCCCAGTGGACTGGTAAGCTCTGTTCACACCAGGAAAGCTTTTTCCAGTGTGTAGTGGCCTCCAGTTTGGAGACTGCTGGTATAGAATAAAACACAAAACTTTTTTTTAATGCTACCCATTTCAGATCTAATTACATGTTGCAGGGAGTTCCTGGCTAGAGTTCTCCACTTGTATCTACTCCTGCCATCCCTATCACTAGTAATGCTAGGTGATAGGGCATTGTTTTGTTCAACAGTTCCCTGCCCCAGCATTTCCCAATTTATTGGCCTCAGATAAATGCTGAATAGTTGAAAAAGTTGCTTGAGGCTTCAAGCCATGAATTAAAACGCATTGTGGGGTTTAGTCCCAATGTTTTGCTTTCAGCTGTGGAAAGCATCTTCGGGGGTTGCAAAGCCTTTTGTATCCTATGCTTACTGTTCTGAATGGCATCCCTTTTGAAGATGGCTCAAGTGGCCAGCTATCAGGTGAGGCCAATTAGACATTCTTTCCACAGGTGAAAGCGAAATCCACGTTGGGAAGAAGATCTTGCCTTTCATCTAGTTGTCCTTTCCCCTGTTGCATCCTCTTTCGGGGGAAGTGGTCTCCTGTGGCTCCTCATTTCAATGTTTCACTTGGCCCACTCTCCTTACTGTAGAGAAGGGACATGAGGCCAGCTGTTCTTGGGTGACAGCTTTTGGTTCTAGTATCAGTGGTTTATTGTGTTGCTTTCTGCAACTTCATTGCTCTAAGTATGCAAACGGCATTGTAGTAGTTCCTGGTGATACAAATGTTCTACAGCATGTTCAAAATGGTAGCTGAAGAGATGGGGTGGGGTTTGAGTTGCTATTTATTCAATCCATATTGAACAGATGTGCACCCTATTCATGGTTTTGTAAGATAGAGACAAAACATTGGTTTTGTAAACTCACCCTTGGGTTGAAGCATCAAGACAGCATTCCTACTGTCTAAAATGGGCTTGCTGTGTTGTGTCTGTCAATTAAAATTGATGCTTGTATGCAAAATATTTAGCTAAAGGTTTTTCCACTTTTCAGACAAAGGACTTGACGAATACCTTGAGAGATAACATGGTGTCATTGACCAGCCAATCCAGCAACAAACCTAAAGTTCCTGCTTCAAGTAGCTTTTCTTCAGTTCAATCTATGGGTATTGGAATGGGATTTTCATCGCCTGTTGACAGCACTAAAAGAAATGGACTAAATGCTAATGTGGGATTTCAGCCTTCTGGATTCAGCATGGGGGTTGGTACCGCAAGCCAGAACTTCTTCAGTAATGCCGGCATCACTGGAATGGCCAACATGAATATGTTGCCTGCAGCCAACATGCCGACGTATAACCCTATGAGCACTACAGCTGCAGTCTCACAGCCAGCACAGCAAAGCAGGCCACCTGATATGTCTGCTTTAGATAGCCTATTTGGGCCTCAAAAGCCCAAAGTGAGTATGAATCAATTGTCACAACAGAAACCAAACCAGTGGCTTAATCAGTTTGTACCTCCACAGGGTACCAGCAGTTCTGTTCTGGGAACACAGATGAATGTACTAGGACAACCTGGCTTTGGTTTACAGG
This sequence comes from Lerista edwardsae, assembly GCA_029204185.1. Taxonomy (NCBI): domain Eukaryota; kingdom Metazoa; phylum Chordata; class Lepidosauria; order Squamata; family Scincidae; genus Lerista; species Lerista edwardsae. The sequence continues at coordinate 2,665,531 of JAJKFI010000095.1, forward strand.
GAAATCCTTTCTTTACTCCTCAGAACTTTACACAACCCACAAACATGACAAGCAGCAGCTCAGCTAGCAATGACTTAAAAGACCTTTTTGGGTAATAAGTCTTAATTGTGGGCAAGTTGATTTAACATCTCTTTATTTGGTAAAAGCTGATTTGAAGAAACTTCATCTAGCAAAATGGACAAGAGAACAGCTGTTTCCAGGATGACGTAGTACTACACTTTATTTGCCTATGCATTTAATTTTCTTAGGCATCAAGTGATCACTGTCCCTTAGTTTCCCAGTTGTGAGATCAGGCTGCATCAATAAAGATAACCATGGTTATAAAAAGTTAGGAACAGCATACCTCACTACTTCAGGAATTTGTCTTCTGACCACTGTACAATTGTACAAATAAACATCCATCTAATGAATAAACATAAGCAGATAGGTTGTTGCTGATAAGCTGCTTGGTCCACCAAACACACTTCAAATGTGTGCTAAGCTCTGGTCCTATGTTGATCTTGTATTGTCTGGATTTGGTATGATTAAGTTATAAATACATCTTGCATAAGAGGTTATAGGTGGATATATGTATTAGTATGGAATTTTCTGTAAACACATATGACTAAGGTACTGAGAAATACAAGGTTCTTTACTCGGTCTGTAAATTCAGCATTTAAATTCTCCCTGACAGTGGAGAGTATGGTAGGTTGAAATGGAGTGCTGTCCTTCCAACAGAGAGGTGATCTTCGCGTCACTGAAAAGTTGTGGTTTCGGTCCTATGTCACTTGCCTTTTAATTCTAACTGCAAAAATGTTAGTCTGGACAATAGGAGCAGTATTGTTAATTTGGTGATCTTTGAAAGTCCTGCCTAAAAGTATCAGGTTACTTAATCATGCTTATGTTTGTCCTTAATATCTGGATAAGTGCAAATTAATGAACAAAAGTGTGTTTTAGATCATTCTTGAAACAAACTTGTTCACCATTTATGAATTACTGTTATCACACTCTGTTTTTGGCCTAGTAGTATGGAATGACTTTGAAATGTCATCTTAAATCTTATATACATTTCTAATACAGAATCAGTCTACATACATGTTATATAAATTCAGTATATTCCAGGGACTTCAATAAATTTATTTAGATTAAATGATAAATTGCAAAGAAATATATGGAGGACAGGCTGTTTAATTTAGGCCAAATCACCCTCTACATTCAGGAGTCATCTGAAAGCCCAAAATAACTGCATATTTGCAATGGACAACCATTGTTTTGCATCTATCTGTAAGTATTGCTCCAATATAAATGGTTTCCTCAAACAGGAAGCAGCTGTATCTCTTGCACAGCAGGAGAAAGACATTCAGATTTCCTGTTGTAGAATCTGGGCTTGGTTTCTTTCTGATAGATTTTGGGACATTTCTTACAGAATACGTGGACTCTAGCTGGCTATTTTGAGAAGGAAATAATTGGTTACCTTTTTAATAGAAAGCCTACACACTTTATTTTTCAAAGCCTTTGATTCATTCACTTGTTTCCATTCGCTGCTTAAGAAACCAAAGGGCCTTATGCTGTAAATGTGAGTTGTATTTTGTTAAATTATATATCCAGTTTTAAGCGGTAATAATGCTAAATGCATCTTCTAAGAATTTTGTATTATAGCTGCTGCCTTAGAACTTTTATTTTGTATTTCTGGGACCAGTGACAAAATTGTGCTTAAAAAAACCCCCACACAAACTTGTGTTATTTATGTGTTGATACTTGCATTGAACTATGCTTAGTTACACAATTTTGTGTGTAAAATTATGACTATTAAATGTGTTAAGGTGTATATTCAATTTGTTGTATGGTCTCCAGGTTTCTTTACATCTGAATTTCCCGTTTATGTCATAGAATTGTTCTAATGTTAAGCTTTGAAAAAAGAGAAACAAATCAAATAAGGTATGAAAATGTCTCTTGCATTATGTGGAAAACAAGCTTCTGTTTTAAAAAGAAAATCGGCTGTAATGTTTATCAAAGTCACACACCGACATCTAGGGATTGCCTTGAACCAAAAAAACATGACTGATGTTCCCAGCACTTATGCAATAGTTTGTAGCCTTTTAGCTTTGATAATTTCATTGAGAATTTCATCCTTATCAAGAAGATTTTGGTCTATATAATAGTCTGTACTTCATTGCCACATTACTACAGACCTTTCATTCTAATTGAACCAATTACAATGGCAATCTTGTCTATAATATTTTGAAATGGGGAAATTTAAAAATACTACAGACAAGGCTATAAGCAGAAAATTCCCTGTAATTGGGGGAGGATTTCATAGCTATTCCACCTAAGGGTGTTGGAAGCACATTGGTACAAGGCTGTTACAATAATTCTGTATTTGCTGCTTAACAGTTACATGGCTAGCTTTCAAAAGATACCAAATGCCTAGGAAATTGATTCTTTCTAAGATCATGAATAATGAGAGAATTTGGAGAGGGCAAGTTTGATTGCTCTTTTGACAGAGAGGGATGTTCAGTGTCTTGAGCATCTGAGGCTGCCAATTCCAATTGTGTATTGGAATTTATCTATTCAGACTAGATCCCCTATAGAATTTATGAAAAAATTTTCTGATAAGTGTATCCAAGCACTGACTATTACAGCTGATTTTTCCTTTCTCATAAGCCAGACAAAGAAGCTGTTATGGGCTCACTGGATAATGAATATGGGCTCAATACCTGCACCCACCTTTCTTTCTCAACTCGCCTTTTCATAGTACCTGGAAATTTGCACTCTGATATTTTAACATGTTTAAGACACTTGAAAGGTGCCTCTAGCACAAGTGCGACGGCTAAAAATACTTTAGTGTGAAATCGAGTGAAAGGCACACTGTAAACATGAAAAAGAGGGCTATTGGTGTACACTTATTGTGTCTTTCACAGCATATTATTTTAATGGCGAGCTCTAACTTCATCAACTTTAGCATCTCAGATTCCTAAGAAGATAAACATTCTTAAGCAAGTTGGAAAATGATGCAAGAGATTTTAAACAAAAAAAAACCTTTTTGTGAGATTGTCCTGATTGTGTTTTACTGGGATCCAATCACATTTGTTTACCATAAGTTGAAATATTCGATTGAACAACGACCATAAAGTCCCTAGTGGCAGGAAAGAACTGTTGAAAGAAGTACTCTTCCTGACTTATTGTCCAGGCAGAATCCAGGTGAACCTGGCTTAAAAGAAAGGGAAAGGGTTATTGGCTGCAGTTGTTGCTTCCCTACAAAAAGCAAAGGAGCGGAGTGGCCTATCTGGAAAATTAGTCGCCCCCCTCCCCCCAATGAGAGAGGGACTTTTCCCTCTCTTTGGTGAGGGAAATTGGTGATTTTTTTAAATGGCTGCCCCTCTGAAAATGTTCCTACCAACTGTAACTTGAAATGTTTTTGAGCTGAGTATAGAACAAAGGTGAAGTATACAGTACAGACATTTTCCCCCAAGCCGGTATCTGTGAAATTCACTCTCATACTAATATTTCAGTAGCATTCTTACCTGCAGCTATTTTCCAATTATTTACTGTATTGGCTCTTCATTAAAAAATAAAATGAAACTGGCAAGTAATATCACTACTGGATATTTGTGTATTTGATTATTTCCATGAATGTGATTGGCTTAAAATTTTCCACAGGCCAATAATCGCAGAAAATATTTGTATCTTTGTATATTATGGCTGTGTCAAACCTTATTTAACAAACATGAAATGGACATAATTTGAAAGTAAACAATTGTTGTTCCACTCAGGATCACATGTTTCAAACCCTACTTTGTTAATTATCTGAATTTAGATGAATTTTTGTGCACTTTCATTTTTTTAAAAACCTTATTTTTTGGAAACAATTGTATGTTATCTTTTGTCCTTTTTGGCAATGTAATATATACTGACGTTTACACTGTAATTGGGAATTTTGTTATCCTGAAAACTCATAGAGTTGCGGCAACCTGCATTCAAATAGAAATTGTTAATCGGGGATTAGCCCTGCAGTTTCCTGATTTTCAGTTCAATTCTGAGTTTGCATTTTAATCTTTAAAGTGAATAAGTCTATACAGAAACTTAAAAAAAAAGATTTTCCTTGGAAAGGTAAAAAATTTTAGGCAGTTCTGAGAATTGTATAAGTACCCCTAGTCGGAAACTATACATAAATGGCTTTATGTGTATTGAACTCAGGCCTGATACAAAATATTGAATATCAAACTGTACAGACTTTCCTTAGTGGCAATGTTTATGTTTAGACTGTAAGGCATTCAAGTTCTTGTGGGTTAAGTGGTGCTGATGTTACTAGTGTTGCTGTGGTTCATGATTGGAGCATGGCATTTTGGTTTATTGAACTTTATGGCTCTTTAAAACAAATCTATTCTTATATCAACTTCTAAGATTGGTAATACTTATGTAAAATGTACAGTGATGGTTGAAAAGAAATTCCTACCACTTTGTACTGTGAATGAAAAAATTGTGTAGTTTTGAAATCCTGAATGCTGTTGCTTTATTGAAATAAACAAACTTTTCATATTTTCAGCTTTTCAAGTGAGAGTGGAATGTCTCCAGGTTGTAAAAGTTTAGTGCTTCTCACAACTGATTATGAAGATGTGTAAATTGTACACAGTGCTTCAACAAGTTTTACCAGTGAAGTAGTGAAGAGAAATTTCCCTTCACCATTGAAATAGTAACCATTAGTAATTCCTATACATGTTTAATATAGAAGTAGATCATAAGAACATAATTGATACATAGAGTTGTTTCCAGTGAGTAAGATAGCATTGCAGCCAAAGTCTTAGTAAACACAATAGGCTTACTTCTGAATGAACACCATTTGCAAACACCCCTACTGATACAAAATAAAAACATCGTACTGATAGAAAATGAACTTGAAACGGAAGTTTTTTCCGTTTTAGTAGATTCTCAATTATCCTGCCTGGCCTTCTCTAAATTGGGGTTTTAAATTTTTTTAAATTGGGGTTTCTGAATCTTTTTTACAAGTCCAGTGGACTGCCTGATACATCTCCATACCCTTGTCATCAGCCTGCTGAAATCATTATCGCTACCATTTCACCCCTACAGCTTAACAAAAGCAGGGGCAGGTGCTGCACACTTGCCCAGGTTGCTTGCTTGCTAGCTAACCACAGGGCAGGGGCAGGGTTTGCCAGCTCATCTTGCTGTAAGTACGGGTGCTTGGACCAGAACACCAAAAGCATAAGTAAGCAAGGAGGAAGGTACTGAGATTTTGGTTTTGCTATTTGCCCTTTAGCATCCTACCAACCTGTACCACACCCTCTTTTTGCCTTGCAAGTTGATCAGTGCCTTGGCAGTGAAGAGAGAGCATCATTGAGTTGTATCACTTAACTGTTGATTGCATTATTGAACTGATGCGCAGAAAGCTACCAAAGTTGTCCTTATGAATAAACCCAGTTTTGGGTGAAGAGCTGCGTTCATTCTGCTTTTAAGTTTCTGCAGGGTAAGCCGGACCTGGGTTTAAGAACCCAGAAGGAAAGAGTCCCTACTTCCTTGAGCCCTTGCAGAGAGCAGAGACCTGATAAGCTTGTGACTATTGGCAGTGAAAGTGCAGCTAGGCTTGTCTGTATCAAGGATGGTAAGAAGACCACACCTAGGTCTTAATGATATGCAATGTTTTTTATGTGCTTAGTATAGTGTGGTGGTAAGAAGGTTGGGGGAGGGCAGCAGAGGGGAAAAAATGACTGTACAAAAATAGAAAATCCATTACAATTGTTTTATGAATCTCAGTAACAGGATTGTTTGCCATCTCTTTGGCCTGGCATAGGATGCTTCTAAATCCAGTGATCGTGGTCTTACAAATTATGGGCATTCTTACCAATGCTGTAAAACTGCTAGATGACAGCCAGCTCCTGTTCTGGCACATCTGAAAAGAGTTCAGGAAAAGGTAGATAACCAGGGTGATGGAGTGCCTTTCCTACAAAGAAAGGCAAAAGTGTTTGGGGCATTTTATTTTAGGAAAAAGGTAGCGTCAGTCCAGCAGCAGCAGCAGCACTGGTGCAAAGGTGCTGGTCTGCGCTCTCGCGCCAGTATTGCTGCTGATAGGCCAACGCCAGCAGCTAGTGTCGGCATTTGGTGGGGGCTATCACACAAAGTTGCAAAGGAACAGCCCTGTTGCATTAGACGAAGGGCTTCCTGTATCTAGTCCAGCTTCCTGTATCTCAGTGGCCCATCAGATGCCTCAGGAAGTGCACAAGACAAGATACTTGCATCTCGTAGCCACTTCCCTGCACCTGGCATTCTGAGGGAACCTATTTACTTTTGCACTCTCCAATGAAGATTAGAAGCACTAAGAATGTTGTCAATGTCAGTATGCATAAGTCAAGTTGGAGGATTTGTAGGTAAATGACTAGGCCAGTGTTGTTCAAATTGTGGGTCGGGACCCACTTGGTGGGTTGCGACCTGATGTCAGGTGGATCGTGGAAAGCTGGGAGCAGCCATCTTGGAAACTGCAGACCTTACTCTTGGTATATTCCTTTTGTGAGTGTTAACAGTTTGAATTTTCAAGTGAGGTTTTTTTATTGTTTTTAATTCAGTGCTTTTATATAATATTTGTCCTCCTCTTTCTTTCTGTCAGGGATGTTCCATGGTTATACAATTGCTGCAGTCCAAGAATGCCAGTTTGCGTTTCAGGAATGTCGTTTTATTATATTACCATGACAGCACTTCCTGCTTGGTGATGTCACTTCCTGCCACAATATCTCTTCCAGGTTAATGACATCACTTGCGGTGGGTCCTGACATGACTGCCCTTCTAAAAAGTGGGTCCCGGTCTAAAAACTTTGAATACCACTGGGCTAGGCTATGGCCAGAACAGAGGTTACCTGTGTGCTGTTCAGGGGGAAGGCATTGCCAATATTGTGGGGCGAGTGATCTCAGGGTACAGAGACAGAAAAGGGCTTGAAAGCAAACACGGGGCCAGGTGGTAGCCGAAGCTATAGTTCCAAGGAGATGAAGCAGGGCAAGGGAGCCAAGGCTACTTTCCTGGGAGAGGGAGAGTGGGGTGCGAGGCTATCTACAAAAAGACAATATGTCTCAAAAAGGAGGCCACTCTCTCAACGCACACATTATCAATTTGGTTGATGAGTTGGTGAGGACTGTTTAGTTTGGGGGTCCTCCTTTTGTGCCGTAGATGATTCTGTTTGTTTCAAGTCAGGAAGCTCCTAAGATGTGGCTTCTGTTTACAGATTCAAATGTGCTGTGACAACAAGATGTCATCGCTCATCATGAAATTAACCCAGGAAACGAAAGAGATTTTCCCAGGGCCACCACCATGGTAGAGGGATTGCTCTGATGAACAAAAGAGTGGTGTTATGTTCACGAGCAGTTGTGACAACAGGTACTATTTCTTAAATTGGAAGTAAAACCCCTTGTCTTTCATTGCAATCTGGCCTCATAATGTGCTGTCTTATATGGTGTATATCAAATATAATGAAGACATTTCACCACAAGAGAGCAGGCCTGACTAGGTTAACATTGTTGTTCCAGCACCATGGAGTTCATGAATATTTGGCACTTAATTAGGCACTAAGGTTTCTATGGCCTAGTGAGTAATTCATTTTTGAGCTATTAGGCCACATTCAGAGTCTTGATAGTATCCCAACATTTTGCCCTGACTTTGCTGGACTTTCTCCAAGGGAATAACAACTAAAAAGCAGGAATACTCCAGTGCTTATTCTGATGGCTTTATTTATTGGTGGTTCAGTGGAGCATGATACTTTCCTCCTAATGAGCGTTAGTGCTTCTAGGTGTTACGTGATTGCTTTGCAGTTTTTATTCCCTTGAGAAAGCCCTGCATAGTCAGGGCAAAACATCAGGATACTATCAAGAGGGTGCAGTTGTAGCCTAATAGCGAGAAATTCATTTTCAAGTATTGGAGTTAGTTATTTTAAGAGGGACCAAAGGGTTTAGAAGCTGCTTCAGCTTGAAATGAGAAGAGAATCAATAAGATGCACAGAAACCTTCCATTTACTGAAGTTTCAAATATACAGCTTTACTGAAATGTAGAGAAGATTAAAATCTATACGTTATGCTGAATAAGGTAGTAGACCTTATCACACCCCCAAAGCTATGGTACTTTGGAGATGGAGGGTCTGTACGCAGAGCCATAACTAGCTCAAAGCATGCTGGTGGCAAGATGATGCCACCACACCCCTGGCGCCAATGCCCTGCCCCTCTGCACAACCCCACTACTCCCCCCCAGCATTCAGAATCACTCCATTTAGGAGTGTATCATCATCATCATCATCCCTTTATTGGCATAATAACGTAGGAGTGTATCGGAGTGGGTAAGGGTGAGGGGCCAAAAAGTGCATCATCTTTTTCCTGCCACAACCAGTGCCCGCTGCACCTGCCTCCCTTTGTGGCATCCTTAATGCACCTCTGTCTGTACAGTATTTTTGAATGCTGTCACACGTCCCCACAACCTCCCTGCATGTAATAAACGAGCACGTTGGATAGAATGGTTTAGCATAGAATTGCCTTCCCCATGAAGTGCTACTTTGCTTTTTGCAGGGGCATTTTTTAAAATTTTATACATTGGACAAAATTAAAAAATATGACTGTTGTATGTCTTCAGTACAGGTACAAGTCAGACTTCTACCACTGGAGCCAAGTAAGATGATGGGAACCTGTGATCAGAACTCCCGAAAACATTTGGCCATTTGCAATTCTTGACACAGCCTTATTTTTCTACACAATGTGCAGGTTCATTAAGTCCAGAATTAAACTACTGCAACTTCAATAAGTATCCAGATATTTAATTACATATGTATCCTTCCTTTTTTCCATCACAAAATTCAAAGTGCTATATGTGGGGGTTCCAAGGGGGACCCTTTCTCGTGACAGTGGGTAGACCTGGATCTTCATAATTTCACAAGGTGGCTCAACCATGTAACTTTGGACCGTGACCTGTCCTGGGACTCTCAGGAAGCCACAGACTGCCTGGTGAGTTCAGAAATAGTTTTTGTACCTTCCTCACAATTCCTTAAAAATGCATTAAAACCCATAGTCACCTGATTTGCATCAAATGCTCTTGATGACCCTCACAGCAGCGCATCGGAGCAATTTAGCATCAATACTTTGCAGGCGCCAGCAATGTTAGCCAGTGATGTTACTGGGGGTATGGGGTGCAAAGCACACCGGGTGACAAACTCGGGGGGTGAGTGAGTGAGAGAGAGAGAGACCCCAAAACTGTGACCTGGCCAAAATTGTTAAAAAAAACCCACCAATGCTAGAGATGCCACTGCATTTAGGTTATGCGCATGATATCATAATTTATTCTGAATGGTCTGATACAGGAGGAGGTCCATCATGGGGTTGACACAATGAGTGCTCTCAGCAGGCAACTCAAACTCTAGTGATGCCACTGATGTTGGCTATTACACGTAACAATCAGCTGGTGAATTCTTTCCTATAAGGCCAGAGGAGACTGTTGAATGGGCCCATAGGAAGAAGCAGGGGATGACCAATAAAATGGAACGGTGTGAGCCATGTTCTGTGGTGGGGAGAGAGCCCTTATAAATGTTTCATAAAGTTTTCTGTGGACGAGATCCTATTCATAAGCTTGAGTGGCCAGAGGGACAGGTATTGTGTTCGTTACTATAGCATCACCTAGCACAGGACACGTGCGAGAGAGAGAGCAGAGAGAGGATGAGCAAGTTATAGTGCGCTTCAGTCGAATGCAGAGGCAGAAGCACCATTTCCAGCATTACCAACCTCCAGGTGTAGCCCTCCGCAAAGCCTCTTCCGTTCAAGATTCGCAGCTGTGGAGGAAAAGATGCAAAGCAGGGCTACAGCAATCCTGCTTGAGCTGCTGGCAGTTCTGGGGAGACTAAACTGATATTAGAGGATTATTGCGGATACCTGCTGAATTGCCCAGCCACCATCCTGGGATAAAAAAAGGGGGGCACTGCTAAATCTGGGCAGAAAGAACTGATGATGGCAGCAAGCAAATGGTAAACTAAGGGATTTATCTAAGGAGGAGGACAAGATGCCTTTTGAACTGTTTAATTCACTGAGAGAGCGATTTTTAAAGCCTGGAAAGGAAGAGGTGAAGAATACTGTTAGCGACTCCCTAGGACACTTCCAAAGGTAAAAGTCTGGTGTGAACTTCCAAAACAGACCCATGTCCTTTTAAGCTAATCCAACAAGTTTAGAGCAAAATTTGGAAAGTAAAGATGCAGCGAGCAGTGCATAAGCTGCAAAGGTGGGGTGCTGCACACTCAGCCACAAATAAAAGGCACAAAGAGAACATCAGGCAATCCCACGTATGCGATTAAGCCAGGAAGGAATTGTGAAATAGGCAGTATTCTAATCATACTTCGTACTGTTGATAAATGTCATAACCAAAAATTAATGTAGTGCTAAGTATGTTCAGAAAAGTACTGCAAACTGTTAATGCAAAATTTGATGTTTTATAACTGTACCTTGTACAAAATACAATTTAAAATAGTTGAATACGTCATACGAGCAACTGAAATTACCAAGTAGCTTAATTTGCATCTGCGTCAACACGGACAAGATGCATATTTTGAGTCTCCAATGCATTTAGCAGGATTGTCCAATTACATTTTAGTGAAACTTAATTTCATACAACTGTGCTGAGTATGGTTGGTATTAAGTATTAAGCTTACTTTGGTTTAAATAGAAACCTTTAGCCTTTTGGTTTAACTGAATTGTGTCTGTCTATAAGATGCTTTCTTATTTAAAGGGATATCTATTGTAACAAGAGAAGAACTGTATGTTTGTGAGAAGAGAAATTATTTCACAATAAGTGAAACTATTCAAAATATAATTTTAGAAATATCATTTTTTTTGTAATTGGTGGAACTTTAGCAGCCAATCTATTCATTTAGGTGTTTACTTCTCAAATGTTTGTGTCATTGACACAAAACAGCTAACTACATATACTAGTAAAGCGGAATTACCTTATGTACCTGTAGTAATAGAGTATATTATACAGTACTTAATGAATTTTTATACTTTCTAGATATATGAAAAAGATGCTTATGATTTTCATATTGTTGAAGGCACTTTCTTAAATGATTCAAAGAGCACTTACTAAGCAGCCATCTCTTTCTATATAAAAGAATTACAGGATCAGTTTGTGAATTGTGTTAGCAGCTAAAACTTTTTTTAAAGGTCTTTAAAACATACCAAAATAAAATCTCCTCTGATGTATTCCTGTAGTACTTTCGGCTAGGCAGATGGAGCTCAGAAATGAAGGCTATACTGGAGAAGTTATATGTGGAATGAGGGATGTTCATTACATACAATTTTTAGAAAAGCAGTATAAAAATCCTAAAAATAAATAAATGGTGGTAATGCTTTTGCTAAGGGGTGAACTTAAAAATAAGACCTGTCTCTATTACTACTTGAAAGCATTCTACTGGAAAATCTTGAAGCGTAAGAATTGATTAGGTTTCCATGTTTATTTTAGACTTTTCTCAGCTTCTCTTGATAAACGTCATTTTTCTAATGAGTATTAGATAAATAGATATCAGTGATAGCATAATAGATAGATAGCTAAGTCTGCCTAGCAAACATCACAATGTGACGTCACCCCCATGAGTCAGGAATGATTCGGTTCTTTAACCAGGGGGCTACTTTACTTTTTAAATAGATATTAGGAAGATACACTTTCATCTTCTCCCCCCACCCCCATCCTAAGTTGTCAAGATTTACTGGAACTCATTTTGTATCATTGTCACATTTAATTATGCGTTTAGCGCAACAATGGTACAAAATGGGTTACAATTTGTAACTGTAAACAGTTACACTGAGCTTGATGTTTGTTACATATGAATGATGACCACCATGAATGATTGACCATGAATGATTGACCAATGATCAACTATGCACTCTTCCACCCCACCCCCCTGCCAGGAAGTAGAATTAATAGGGCAAATCTTTGGCACTTTGGCCAAGACTTTAAAATGGTGCTGAGTTTTGTACTGCATTGTTCTTTGCCTTGGTGGCAAAAAACATCTCATCTTATGGGGTGATTTTCTTAATTTCCAGACAAGCTAGGAAGTCTCTGCTTACTGAAGTATCTTCTAATTCCATTGTGCCAGTACAAGGAATTTCTTCATCTTCCTTGGCTCCCGATATATTGCCGCTTCTTATTGACCTTGAAGCAACTGTGTTGGACAATTTGCTCAGACCCTTGGTCTCTGCCCATAGCAGTGCTTCCCATAGTATCAAAGCACCGGGATTAAAGGCATACAAGGAAGGGAAAGTCTCTCCCCTGCTGCAGAAGAACCAACCCCTATGAAGCGCTGTTCTAGGTAGCCACCTAGAATTACTCAGGGCGCAACCCTAATCTGGAGTTGGGCCAGCACAGTTAGTCCAGCAAAGTTTGGCCAGCACAAGGGCCACCATAAAGCACGTTTGGACCACTCTTGGAGTCAGTGGGGATGGCGCATATCTGTGTGCTGACCTGTCTGACTCTGAGAGTTGTCCAAACATATTTTATGTTGTCCCTTGGCTTGGCCTAACTGTGCCAGCCTAACTCCAGGTTAGGATTGCACTCTTAACGATTGCATATGTTAAATGTTAAATTTATTTAAACACATATGTGGACTCTGTTTCAGGTCCTGAAAGGTGAATATTCAGTTGAACCCCAACCCCTTCTTTTTTGCAACATCCTTTGTCAATGTAATGTTTTGTGTCCTATTTATGGCCCCTTCCGTGTATGGGCAACTGTCCACTGCACCGCCCACAAAAGGAGTCTGGAAATACTGTCTTTCTGGAACTTAGTGTTAAGTGCTTATAAACACCTTATATACGCTGCATTTGAATGTGAGTGTCTTGCATTGACTGGGATTGAAATGAGATTATGCTGTGTTTTTTAGATAGGGCTGCTAACTGTCTTAGGTTAGGGTTAGATACTGGGCTCAGAGATAGCTGTCTAGGTAAAGCAGGTAATAGAATCTAAACTCCATGGGGCAGAATCTGCCTTCTCCCCCATTTTCTGTGCATAGATGATGCTCAGACTAGGGCCAGTCCCAGGCTATTTTGTGCTCTAGGCAAGGCTAATTGACATAGAAATGTTTCATAAGACTTCATAATTATATTCCATAACATTGTTGCAGCATGCATTGTAAAAGAAAAAAATATATAAATTGTCAATTGCATTTTTTTACATGAGTTAAAAAAACCAGATCTGTATAAAATGTTGCCCCTCAAAGGTCAATCCTGTGCCCCTCTGAGGTCTGAGCCCTAGGCAGCTGCCTAGTTGGCCTGATTATAGCACCGGCCCTAATGGTGCCGTATAAATAATGTAGTAGTACACTCGTGTATCCTAGTGAGAGGAGTGTTAGGATTGCAGAGCTCTGGTGACACCTCAGCCATGGACTTAGGAGATAAAGGAGCTTAGTTTCACCAAGTCCAGAAGCACACTTCAGAATTTTACTTCTGCATCATCAATAAGTAAAACCAGCAACTGATATTCTATGCTCTTTAAAAGCTTGACTTAAAAAAAAATTAAATTTCAACAAGAATGAAAACGTCTCTCCCAAGAGTTGCGGGTGGTTCACCATTTGTAGGAATTGACTGGCAAACAACAATTTGCTATTAAGGCATACTTAACACACTGCTAAAGGGTGTAAGCACATAGGAGATTTCTGGATGTTAAAACTGTCTTCATCCTCCATATTTTCATTTTGGCCAATGATATATTAGAAATCAGGTCTTGAGCTCCAAAATCTGCTCCAGGTCTTCTCTTGGCCTTTCTGATTAAATAGCATTTAAAAATATATATTTTCCAAAAATGTATTGCCGTTCTAAGGTGTTACTCCTCTACATGTTCCTGAGTGCAAGTAAAGCCCCATTGAACACAATGGAACTGACTTCTGATTAGACGTGCCTAGAATTGTGCTGCAAATGAACTGAGTGTAGCAGCAATTCAATATAAATGGATTACATTATATATATATTTCACATTATGCCCTAGTGATTTTTTGACATCTTTATACTTATAAGGCTGTCACTTTATATATCTCCTGAAATGTTGACTTTAGAGACGGCATGTTCTGAAAATACAAAAGTAAAATAATTCATGCCAGTGAGTTTGTGTCTGAAGGCTGAGGCAGCAAACAATTCCTTTGAGCTGGGGTCTAGAAATGGTTAATCTACCTCAGTGCCAAGATAGCACGCTGAAATCTAGAGTTTTCTTCTAGGCTTCTTGCCCATGGCCCATGCCGCTGTGGTGATATCTCCATTGCGCTTCTAGCTCAGAAGTTGAGAAAAGAAATAAAAGTCCACTGTAGCAAGCAAACAATTCTTATGGACAGAGTTGCTACCTGAGAGGAGTGAAGAGAGAGAAGTAGATTAATGCCTCAGTGTTGCCTGAGGGTTTCAGACAGCTTAAGGGTAGCCCAGCTGACAACCTAAATCTTACGGATGGTTCTTCTCCTCACAGACTTCCCTTGTCTGCTGTTGTTCACAAAATTAATTAGGATGAAGCAATTATGTGAGACCAGAAGAAGGCGTTTCCACAGATAAACTGGGTAGACCCTAATTAGGGCTCACCATGTATTGCCAACAGCACTCTGGCTTGTGACAGATGTTAAGTATTCCTCTGCTAGACAAACTTTTTCATCCAAATTATGGTGCCGTGTGCACTTACAATAGATGTTTCTTTGCCTAGGTAATGTTGTAATCAGAATAGAAAAATAGGAAATTGTGGTACACTGGTGGCCTGATCCAGAAGGCCCATATTGCCAACGGTACAAGAGTACTGCTGGCAAAAATGTCGTGAACGTGCCATGAAGCATGTCCGTGACATGTTTACGCTCACATTGGGGTGGGTGGCGCTCAGGTCCCAACATGAGTAGATTGCCGGGCAGCGCTCCAGCAGCCGTGGCAGCCAGAAAGCCCGTTTGGGGCGGGGGGAAGAACCAGTTGTGGGGAGGGGAGAAGCCAGCTGCAAGGGTGTAGGACCTGGTGGTGGCTTCCACAGCCGGATCTTATCCCCGGTGGTGGCTCAGGGGCTGCTTGATTCACTGCTCACAAAATAGCCAAGGAGCCCCATTGCGGGCGACAGGGCTTTCTCTGGGGAAAGAGGACAAATGTCCCCTTCTCCTGGGGAGGCTCCAGCCACTGTCTTGCTGCCGCTTGATGCCGCAGCAGTTAGTCTGATGGGCAGCCCAATTTAAACTGCCTCTCTTGATCAGTATGGAAAACGTGGACTGGCATTAGCTCTCCAGAGTTTCTGATAGGTATTTTTCTGTAACCGACCAGGAGAGGTTGGGGATTGAACCTGGAACCTTCTGCATGCAAAGCAGATGCTTGTTCTACTGAGCTAATGGCCCTCTCAGTAGAGCATCCCATACAATAGTTTAAAGTCTTGTAGCTCAAGGTTTAGTTGCTACTGAAGATAGTTTACCTCTGGAGTAGAGGGATGGAGAAGGTTGCAGCTGAGGCCCTTTTCAGCTTGATTTGAAGGCAGTTAGATAAATTTGATGGGCTAGGTCTCCAGTATTATTCTGTAATCTTGGAGGCCCCAATCAAAATGACCAAGTAATCAACATGTTACTTTTCAGTAGACCAATTTCTCCTATGAATGTTTTTTTTCCTGTCCTCTTTGTCTTTCACATATCTCAAGAAAAATTGATGGAACCAACCTAGAAGAAGACAACATTGAACTCAATGAAGAAGGAAGACCTGTACAGGTGCCTGCACACAAACCTCCCTTATTTGACTGCTACTGCTGTGGACTCCCCAAGCGCCTTATCATCGCTATCATGAGCGGCTTGGGCTTTTGCATTTCCTTTGGAATTAGATGCAATCTTGGTGTTGCCATAGTGGAAATGGTGAACAATAATACTGTCTATGTCAATGGAAAACCAGAAGTGGAGGTAAGGGAGCTTCAGCATTCTGCTATATTGTGGGCAGGATTGTGGCTAGATAGTGAGTTGGACCAATATTATAAGGTAGCGTCATATGCCTTATGTACAGTGTTTGATAGAGAGGAATAACATCCTGATTTGGCCAGGGATACATAAGTCTACAGCAGTGGTTCTCAAACTTCTTAGCACTGAGACCCACTTTTTAGAAAGATAGTCTATCTGGGGCCCACGGGAAGTGATGTCATGGCCAGAGCCTGCTGCTTTCCTGAGAATGCAGCAATAAGTTGGGTTATTTCTCAGCCATTTTCCAATAGTGAAGTGAATCAGAAATTTAAAAGCCTATTTACAACCTTGACACAAGCTAAACAACCACAGAGCCCTCCCCCTTTCCAGCATTCCATCTTCCCATATTTTTAATATGGCTGGTCTAGGTGCTTCGTGACCCACCCGAAATTGGTTCATGACCTACTGGTGGCCCCCAACTCAGTTTGGGAACCACTGGTCTACAGGATAGATTGTAGGTGAAAATGTTTCTCTTTTGATGGCAGTAGCTAACATTGTTTTTTTCTCAGCACCTCTCAGTCCTGTCACATGCACAATCCTTTGCCAGCTGCACCCTTTTGCGGAGAAAGCCGCGCTGGTCATGGTCACCCACATGCCCCAATCGCATCCATGTTGGATAATTCCATCGCATTTTTATTTTACACGGAATTGCATTTGAAATGGGCTTGGAGACTTCAGCTGCTGCAAAATGCACCCTTGAGAGCCTTGGCCAGGGCTGTCTTTAGATCACATGACTCCATGGTCTTTAGATCACATGACTCCACGGCTGCACCAGCTTCACTTTATTCCCAGTCCTGATTCCTAGTGCCCAAGTCCTAAATAGTTTGGAACCAGGATACTGAAAGAGCTGCCCTCCCCACACTTTGAGATAGTGGGGATGCTTATTGTCGACCTGACTGTGTGTTTAGCTTGTTTCCTAGGCTTTTGGTTAATGGCCCCTTGGCTTCAAGAGGTGGGTTAAAAAAAACTTTTCATAAATGTAATCATTTTTTTTAAATACACCGTTATAAATATTTAAAAAGAAATCTAGCTGATAAGCTCCAGAGGAAATTTTTTCCTGATGACACTTAATGAACAATATTCATTTAACTTTATTATTACTATTTGCCTGTAAACCGCTTTGTGAACTTTGTGTTGAAAAGCGGGGCATAAATACTATTGATTGATATTTGATATCGACTTAACTGCTTCTCAGCTGAATGAAATGTTCCGTGGACCCATCAGTAGAGATGTTTGAAAATGGTTATTTAGTTTACTCAGACGTAAGCCCACTGGGTTCATTTAGGCTGCAATCCTATCTTACTTACTGGAGACAAACAGCTCTAACAGGGAGAGGTATTTTCATAATATCTGGTTTTACAGCAGTTGCAGTGGTCAGGATTTTATGACTTCAATAGGTATTCAGACAATTATGCAGCAAACTGTATCTCGAGGTGCCAATTACACACTTCACATTTTTCATTTGTAGAAAGCGCAATTCAACTGGGATCCAGAGACAGTTGGACTGATCCATGGCTCATTTTTCTGGGGTTACATTGTAACTCAGATTCCAGGAGGCTTCATTTCAAATAAACTAGCAGCCAACAGGTAAGAAATTATGTCATCGTAAACTTTATAGATTATCTAACACAATATCTATCAGGTATCTATCACAATATCTATCAATATCTAACTCAGGTGTTGTATTTCAAGAATACTGGAGTAATTTTACAATATGTGCTTGTTGTATGGCTCTAACAATGATTGCAATGACATCTTTGAGGGGCATATGTATAGTCAGTGATGCATATAATTCTACTTCCTTTCATAATGTTAGGTAGTTAGTAGGGATATTTGAAAATGGTGCTATTTTTTCCGCAGATTTTGTGATCTAAAAGGCAGAGAGTGGTGCAATTTGTTTTATTCTGAGTTCTCATTCCAAGTTCTCATTTTTATTAATTCTAAATGGTTTAAAAGTGTAGTAGGTAGTATCAGCAGAAGCAGCCACAGCATTATTTCTAATAGGAAAAGTAATCTATTTTAATTTCTGGAAAATATCTTAAACAGCAAAATGCAGTGTTCTGTGTTTTTATTCAGATATTTTAACACCAAAAAGGCAGCGTTCTGTGTTTTTATGCGTTTTGAACAACAAAAAACACCCCAGTAGTAAGCAATAATCATGTTATGTAGTAAGGAAAGCACAGCTATGCTATTCTCTATTCTCTGCAGTTCCTCCCCCCCCCCCCCCCGTTCGCTGAGTGCAAAAGGGGCACAACAGACAAGCATGGAGGAGTAGGCTAGAGCAGGGATGTCTAACTCATTTCATGTAGTGGGCCGAATAGCATTCATGATCCCTGGTGAGGGCAGGAAGTGATATCATTATTCAGGTGATGACCAGAAATAAGCACTTCTTTCTCACTTAGCAACTCATTAGCTGCACATGACAGATGAGAAAAATATGCAAATCTTGCTTATATACATTTTCAAGATACGGCCCAATGATCACGCAGGCTGCCCTTTCAGCAGTCACACCCCGGCACAGCTCAGCAGCTGACAGTGGTGCTGGGAGAGCCCGAGGACCAAACAGAGCCTCTGAGGGCTGCATCTGGCCCCTGAGACACCCCTGGGCTAGAGCATCTGGATGCTCTCTAGCCAGTGATGTCATCCGGGTGCGCCAGGAACCGGAATGCCCGGATGATTGGCAGCCCTCCGCCCCTATGGCGGAGGCCAGCCACGCCTCCCTGTGCCTCAAATCACTCCATTTCAGAGCGATTCGGACACGCGGGAGGGAGGGAGGGCCCAGGAGCAGCTCGCCCATCCTCGGGAGAGGCGGCGCGGCCCGGGCCCGTCCGTGGAACTAGCGGAATGGCGTACTGGGCCGTTCTGCCAGGATGACACCGCTGTCTCTAGCCCACCACTCTCCTCTAGACTTCCTCTTGCACTCTGTTCTTCTTTCCTTTTAGAATCCAGGGTGTAGGAGAAAGAGCAGGAGGTGGGAAGACCGACAGAGGTGCCCCTTAAAATGTGCTCCCTAAAGCTTCTTAACTTCCGGGCTCAGATGTTCTATGCAGGACTGAACCTATGATGGCTGCCACAAAATCAACATCCTACTATTGCAGCTACTTGACATACCAGTTATTCTCAAAGATAACTCAAGACATCGAGCATAGGCTGGCTTTGCTCTGAAATCCCATTTCTCCTTCTACTGATGGAAGTTGCAAAAGAATTAACCAATAAAAAAGAAGCTGGTAACAAAAGGATGGAGGGAATGACGCATGTGCCAATATTGTGTATCAGGGTACCGTTGACAAAGGCATACATAATTAAAGGACTGATTTCATGTTGACAGCTTCCCACAATTGTGGATGGTAATGAAGAAAAAACACCATGCAAACAAATGAAACGTGAATTATTTTTAGCATAATGGCACACACTACTAGATTCCTACATGGCATTGCCGTGTCAAATGTAATGTGACGACTATATGAAGATTGTTACATGTGTGTTTCCCTGAAAGTACAGTAGGAGCTTCGTGCACATATTAGGAAGTTGTGGCCAAATAAAGTCCAACCAAAAACAACTGCAGGATCAATATTTTGTTTCTATCATTTCAAAATCTAATGCTGATCATTTTTTTGCAAAACGGAGAATCAGCTGCCTGCTTTCACAAGTCCTAACAAAATAGAACTAACTGTATCATGCTGACAGCTTCCCATCTACTGATTAATTGCTGAGAAAGTGGGTGCTGCAGCCTGTTCCATTGATGAACGCTGGTTATCTTATCAGTTGTCATAAATGAAAAAAACATTAGGACAATATTTTGCAACGACATTTAGTACAGAATTGCTCTTGAAAAGGAAAAGAAAATTAGTACGAATTGCTACTGAAACAGTATAGCCCATGCTCCATTTTCTATGGTTTCCCAAGGATTTCATCCATTGTAAGATTACATTTTTGCAATGGTTATTTATGTATATCACGTCTTGTGAATAGGCCAACATTCACAAGATGGAAATACATAAATTCAGGCTGTAAAGAGAGATGCTTTCATTTTGAAACTCACTATGTACTGATCCATTCCCACATGGAACTATATCCAATACAAGTTATAAGAAAATTGCATGCGTGTGTGCGCGCACGCACGCACGCACGCACACACACACACAGAGTGGACCAATCTGAGAACTACAGTATTTTATTTATTACCCAGGGTCATATTTTGAGAACATCTGGTCCAGGAAAGTGAATCTTTTCAAACTAACATCAATAGATTAGCATTTCAGCAGTGTTGTTGCAAATCAAATACAAATGTTTGTTACAGATAAAATGTAACTGTTTTGGGGATAGGTTTTACACAGAAGAATCCCAAAATGGCTGATTGCAAGTTTTATTCCTTCTGTTTTGGAAGTGAGTTGGACTGATTGTGCACAGACTTTCAGATGTTATGGCCAATGGCTGCAATGTTTAATGGCTGTCAGCTTCTCCCTTGGCCTATTCCTCCCATATTTTGTCCTTTTTCCTGAAAAGAGACAGTCTGTTACACTAAACCACAGCATTAGAGGAACGTTGGATGTGGCCATGAGTTGTCAGGTTGAGAGACGTATACCTGCTGAAAGAGGAGGAGACAGCAGCTGGATTGGGGCCCCACTGATGGGCTCGTGGACAATTTCTGATGGAGCCCAGCTGGTTCCTGGGAGTCTTGCAAAGAAAGCTGACTTCTGTGGACCTTGATCTGCTCCAAAAGACATTTCTAATATTGTTACGTAAGAATGCATATTCAAGATTACTTGAAACAGATCAAATGAATCTTTATAGAATAGCCACATGAGGTTGAAGTTAGTCCACCCCTGGCTTGATATCTTAGACACCTGTTTGGATTTCCCAAGCTATGGGCCCAACCCTGGCTCTGCTCAATATTTAATGGCTCTAATAACAAAATGGACATTTTTATGTTTACTCTCTACAGGGTATTCGGAGCAGCCATTTTTCTCACATCTACACTGAACATGGTAATTCCTGCAGCTGCCAGAGTGCATTATGGCTGTGTCATGTTTGTGAGAATCTTGCAAGGTCTTGTGGAGGTAGGCATCCCACAGATGTGGATGGAACATAACATTTAAGCATTTGAAAAGAGGCAGGATACGACTGTTCATTTCACTTTAACGTGAAAACTTGCACATAAATCTGGAATGGGTAATGCTCATTCTTTCTGTGAAAACTGTGCTTCATCTGTTCCTTTAAAATGTGGGTTCTCTAAGAGCAAAAATTGAAATTAGACTTTTTTCTAAGCGGAAGGTGCTTAGTTTTTAACTAATTTGCAACTAGGGCTGCAAACCTTAACCTGGAGTCAGTTCCGTTGAGCACAATGGAAATTACTTCAGAGTCCAAAAGGTGTTGTAGGCCGGTGGCATTCCTACAAGGGGCGAATGCTACGTGTTGCAGGTGCCTGAGCTCCTATGTCACCTGGCCCCTTCCCCTTGCCTCCAGAGCCATTTGCGGCTCAGAAAGGTGGCTCGCAGGCTTTGTTCTCTGAGCCATGAATGACTCTGGTGGCGAGAGGGAGGGGGCCACGTGACACACTGCTGTGGGCAATGCAATAGGTCTTGGTGTGGAAAAGTTCCCATATGGCGTTTTTCAGGGCCAAACTAGATGTTTCACAAAATGCATAAGGGGGCCCTCTGGGTTTGTTGGTGGTTTGTTTTTTTTTGAAATAGTAATTGTTGGAGTATAGAACAGAGTGGACCTGCTGTGGAGGGTGGGCTCTTTTTTGGACTTTGCCCCATCATAGTTCTTTTTTTTTTTTTTTTTTGAGTAAATATTTTAAAGTTTATTCTATAAGCCATGGGACAAGGAGTGAAGTTACATAAGGTGATGGAACACATAGGAAAAAACATAAGGTAGTGGAGGGTTATAAGCATCATAGTTCTGTTCCCGATCATACCCTCACATGCTCAGGAAAGGAAAAAAATGCTTCAGTTGAAAACTATGGAAAAAAAATTTCCTATTTAAAAAGCAGTCGGGGGGCATGGTCAGGAGGAAAACCACATCAAGGCCAAAAATCTATACACATGCACAATACACATTCCAGTTCCATTTCATTTCGCATGCAGCTCTGCCACTTTTAAACAGTCACTGTTTAAAAAACAAACCCACCTGACCACGTTTATAAATTTCATGTAACATGTAGTTTAGCCCTTAGCTCCTTAAGTATCAGCGTGGCAACATAACAAGCTACCATAATGTCCTGGGGAAAAGAACCAGCTTACCAAAAAGAAAGAAAGCTATTTCAGATTGATGTGACATTCAACATTACCACAAGGGGACACTATTTAAAGTCCTTTCAGCTATCAAAATTTTGAAGACAAGATGGATTTGACAGTGACACCTACCCTTCCAAAATGCTTGTATGCAGTACCGTAGCAGGGGGGGGGGCACAGGACCACACTGCGCCTGCCAGGATTCGACCACCTTGTTCGTCCCTCCTGTGCGCTCCAAACCGAAGGTCTGCTCTGGTTGCCTCTGGAGGGTGTTCTGAGGCCTCAGGAGGCCAAGCACAACCTCAGTGGCCCCCAGAAGGCTTTCTAAAGCCTTTGGGAGACCCTGGAAGGCCACTTCCAGTTCTTCAGCAAAATCAGAAGTGACGTTTGAAGGCCTTATAAGTAGGGTTTTTTTGGGTGATATTTTTTCCAAAATTTCTTGATTAAAATAGCAAGTTGCAGTGTTACGTATTTTATTCAGCATTCTCTTTCAAAGTTCTCATTTTTATTAATGTTAAACGCTTTAAAAGTGTGTGTGTGTGTGTGTGTGTGTGTGTGATGTCAGCAGATGCAGTCACAGTATTATTTCTAATTGTTGGTTGATTACAAATGTTCACTAATGAGAAAATGGAATAAAAACGGAGCATGGTGTGTGTAAAATGTTTGCCAGGGAGTGACCTACCCAGCATGTCATGGGATGTGGAGCAAATGGGCGCCTCCATTGGAGAGAAGCAGGCTGGCCACAACGTCTTTCTGTGGTAAGTGCATTAGTGTGGATATTTTCTAGAAACTGTTGTTTGTAATACGTATTTAAAGAAAACACAATGTTGCTTAAAAAAACCAAAGTTTTTTGTTACAGATTTCAGACACTTATCCAGTTCAGGGGTTGAGCGGCATGGTCTAATTCTCAGAGGAATCTCTTAAAAACTCATGGATGTGTACCCTGTTACAATATTTTTCAAAATGGAGTCCTGAATAAATTCAGGACCTATCTTTCCCATCTCATTCAACAGAGTTTCCATTTTCTAGGTCCTTTTAATGGCATTTTTCATTATGGAAAAATTAGGAGATTAACTTGGTCTTTGTTTAGTTAAATTCCTCTAAATTTAACCTTCTACATATCGTTGCTCATTCAGAATTGTAGGCAGATCTCTTTTGAAGTTGCTTCAAATAGCAACTCTCTCTCTCTCTCTCTCTGTGTGCGTGCGCGCGCGCAGGGGCAGGGGGGGCTTGTCTTGTTCCTGTCCCTCTAGGAGGGAGATGTCCTTTCTTGGTCTTGCCTCTCTCCTTTTCTCTCTCTTGGCATCCTCCTGCTAGCCCATTCATTCATGGATTTTGGCTGCCAATCTCTTAAAGCCCTGTATGGTGTGTTAGCAGACTGAATAATAGGCTGAGTATGATACTAGCAAGCGAAAAGCTTTCCTTAACTAACCATTGTGCTTGATGTAGTTAATGCCGGAAGGAGTAAAGGGAAACACCTTCTTGGTGATCCCCCCCACACACACACACAGAGTAGGGGCAGTTGCAAGAGAAAATAATTTGCTCACAAATTATTTCAAGGGCAGCTCCGATTGAGGTGCTCTCAATATGCCTGACAGTGGTGCATACACAGGTTAAGCATTCATTTAAAAATGTGAACTCGTATCCAGTGAGGAGATCACCCAAGTCTGTCCATCCCTCAGAATAATTCATTAGCAGGCCAATGCCAAACTCAAATTTCATGGCTTCTTCATACGAGCTCTCAGTGGGATCTGAACATCATTTGTTTTGTGGGGCTTTTTTGGCTGGCATTCTTTTCCCATTAAATAATGCTCCTTAGACTTGTGTATTCCTGCTATTCAACATTGTGCATTATTGTAGGGCTTCTCTCAGCTGAAGAGCTCTGAGAACATCTATTTTTCTGTCAGGGGACTACACCTGCTGAAAAACCGCACCTGCTGAAGCTTGTGGAGTTTCCCAGTCCTTAAAGGAACAGCAGCTCTGTTGGTTTGTGAACGTGACCATCTCAGAGTACTGAAATGTGCGCCGAAGCAGAGCCCATAGTGGCAATTTTCTGAGACAGCTGTGAGTGCTGACTGTTCTCAGTGTAACTGACCCATAACCTTTAGCCTTTCCATAGTTGACTTTTCCTTTTGGGGCTGAAAAAAGGCTTCTATGATTCTAAGCACATCTGAAGTTTCTCCCGCACCAGAAAGAGCGTGAGAATGGTTTCTGCAGTCATTCTGATGGCAGCTTTATGGCAGCTCCACTGGTTTGACGCTCCCTTGATCTGAGCTCCTCTAAGCACAACACTCTGCCATTGTGAGCTATCGGAATGAATAAGCCATGAGTGGCATGTGTGATGTGGACACGGCTGACCCATATACGCATGCTTTTATTCTGCAGGCTCTTATGCTGGGGCGGTGGTTGCCATGCCACTAGCAGGTGTATTGGTGCAGTACATCGGATGGTCATCAGTCTTTTATATCTATGGTAAGTTTCCCAGGGGACAAAAAGGAACACAGTTAAATCTGCATTGTAGTGTTCCAAACTACTTTAGATACAATAATGTGCAAAATCTGTTGTGGGAGGGGAAGGCATTTCCTTTCTGTTTAGCTCTGTGGCAAATGTAGTGATATTACAAATGAGTGTTCCAAATGGGTTGTGCTTGTGCTTTATCTGTATGCTGGCCTTCCAACAACCTGTCAGATGAGTAACTTTTGTTTCTGCACTTTGCTGCCAAGGCTGAGCAGGACTGAGCTGCCTAAGATTGCCTAGTAAAAATTCACAGTAGAGAGGAAAGTCAAATCAGGGGAGACCTGAGCCTTAGCTCTGTCATAGCCGCAATGCTACACCAGCTTCTAATCTGCAGCTGTTGACAAGCTGTTGAGATGTGGGTTGACAATGCTGACCTTACTGGGCCAACCAACTAATGCAGTTTGTATGACATTAACATGATCTGTTGAATGTTGAACATGATCTGGGCTGAAAAGAATAAGATGAAGTTCAACAGGGAAAAATGCAAGGTTCTACACTTGGGCAAAAATAACCAAAAACACAGGTGTAAAATGGGGGAAACCTGGCTTGGCAGCACAACATGTGAGAGGAATCTTGGAGTTGCAGTGGATCACAAGATGAACATGAGTGAGCTGCAAAGAAGGCTAATGCAATTTTAGCCTGCATTCATAGAACCATAGCGTCCAAGTCGCAAGAAGTTGTGGTTCCGCTTTACTCCGCATTGGTGTGACCTCACCTGGAGTCCTGTGTTCAATTCTGGGCACCTCAGTTCAAGAAAGATGCAGCCAAATTGGAGCAAGTTCAGAGAAGAGCAACCAAGATGATCAGGGGGCTGGAAAACAAGTCCCATGAGGAAAGGTTGAGGGAACTTGGTATGTTTAGCTTGGAGAAGAGAAGACTAAGAGGGGATATGATAGCATTCTTCAAATATCTGAAGGGCTGTCATAAGGAAGAAGGGACAAATCTGTTCTCATCTGCCTCTGACAGTAGAGCTAGGGCCAATGGGTACAAACTGAAGAAAGGAGATTTCGACTGGACATCAGGAAGAATTTCTTGATAAGGGTGGTTCGACAGTGGAACAGATTGCCACTGATTACCACTGGGAGGTGGTAGATTCTCCCTCACCGGAGACCTTCAAGCAGAGGCTCAACAGGCACCTGCTGGAGGTGGTCTAGGAGGATTTCCTGCTACAGGGAGGATGTTGGACTAGATGACCTTGTAGGTCCCTTCCAACTCTATGATTACAGCAGCGTAGCTACAGGTGCACAGCCAGTTAGTATTGCAGGCACCACAATGCGCCATGTAAGCAGCCCCTCCCAATTGCCATCAAAGCCCAGAGTGGCTCCAGCATCAAGTGGGAGCGTCCACTCACACAGCGCATTGCGCCACATGCAGTACTTACTGCACCACCCCCGTACCTATGCTATTGGTTAAATAATATACCCAAAGTAGTCTTGACTAGTTTTGCTTTCCTATTTCTCTAGGAATGTTTGGGATTATCTGGTACATATTCTGGTTGATGCATGCCTATGAGAGTCCAGCTGTGCATCCAACAATAACCAGCGAGGAAAGAACTTACATAGAAACAAGTATAGGAGGAGCCACGCTAGTCAATGCCAGTGTAAGCTAAGTTTACCACTGTCTAACCCTGTTATGGCTGCTCCATTTTGTTAAGGAGTGCATCCCTGAACATTGCTGTGGAAACAGATCAGTGCATAAAGCGCTGCAGAGAATTTGCTGCAGCAGTGGCATTTTTCTTATTTTGTACATTGGTCTGGATAGTAGGATGTTATCTGTCCTGTGTGTTTTTTGAACCCAGTCCTTTGGACTCATTAGGGCAGGTATAAGCTACAAATAAGTAGCTGCCCATTGACACTATGTATCACTATGAAAGGTGATACTAGAGATGATCTTCCTATCAATGCTGAGATGCAGCATTATCTGCATCCCTTGCTATGCCCCCTGATATTCCTGCTGCCTCGACCATAATTCCTGCCTTTTTTTAATGTCTCCCATTCTCTTTTCCAGAGATTTAGTACCCCATGGAAACAATTCTTCACTTCAATGCCGGTTTATGCCATCATTGTGGCAAACTTTTGCAGAAGCTGGACATTCTACTTGCTGCTTATAAGTCAGCCTGCTTACTTTGAAGAAGTCTTTGGATTTGCAATAAGTAAGGTAACTATCTGAATGAATGCAAGGTCTTTTCCTAGCAGGTCTGATGATAGAGTTCTGAGAGTTCTTTAAGTTTTCCATGAGAACAGTGAAGTTGAGGATTCTTCAAAATAGGCACATTTGCCTCAACCACATGGTACAAGAGAGAACATCAGAAGAGCCCTGCTGGATCAGGCCAAATGCCCATCTAGTCCAGCTTCCTGTATCTCACAGTGGCCCACCAGATGCCTCAGGGGACCACACAAGACAACAAGATGCCTGCATTCCATTGCCACTCCCTTGTACCTGGCATTCTTAGAGGCTAAGAAAACTGGAGATACCATACAAATACCATACGATCACTAGGTTAGTACTGAAATATAGCATAGTGCCCAGCAGCATTCCAGGGAGGAAGGCAAAATGCTAAGTGTTGCAGGAGTCTGAGCTCCTGCGTAAAGTGGCCCTTCCCACTCACCACCAGAGCCATTTGTGGCTGCAAGAGCAAAGCCTCAGAGCTGGCTTCCCAAGCTACGAATGGATCTGGAGATGAAGGGGAGGGGCCATGTTACTCAGGCTCCACCAACACTTAGTGCTTTGCCCCCTTCTAGGAATGCCACTGATTGTGCCTTCCTCATAATCTAGTGATTTGTTCCAGCAAATGTTTGAGTCGAAAGAGCTCTGTTATTATCATGGGGTCCAGGCCCCTTTGCATGGTATTGCTCTGGACCATTGCTTTTCATTATTTGCTCCCCAGTCTACTGTGTGGCTGGCAGATGTTCCTGTGACTTTACCAGCTGCATGACAAAGGGTCATTTTATAGGTCACAGCAAATTCATGGTGGAAAAAAAATGCATGCACTGAATTTGACCTTCTTATGCAGCTGTTAAAGGAAAAGAAGCTTCTGGAGGGAAAGGAGGCAAAACCATTTCTGCAGTGTAGTGTGATACCTTCTGGGGTGGAGAGATCACAGTTGCACCAAAGTGAAAATAAAGGTGGACTCCATAACACTATAGACTTTAACAAGTGTGTTAGCAACTTAAGAGCATAGACAGAAGATGGGATGTTGATGAAGGTGGAATGGTGGTTTTCACTAGCCTGCCCATGTAAGCCACCTTGGGCATTTGCTTTGGCATGGGAAAGGTGGGATATAAATTCTTCAAATAAAATAAATAAAATCTCCCAGCCAGTAACTTCAGATCCACCACTGTTTCAGTTCAATATCATGTGCTCCTATACCACTCACTGGGCTGATTTTTAAGAGTTCAAAAGTTCAAGAGTGCAAAAGTTCTCATTGGCACAAACATACTTGCACATAAAATACGCCTCCATAGAGTTTTGCATATTTACTTTCAGGTTGGCCTTTTATCTGCAGTTCCACATATGGTCATGACAATTATTGTCCCCATTGGAGGGCAGCTAGCTGACTTTCTACGGAGCAGAAGGATTTTAACGACGACTGCTGTAAGAAAAATAATGAATTGTGGAGGTACGTTGGATGAAAGAGTTGAAGTATGTGTTACTCATGCAGATGGCTCAAGGTTGCTTAAAAGTAGCAAGTAAAACGAAAACAGTAGAAAACGATAACAATAGAAAATATCAACCGGAAAAAGCTCTTCTATTATAATCAGACTTGTAAACATGCATGGCAACCACTACCATCACTTCCTGGCAAATAGGAGGGGAAGAAATGGAAGCAGTGACAGACTTTATTTTCCTGGGCTCCAAGATCACCGCAGATGGTGACTGCAGCCATGAAATTAAAAGACGTTTACTTCTTGGGAAGAAAGCTATGGTGAACCTAGATAGCTTAATCAAAAGCCGAGACATCACCCTGCCAACAAAGGTTCGCATAGTCAAAGCGATGGTTTTCCCAGTAGCCATGTATGGCTGTGAGAGCTGGACCATAAGAAAGGCAGAGCGTCGAAGAATCGATGCTTTTGAATTGTGGTGTTGGAGAAGACTCTTGAGAGTCCCCTGGACTGCAAAGAGATCCAATCGGTCAATTCTCCAGGAGGTCAAGCCTGATTGCTCCCTGGAAGGACAAATACTGAAGCTGAAGCTCCAATACTTTGGCCACCTGATGAGAAGAGAGGACTCTTTAGAAAAGACCCTCATGCTGGGAAAGATTGAAGGCAAAAGGAGAAGGGGGCGACAGAGGATGAGATGGTTAGATAGTGTCACCGAAGCAATGAATATGAAATTGGGCGAACTCAGGAAGCTAGTGGAGGACAGGGAGGCCTGGCGTGCTGTGGTCCATGGGGTCGCGAAGAGTCGGACACGACTTAGCGACTGAACAACAACAAAACATGCATCAAAATCATGGCAAAAAGGCTTCAAATGATGGCAAAATGCAGTTGAAGGGGCTTGCCATACCTCACAGGGAAGGGAATTCCAAAGGGTTAGGGCCACAACCCACTCTTGTGGGGTATTGCCAAACATACCTTTGGAGGCGGCAAAACTCACAAGAGGGTCTTCCGAAAAGATCACATGAAATGGAGAGATTCGTGTCCATAAAACAATGCAGCCAGCAGCTTTAAACATTTTATACTAAAACCTTGGAACCGAGGCTTTACTCTTCAGAAAATGTTTTCTTTTGCTGAACATTTATTTCAAATTATTATATAGACAAATATGTAAGATTCTGAGCATGCTCTTTCTAACTGAAACCAAGCATTACATAATGAGCATGAGCATGCCTGCTCAGAAGTTAGACATATAGGTTCAATTGGACTTAGTCCCGGAAAATGTGTTTACCATACAGCCTCTGTTATAAAGAGATCTGGCTGCTATAATGCATGGAGCGTGGGTGAGGTCATCTATGCTGATTATAGGTTTGAACCTCATTTGGTCTTCCTTCTACTATATGCCAGTAGGTACCTGCTTCCCTGGGCAATATGGAATAAGTGCAGAGTAACAGTATTGGCCCTAAGATCTAATTGAAGCTAGAACAATAGAATTACACTCCATGCTTAATATATATGGACAATGATGTGGGAATTACGAGTACCATTTTGTGACTTATCCATTTGAATACAGAATTACAACTGTGTGTGTCAGTCGAGATAAATACACTGGGGTACAGTACGAACCATTGTACAGTAGGCCCTCCGCCTATTCCCTGGTGGGGGGAGGTTGGTTCCAGGACACCCCCTCCCACAGATAAGGAATTCTGCAGATGCTGGGGTCCATTCCTGTAGCTCACACAATTACTTACCTAAAACCTACTTAGAGTTGACTAATTTGTCCCTTCTATAGCATAGTTTTACGCTTAGAGCAGGGAGAAGCTGGGTCAAGCTGACTGCAAATTTAGAGAAAAACACATGAGTTGATGGCAAGATTGACTCTGCAAATATTTTAAACTGCTCCACAAAGTATTGTTATTATTGTTATTATTATTAATTATCCATCTGTTTTATTTGCAGGATTTGGGATGGAAGCAACTTTGCTCTTGGTAGTTGGCTTTTCTCACACAAGAGGAGTGGCGATCTCTTTCTTGGTTTTAGCTGTAGGCTTTAGTGGATTTGCTATTTCAGGTAAAAGTTTGATGATTAACTTGTAAGCCAATGGAGGAAACAGTTTTAAAGGCCAATAGGGCTCATCATGGCTAATTACATCTATACACCATTGGGGGGGACATGAGAAAAACACAGAGTTAAATCATATTTTCTATTCCCCAAACTATGAGTCGTCTACTACTTTTAAAGGTAAAGGTTTCCCACGACCAAATGGTCTAGTCATGACCGACTGTAGGGGGCGGTGCTCATCTCCGTTTCAAAGCCTGTAGAGCCGGCGTTTTTGTCCGATCATGTGGCCAGCATGACTCTACGCCGTAGCGCACGGAACGCCGTTACCTTCCCACTGAAGTGGTCCCTATTTATCTACTTGCATTTTTTAGGTGCTTTCGAACTGCTAGGTTGGCAGGAGCTGGGACAAGCAACGGAAGCTCACTCTGTCATGCAGTCTCGAACTCCCAACCTTGCGGGTGAAAGCCCAGCAACAGTGGATTAACTCGCTGTGCCACCACATCCCTTACGATTTTTACAATAGTGAAAAATGTCATTTTGGTCATCTTAAAGGTGCTTTTCAAAAGGAAGATGGAAAGTGCAATTCGTTGTTCCATACACAATACAGAAGCTTTCAAGACTGATTTCAAGTGCAAATATTTGGGCACTTAGGTTGTCTACTCAGTAGTTTGCTCCAGTTAAAGACAACAAAGGGCCCTATGGCATGATAAAGATGAATACATTTATTATCACATAAGCTTTTGTGAATTGGCGCCCCCTTCAGCACACATGTGGTAGCACATACCCCATTCTCAGCTGGCAGGAAATGTATATAAAAATCACAGTGGGGAGTAGGAGGACCTTAGAATTTGGCTCCCATTGTGGTTCCTATCCTGATCATGTGTATCCCTATTCCCAAAGAGATTAATGAGAGTCCATTTGCAGAAATCTTTGTGTGACAGCAGGAATTTGCAAGATAAAAAACCCATTTGCAATTTGCAGGCTAAAAAAGCATTGGAAAGCAACATTTGCAAACTAAAAAAATCCTGCATTCCTCTTTTTGGTTTCTACTTTTCACTACTGCTCCAATCTCTAATCTGTCAAGTGAGCGGGGAATGCCTGTGTGAGCAATAGCGTCTCAATAGCACTTCAACAGGTGGGCCCAAATTTGCGAACAGTGGAACAAAATGGCTAAGAAATGTAAGAGGTACAGTGGTTAATTTTTCCTACGTAAAACAAAATGCACTGGTACAATGATACATATTTAGATTTGTATCTACTTTGGCCAGAAATAGGAATTACTTATGGCCTATCTTATCTTTAGCAGGACTGTGGGGTACATGGTTTTATTTTGGGCTTGCCTATGGCATGACCAGGGACGTGGTGGCGCAGTGGGTTAAACCGCTGCTGCTGGGCTTTCTGACTGGAAGGTTGGGAGTTCAAGACTGCACGATGGAGTGAGCTCCCGTTGCTTGTCCCAGCTCCTGCCAACCTAACAGTTCGAAAGCACCTAAATGCAAGTAGATAAATAGGGACCACTTTGGTGGGAAGGGAACGGTGTTCCGTGCACTACAGCGTAGAGTCATGCCGGCCACATGACCATGGAAGCTTGTCCTCGGACAAAACGCCAGCTCTACAGCCTTTGAAATGAAGATGAGCACCACCTCCTACAGTCGCTCATGACTAGACCATTTGGTCGTGGGGAAAACAATGGCATGATGACCAATCATGACATACCAATTATTGATTTCCATCTTGGTGTTTAGTAAGTTGTTTTTATCAGCTGCTTTTGTGAATTTTTAAAATGTATTGTGTTTATAATATTGTTGTTGAGCATTCTGCTAGTGGGATGGGTAAAAATATATTAAATTCTTGAAAAGCCGGAGTTTCCTCCTCCTATTTTGCTTTAGCCTCTTTCAAGCTTGCTGCAGAATGCTCACTGTTGGCAAACTTTTCTCTCCTACAGGATTTAATGTCAACCATTTAGATATCGCACCCCGGTATGCCAGCATCCTCATGGGCATCTCTAATGGGGTTGGGACGTTGTCGGGAATGGTGTGCCCCCTCATTGTTGGTGCAATGACTAAGCATAAGGTAGGGTATTCTGCTATTTTGTTCTCAAGAGGCATTGAAATGCGTCACTAACCAGTATTATTTTAAAGAATAATGACCTTCAGGACTGACCACACATCATAAGAGGTGGTGCGCAAAATGCTTTTCCCTCTTACCTGGTGGTATGCCAGCCTCTGCCCCTTCCATTCCCTGTACTGGGAAATCCGGCATCTCTTACATTGCAGTCCACTCAGGAGATGCCAGGGATTTAACGTGGGAATTTCTACGTGCAAAGCATGCAGTCTACCACTGGGCTGTGGTCCTTCCCCTGTAATACTCGGCCTGCTGATGGCACTAAAAGGTTGAAACACTCATTTGGTTTGCTATGACAAAATTGTTCAGGAGGACCCTGGATAATTTTGTGAACTTTTCTTGCCGATGCCTCTGGCAACATGTTGGACAGATGCATCGTACCGAGAGGGTTGCTGATGTGCCATTATAACTATGCTTATCCATGTGGTACAAAAAGAAAAAAAGAAAAATCTAACCGTTTGATACACTTATAGTCCAATCCTAATTAACTTTATAGTACCAGTGCAGCCATGCCAGTAGGGTACATACTTCATCCTGGTTTTTTTGGGCGGCGGTGGCAATGAAAGGTGTATTAGAATTGGGTTGCTAGACTGCAACTCTATACACGTTTACTTTGAACTCACATTTTACACATGTTCAATTCACATTTGGACACACATGTTCAATGAATGTTTATTGATCTCATTGGGGTTTACTTCTAAGTAGAAGTGTCCTAGGATTTTGCTGTTGATCATAGAAGAAAATGATTTTTTTCTTTGTTTTTGGAACAAAAATTCAGATTAGAAATCAGAATCGACTGCAAACAGTTTGGCTAAGTACTGATCTAGTTTGGCTGCTTGTCTTTCCTTCTCACCTTTATTAACTTGTCTGATGTCATTCCTTTAGACCCGTGAAGAATGGCAAAATGTCTTCCTCATAGCTGCCTTGGTTCACTACAGTGGAGTGATATTTTATGCCATCTTTGCTTCTGGTGAGAAGCAGGAATGGGCCGACCCAGAAAACCTGAATGAAGAGAAATGTGGAATACTTGACCAAGATGAACTGGCTGAAGAGACTGACTTGAACAGTGATAGTTTTGTTAGCTCAAAGAAGACGTACGGTGCTACATTTCAAAACGACGAAGTACGAACGAGAGGGTTGCAAAAGCAAACGGCAGTGATGCGGGACGTAGACGAACAGACTTCCTACCAGTATGAAAATGGAAATTTTCAAGATTCATTATAGATCTGACTGTGTATGATTTGCGTGATCATTACCCTCCCTGTACAAAACCAAGCAGTAGCTTTGTTTAGTTGTTGTTTTGTGGATAACCTTGCCAAATGGCTAGCTGTAAGATGTAGTCATTTTTAACTTATAGCAGAGGAACACATTAATAGAAAACAAAATTGAGGTGTCTGGAGCCCTAACATTCAATCGTTGGACTTGGATCTCTGTGTGGAAGCCACAATCCTTTTTATCGAGTAGAATTTCCCTGACAAAATTTCCTTTTAGCAATGTAATAATGTCCTTGGCTCCAACACATCATTCAGCAGATACTTCTGCTGTCTTCAACCCACTAGTATCATGCACCAGTGAATGTAATCTGATGGAGCAATCACATAATGCAGTAGCAGAGCTACAGAGGGGCAGCGCAGTAAGTACTGCAGGAGCGTCAACACGCCATGTAGGTGGTCCCTCCCGCTTGCGGTCACTGCCCAGAATGGCTCCAACCGGCTGCTTACACGGTACCAAAGACTGGCTCGTCAAAGCCTGCATTGCTAACAATGGATGCTGTTTGTGAGATAGAAAATCCCATGCTTTTTTTTTTTGTTTAATCCTGGTATAGAGAACATATGGAATCCCCAAGGATATTGTTACACAAAACATTTCTTTGTTTAAAATATTTGTATCCCGCCATTCTGTCAAAAAGATTTCTATGGGCTTTCAATTGTTTCAAAGCAATTTAAGACACAGCTAAACAATAGATGCTGAAAACTCAGGAGCTAAAACAATCAGCAAGACATAGAACAGTTAACTCTCCATCAGCAGTAACTCTAAACAGTATTCAGTCTCCACCCATCACCAGCTATTGCCAGAAGAACACCAGTATTAGAAGAACTCCCAGGTATTAGAAAATGCCCTGTCTTCTGTGACTATCCATTGTACTTCAGAAAGGAGAACACAGTAGGACTTTGATGTTGACTTTGAGTGCTTGGGTATGTTCATTCAGGAAGAGGGTTTTAAGATAGCTTGGTAGGAGCCTTTAGATTTAGGTTCAGGATATCTTCATTCAGGAAGAGGGTTTTAAGATAGCTTGTTACGAGACTTTAGATTTAGGTTCAGGATATCATTCTGGATCAACACGACTGGAAGAGCAGCATGCAGTCTGAGATGCCATGCTAGTCTTCACTTTTGAACTCCACTCTAACTTGCTTGTAAGCAAAGTGCCTCGCTTAATGGGAACTTGTGCAACCACTATTTAAATCAGGGGCCTCCAAACTACAGCCCGGGGGCCAAATCCGGCCTGACACAAGACAATATTTGACATTTTTACTCATTATTAATCTTTTTCCCAGTATAAGCATGGCACTGTTTCTCTGTGTCACATTTCTCTTTTGTTCTGAATTGTATCACGCTGATTACAAAAAAGATCCAAGTAAAACTTATGCATTCATCTCAATTTCCTTCATTCATGTATAAAACTGTTCTTTTTCCAGCCTATGAAAATGTATAAAACATTTGAAGACCCCTGATTTAAATCAGTGGGGTGCTTCTGCAGGAGAACAGCAGTGATTTTGTTCAACTTCCATTGATGCAGATGATCCCATTAGGTTGAGTTCTACATCTTCTACGCAGTGTACTTTGGGGAAAGAAGAATGTTTATTTTGTTTTGGAAAACATTCAACTGATGACAATTCTTGCAATAATGTCTTCACCCCAAACAGTACTCTCAGTCTTTTCCCACCATTTATTACAACTGTAAGGGAAGCATGCTGTAACATGTTTAAGTCACTGAGCAGCTGTCGGAGGCTCACCATGTTCTCTGAAGAATTTCAGTCAACAATGGATTTATTTGTTTCACATTATGACTGTCTCAGTAAACTCAAGTGAAACCATTCTGTGACTCTGTGATTCTTATTGAGTTTGTCTTCTCATTAAGTTGTGCTGTTATATCACCAGGGATAGCCATGGGCAGCCAATCTAGATCTGCCTGGGAGCGCAGTGGTAGCCAGGTGGCTACTGCTACATACTGCAGCAGCCACGTGAGGCTCCACAGGTTAATGGGATCTGGTAAGGGAGCCGGGCGGACGAGCAGTCTACTTGCCTCTGCACCAGCTATTTAGAAGCAAGGGCCTCCATGTAAGGCGGTGCAGCTTTACACGGTGGTCAGGAACCAGTGGCAAACGTCAACACCAGTCCCATCCCCACTCGGGGACACTCTCCTGCCCAGAAAAGCTGCATTCAATGATGTCATGCAGGGGGTACGTGGGGGTACGTGAGTACCGGTTTCTAGGATTACAGCTGGCCCCGCCCATTCGCCCACCCACTCGTCGACTCCGCCCTCTGCAACGTTTGAATTTCCTGCATGTTTGAGTTGCCTGCATGTTCTCAGAGCCAGGCAGGCAGGCAGGCAGGCAGCGAGCGGAGCCTTTCCTTTCCTTGCCACTGAAAAATGAGTTGCTCTGGGGTTTTAACATGATGCCAGGCCTCCTTCACATGTTCTGGGGGTGCTGTGGAATACTGTTGCAACTGTTGGGTCAGTTTAAAATCATCTGAGGCCTCAAAAAGGGCTTTTTTCATGTCACTTCCTGCCACGACATCACTTCTGGCTTATGACATCACTTCCGGTGGGCGGGTCCCGACACGTGCCAATCAAAAGTGAGTACCTGTTCTTAAATCATTTAGATGACACCACTGGCTGCATTGCCAGCAAATGGCACTCTCCGCTCACGGGTAAGCAGTGCTCCCTTTGGGGGAGTTGTGGCCGGCATCGCTATGGTGCTGCTCCAACACCAGCGGTAAGGCATTACCACTGGCGTTAAAGGTGCTTTATGGCGCCTTGTGCAACACCAGTGCAAGCGGCATACTCGTACCACTCGCACTGGAGGGCTGTGGATTGGGCCCTTAATCTACATATACTAGAAATGTATAACAATAAGCCAAAACAGGAATCTAGTACTCTGATCTTCCGTCATTTTAAATAACAGCTATATCAATTCTTTTTGGAATATGTACTGAAATTCCTTCCAAGTTTCTGGCAGAATAGGCATAGATATTCAGTTTCTTCACCAAATTGAAACAGTAGTATGGGGGGGAAAGGGTTAATGACATTTGCCTGGAATTTTTAAAATGTATCCATTATTCCAAAGGTGTATTTTTAAAATTAACTTTACTATCATAGTTATTCAAGGTGGCGAGCAAAAATTCCAAGAGTAACGCAATTAAAAATAAGTCAAATAAGAACATATTTATTATGTTAATAAAAGATGATTCAACCCTGTTAACCAAATAAAATCAGGTACTAAAGTGATGTAGCAAGCATGGTTGGTCTTTGATCTTGGAGACTTGGTTTAACTGCCAAGTCAAACCAGAATTCTAAGTAGCCTCAGACAAATGTCTTTCTCTCAGTCTCAATTTGCCATCTGTGAAATGGACATTAAAAGCAACCTACCTCTCGGGATTGGTTTTTCTCTTTGGTGAGAACAAGCAAGACAAAGATAGTGCAGCACTTAAAACTACCATATAAATGAGATAATGATGTCCCTTGGATATTTCAAAACTGCTATGCAGTTCTGTGGTTTCCCCTTTCCTAAGCAGATTAGAATATTATCACAAAACTAATTATTTTTCAAGTCTCAGCTGATAATATGGCTTCATCTTGGCAAGGAAATATGCTCTGGTTTTCTTTAATCACAACATTTTTGCTGCTGCTTCCTTGGAGTGTTTATATTATTCAGCACATGGTGTTTGAACACTTTCCTTATCTTCTAGATTACATAAGAAAATATTGATGCATTATTATTTAGGAACATAGTTATAATTCTTGGACTAATTTTTCAGTATAGGGATGTTTTTGAAACAGCATGCTGGAATACACTTCGGCCTTAAAGAATTGGTAATGAAAACATAGACAAACCTAGACACCCCTAATAGACAAATTTTGGCCAGAACTGTTGTGACCAAACTGTGACTGAGGAGTTTTAGTCCTTGTTTAATTGGTGCTTAAAGGTAAAGGTTTCCCCATGACCGAATGGTCTAGTCATGACCAACTGTAGAGGGCAGTGCTCAGCTCTGTTTCTAAGCCGAAGAGCCAGCGTTTGTCCAAGTACAAGTTTCCGTGGTCATGTGGCCGGCATGACTATATGCTGAGGTGCACGGAATGCCATGGTACCTATTTCTCTACTCTCATTTTTTACGTGCTTTCGAACTGCTAGGTTGGCAAGAGCTGGGACAAGCAACGGGAGTCACTCCGCCGTGTGGTCTCGAACTGCCAACTTTCCGGTCAGCAAGTTTGCAACTCAGCAGTTTAATCCACTGTGCCACCACGTCCCCTAACTGGTGCTTATGAGGCTCAAATAAGACAAGACATTAGAAGTCTGTGGTTGAACTTTTCACTGCTTTTAAAATCAGCATTGGGTCCCTGAATTAGCTAAGTATTGTAGCACTGGAAACTGTTTTCCAATACAGATGGGGCCTTTTTATCTGTGAGGGTTCCATTTCTCATGGATTAAAAAAGGGGGGCATTTTTGCCCTCACTCCCCTATCTGAACCTGACTGGAATAGTGCTCTGGTTGGGTCTGGAGGGCTTTCTGAGGCCTCCTGAGCAGCCTCAGCAGTAAGTGCTCCTGCCAGCCAGCAGTGAAACTTTTCAGGGCAGGGGGAAGGTGGAACTGGGGGGGGGGGGAGAAGGCGGGCCAAACACAGGAGGGGAGCGGGTGTTTAGTTAATGCAGTTTGATGGCAGCAAAACCTGTAAGTGTCATACTAATGGCACTAGGGTTAGGTTGCAACCCTCCTTAGGTGGGCAGTGGCCTGACACTGCATTAGTATGATATGAGCTCTGGGCTATGCAAATTGACTCATTTATTCAACATGTCAGCATTTTCTTCCTTGGAAAATGTCAAGGTTGAATTGTTTGTTAGTTTTTAGATGCTGAAGGTGGGTTTATGGCCCAGTCCCGTGAGTCACAGAGCTGCTCTAACCCGGCAATATCATGACCTGCAGAACTGTGCTGAAGTTGCACGTGAACCCAAGTGGTATCTGTTTCCATTTGTCTGTATTAGGGCCTCGGGGTGGATATGCTCGGAGGCCAAATGGGACAAAAGCAAGATACAAGAGCCCCTCTATTCTTGCAGGCAGATTTTTGGGGTTCAAAATGACACTCATGAGCCTTTTAAACTAGTTTTGCCCATGGCAATGCTAATGGGGTCCCAGCAGCAGAGAATAGGCAGGCACTAGGCTGAGAAAATCAAGCACAGCTCACTTCTGTCCACCAACACAAATTCATGCCCCCCCCCCAACAATTGTGTCTGGATGAAGGAACACTGGGCTGTCCCTTCGCCTCCAAAAGTGCCACCACCCCTGCTGTTCATCCTCCACCAAGAACGCTGCCAGGTCTCTACTACTGGTTTTTGACCCTCCTGCTTCCAAGGAGCCCAAAGTGGCCTACTCAGAGCATTATCTTCACAGCAGCCCTGTCAGTTCAGTTGGGTTACAGTTGCTGCTCTTCAGGTGTCCTTAAAGCTAATATAAGCAACACACTTTGTCCTGGAGGCAACAGAACAAGGAAAGGAGATCAGGCTCCTATTGGAATTATTTCTTATCGGTGATGGGGGAAAGCAGAGTAAAGCTAGCAGCGGATTCCCCCTTTTGTCTCACCCATGGGAACCTCCCTCACCCCAGGCTGACTGCTAATAACAAAAGACACAGGCAGAGGCTTGGTAAAGATGCAAAAAGAATAGTTTACTCACAGTGTTCCATTGGTTGCATATCTACAGCATCTGATTAGGATCAGAGGTACATCTAATACTTATAGAGGCAATGCCCTAACAGCTACATCGCCATGCGTGGAAGTGTGCTCAAGATGGCGGAGGGCAGAGAGCCCCTGGTATGCACATCTTATCACCTTGATGGTCAGGATACAAAAGAGACAGAGTTCAGGGTGCAAAGGAAGGAAGTTAAGGTCAAGGCCACACCCTCTGCAGGTATCACAGAGAGGGACAGGTGGAGGGGTCAAACCACAGGACATCAGATTTTTCACTCTTGGACATTAGAGTGCCCCCTCAAGACAGCAGACAGAGTTGTCCCAACTCCAACAGCTCCAACATTTAACTTCCTTGAAAGCCAGGTGAAAGTCAGAGTTCCTTGTGGACTGAGAACTGCAAGTATCTTTGATCTGAAGGGCTCAATGAGTGGTTTCAGAATGAATGCCAATACGAATGCACGCTATCAGCTGAAAAATCAAAAGGGCTAACACTTCCTTATCAACACACGGTGATTGATAGCAATTATCATTTTATTGTTAAATGGCCTTTAGATAAAACAGTATCGTATGTGAGATAGGCTTTGGATGAATCAGAGAGTCCTGTAACAGGAAATGATGGAATAAAAATGGAAGCCAGATGCGGACCAACAGTCAACCCAAGGTTCCGCATGCTGTTTCTGACAATGGCCAACCAGAGGGGGAACGCCTGCATGTGGCCCAGGGGTAGCGCCCCATACTTTGAATGCTGATGGTCACAGATCTGATCTCTTGTATCTCTAGTAAGATATGGATGTGAGATGTATGAATGGATGTGAGAGCTGGACCATAAGGAAGGTGGAGCGCCGAAGAATAGATGTTTTTGAATTATGGTGTTGGAGAAGACTCTTGAGAGTCCCCTGGACTGCAAGGAGATCCAATCGGTCAATCCTCCAGGAAGTCAAGCCTGATTGCTCCCTGGAAGGACAAATCCTGAAGCTGAAGCTCAAGTATTTCGGCCACCTCATGAGGAGAGAGGACTCTTTAGAAAAGACCCTCGTGCTGGGAAAGACTGAAGGCAAAAGGAGAAGGGGGCGGCAGAGGATGAGATGGTTAGATAGTGTCACCGAAGCAATGAACATGAAATTGGGCGAACTCCGGCAGCTAGTGGAGGTCAGGGAGGCCTGGTGTGCTGTGGTCCATGGGGTCGCGAGGAGTTGTACACAACTTAGCGACTGAACAACAACAACAATCTCTAGTAAAGGCTCGTAAAGACCCCTCCCTGGAACTTCAGAGAGACACTGCCAGTAGGTGCAGACAGTAAGAGCTACACTGATCAAGGGTTTAACTGGGTACAAGACACTCAGGGTCCAATCCTGAAGGCCCTTACACTAATGGTATGTGCATATGCTGGGCCCTCTTCTCCCTTTTGTCAGCCTCCTTGCCTCCAGCTGTGGAGCAGGAGGCTTACAGAGAGGTAAGAAGATTTAAATCCCCTTTCCCCTCTGAAGCCTTCTGATTCCACCTCCTGCTTGACACAGGGGGCTCCTTTTTTGCTTGGCTTCACCAGTGGCGGGGGGGGGGGAAGAAAGATAGTATTGGGTTCTAAGGAATGCGCCAAAGACTTCATGGACAAGGTGAATTTTACGGAGGAGCTGGAAAGAAATGAGAGAGAGAAGGCATCAACCAAGTGTTCCAGAAGGCATCTCCAAGCGTAAGATGTGGCAAAGAAGAAAAGACACTGGAAGAAACAGGAGACTTGTGGTATGTGTAGCTGGAATATGGTGCAGGGAGAGGAAAGAATGATTTTGAAGCTCACCAGTAGGGCATATATATTTTATGAATTTAATTTTTTTAATATCCTGCCTAGTACCATGTAGCTATCATGACTACTAGCCATTGATCTATCCTCTGTGAATGTTTCTAAAGTTTTAAAAAGACCATCTACATTAGTTGTCACCACTGTGTGGTGGCACTGAGTTCCACACATGAATTCCAGGTTGTGTAAAGAGGTACATGTGAAGAGGAAAAGAGGTACATGAAGGGAAGGAGCAAATTGTAGAATATAGACATTGGGCTGGAATAAAACCCAGCCCCAGAAGGGCAAGGTCAACGTGGCAATGTGAAATAGGAATAAAACTGAAATGTATCAGGAAAGAACAAAGATACCGTTACATCTCTCTCAAAACTGGAAAGAAGTATCCACGTGGGCGGAAAACAGAGTCACGATGTAAAATGAGACATGTCCACTATAGAAGATCTTTGAGTAACTGGTTAATTCCTGGAATTTGTGATAGCCTTCCCAACAAAACTTGATTAGCTTCTTTGCATTACAGTGCATACTATTGGCAGGCAGTTCAAAGGTTTCTCATTTTTAGGAGGCTTACGCAAAATCTTATGCAGCAGTGGTGACAAAGGTTTTATTTATTTCACATCATTATCTGTTGACTTTAAAGGACTAAGTACTGAAGAGATGAAGCAATATTTTGTTAATGGTTAAACTGATAAAATAATTATATACAGTACAGTCTTAAAAAGAGATTTGGTTACATCTGTTGTTTTTTTTAAAGAGTATAAATGGCTCTGTTCCACAGAGGCCAAGCTACAAATCAGAAACGTGCTTTCCCTCCATATCTCAGTGCAATTCCCAGGCTACCACTGTCATAATTAAGTAACCCTCATAGTTGTTTGTATGTTGATTGCATGAAACAGTGTTGGCAATCTGCAGGGGATGCAAATGCAAGATGCAGGCATCTTGTTGTCTTGTGTGCTCCCTGAGGCACACAATCTGGTGGGCCACTGTGAGATACAGGAAGCTGGACTAGATGGGCCTTGGCCTGATCCAGTGGGGCTCTTCTTATGTTTTTATATTCAAAGATATGTTGTGCTCATGTTAACTCCGCTGGGAAGTTCAGAAATGAACAGAGGCCGGCGGTGATTCCAGATCTGGGATGTTATGAATGAGAGGAAAGTAAGGGTTGGGTTACCAGATACAAACTGGGACAGAGTGCCTCTACCTTTAACCATTGTATAGAAGAAAGAATTTTGGCAGGTGC
Organism: Lerista edwardsae; assembly: GCA_029204185.1. Lineage (NCBI taxonomy): Eukaryota > Metazoa > Chordata > Lepidosauria > Squamata > Scincidae > Lerista > Lerista edwardsae. The sequence continues at coordinate 2,707,991 of JAJKFI010000095.1, forward strand.
AGCTTTTGCAACCCTTCCATGACGAACTGCATCTGTCCAACTTCCTTCTCCTATACAATGATTAAAGGTATATGCACTCTGTCCCAGTATGATGGGAACAGTAGTTTTGTGCTGGTGACAAGGTAACCAAGCAGCCATTTTTCAAGAAAGGCACTGGATGATGGGAAATTGCATACTTGTAGAGAGCACTGACCAAACAATGCAGGCCCAACACAATCTTATGAGGAGTGGGACAGTGCAGAATATGAACAGCTGCATGTGGTGAGAGCAGTGGTGTCATCTACAAACAAGGAACGGGAACGCTGGGCGGGACTTGGGCGGGACTTCCACGTGATTGGCTGCCCGCCTGTTCCGTTCCACGGCTGCCCTGACCTCGGGGGGGTGTCTGCTCGCCGGGGGAGATGGGGGGGGCGCCAGAGCCTGGGCGAGCAGCGGTGGGGCACGCAAACCGGGGGCAGCCCCCCCAAGGCCAGGGCAGCAGTGGAACGAAACGGGTGGGCTGCCAATCACGTGGAAGTCCCACCCAAGTCCCGCCCAGCGTTCCCGTTCCTTGTTTGTAGATGACACCACTGGGTGAGAGGGCCTGAGAGGAACTTTATCAGAGGGTACAAAGTTTCTAGCCCCCCCCCCGGGGAAATATAAGATCCCAGGAAATTTTCAGGCCCCCGCCTTTGGTTCCCAGGCCCACATTTTGCTTCCCTGCACCCCCCATGGGCCCTGTGTGGTGGGTAGTGAAGCCCAAGGACACTTAGTTATGTGTGTGGGGAGTTGCTGAGTACATGAAGAAAGACTTTTTGATGTGTTTGTTTGGGAATCTGCACCTGTACCCCACTGGCTTTTGAACACCTATCTGGGCATGTACAAGATTTGCCCGTCCATCTTCACGTATGATATGGATATTTTCTTATCTCTACAGTATTGCAGTTCACGATGAAAGTTTGCCTACACTCAGAGGAACCTGCTCCCAAATTGCAAGACAGGACTCATCATCATATTGCCTCCCATATTGCCAATATCAGCTTCCCTTAACATATTCGCATCTTAATGTACTTTGGAATGATGAAAATGCTTCACATAAATTAATGCATACAGCAATTCAGTACGATTATTCTTTTATTCTTCCCTTTTAGAAGTGGTGGCTTGAGAGGACATATGCCTTGCCTAAGGCCAGCTTGTGAGATTGTGGCATCTAAATTAAGAAGCTTTTAGTAAGAGATGCTAACTGAACTGCAAAATCTTTTTGATTAATTAAAAGAAGAGGGAGTTGAAGATTGCTTCAAATCTGTATAAGAAAATTTCAAATTAAAGAACCATATGTTTCCATTTTTACCACGCTACCTTGCCTTCCCTACAGCTGCCAATTTAAGGCTTTCCAAATATTTAACCTACATTCACGTCTAAGCTATATGGCAGAAAAAATAGTATGGATTATGGGAGTTCATTATAGTGATGGCACTGACATTTGGCAAACCTCCTAACCGGCAAAGTTTGGCCAGCACAAGGCCACCATAAAGTGTGTTTGGACCACTGTCAGAGTCAGGGAGGATGGTGCACGTCTGCGTGTTGGCTTCTTTACGCTGAAAGTGGCCCAAACATACTTTACAGTGTCCCTTGTGTTGGCCAAACTTTGCTGACCTAATTGTGCTGACCTAACTCCAGGTTAGGATTGTGCTCTAAATAGATATTTTTTTTCTGTACCTCATTCAGAACCTGGAATTCCACCTGGCATTGGGTTTGTATAAAAAGAAAGAATTTCTGTGTAAAAAACACATGGTCTTGGACCACGGCAAACGTGGTTGCTCCTTTTAAGCTTTAGTCAAACTACAGTAAGAGGGAGATCCTGGGGCAATAACTGCAGTTTTGTTCTGTGGCCCGTTGCTACGTAGCGCCTTGGTCTCCAGGGAAATGCCAGCAAGGTACTAGCTGTTGAATTAAGGAGAAGCAAGAGTTAGTACTTGCCAACATGCCCTTCAATTGCTGTGCCACAGGAAGCCACAGTATTGCAGTACTTATTGCAATACTTCTGCAATCCTCCTGCCCAAGAGTTGTTCTCTGGTCTTGTTTTCATTGCATCCCAATACCTCAAGTCTGTTTAGATAGTTCAGCAAAGAAAAAAAAACTGTTAATGAGTAACCTTTGTCTACTACAGCTCTGAGCCAATGAAGGGAAGGGTTTAATCCTAAAGTCAGCATGTTATCGCAGAAAGCGTCTCCAAAACCAAGAAAAGCAAAACAAAAATCTTCCCGTTTGAAAAATCATCCGGATTTTGAACAGGCTGCAGAACAACTGAGTGTGCATCTATCAGACTACAGAAAGACATTGAGTGTAAGTGACTATTTATTTAATGGATGGTGTGTTTTGTACAATATTATGTTAAGAGTGCATAGTCTCCTCTGTATTCATGTCACTGGTACTTGACAAGTATGTGGATTTATAGGCTGTGACATTTAATGGTTACAATTGACAGTGATTAGAGATAAAATTTCTAAAGCATTGTGCCTTATAATAAAGAATTTTTTTCTTCAGAAATAGAAAACCTGGGTGGGAGGAGAAGTGTGTGAAATGTGATTGTTCTAATAGCATGCTACTTTATGGAGGGTGACTTTTGTGATTAATCTATGGGGTCAGTTAGGTTTTCCCTTTGTTGGAATACAGCATTGTTAAATATTGCTGAAATGATGCTTACATTGGCAATGAATTGTTTACATACTGTATATTACATTTCCTAACTGGCTAAATGCAATTAATTTCCCCATTACTGGTAAAAAAAATATGATTCATATTTAAAGACAGGGAACTTGCTGAAGATCAAGATTATGAATGTACTGCCGATACATATATATATGGTTCACCATTCATTATAAAATAATAAAAAAGATATTAATATTGTTGTGGCTCCCAGAGGTCCCAGCCTGGAATTCTGACTTACTGGCTATCCGTACTCCACAAGGGTCTGCTTCAGTAGAAGAAGAAAAGCAGAAGCTTACAAAGCACTTGTACAAATTTGTAGCTTTACTGCCAGCATTACTAGTTTACTGGCAAAACTTGAATCCTTAAAAAAAGCCTCATCCATGACTAAGCAGCAATGACTCCACTAAGAACAGGACTTGCAGAATTTGTGACACCAGAACTTGATCACATCCTCTTTACTAGACTGTTTGGCTTTGCTTTTCATGAGAAACATAAAATGTGGGTTTCAATTAGTATTTATTTATTTATTCATTTCATTTCATTTCATTTCTATCCCGCCTTTCTGCCCCATGGGCACCCAAGGCGGCTTACAACACTGCAAATACAATAAAACCACAACATTAACAATTAAAAACAATGTTAAACAATATTAAAACAGTTAAAATTTAAAATTTAAAACAGCAAACACTTTGGATCATAAAATGATCTATGACACTATTTTATTTCCTCTGAAAGATTCTTCACAGTGCAGTCGGCCCGCATCTTATGCTAGGTTTATGCTCCAAGTTCAGAACGTTAAGCCAAAATAACTTACAGACAAATTTCCCTCTAAGGCCGAAGAATACATCCTGCCTCTGTAAGAGCTAAAAGCACAGGATGAGAGACACGTGCAGGTACTGACGGAACAAGAGAATCATTCTCCCATTTTAGGCTTGTTCTGGGGCGTTAACAGAGTACGTGGGATGGCAGCTGGAGTGACTTGCACTATTTAAACTACTGTATTTTGTGTTCTATCTTTTTTTGGAGGGGGGAGTGTGTAGGCTTGAATTCACACAAGTCAGTTGCTTGTGGGACAACGACTAGCCGATTTCCAGGCAAGCTTTGATTCCAGCTGAAATCACTGTCTGCCAACGTGGTTCCCGCAGCTCTGTTGGGTCAGAGTTGTCATTCAGCAAAAGAACTGATTTAACTGGTGCACAAATAGCTCAAGAGACTATTGGAAAGGGCATCCCTTTGCAACTTTTTTCACTAGTTCAGGGGTCTCTAGACTTCTCAGTATGAGGACCACATTGTATACTTTACAGATTTTTGCAGGTCAGAAAAAACAACAGTTTTATAAATGAATGAATGAAATGTAAATGAATGAATGAATGAATGAATGAATGAATGAATGAATGAATGAGTTCTACTTGGATCTTGTTTGCAATCAGCATGATTTGATTCAGAACTAAAGAGAAATGTGACATTTACAAAGAAACAATGCTGTGCTTTAACTGAGAAATTATATACACTATAAGGAGTAAAAATGTCTTTTGAAGTTGCTGTGGGCTGGATAAAATTTGGTGGCAGGCCAGATTTGCCCCCTGGGCTGTAGTTTGGAGACCCCTGCTCCAGTTGATGTTCTTGAAATGTACTAGTAGCTTATTGGCTCGTTTACAAATGTCGGGAGAAGAGATTCAACTAGGTCCCAGTTTCTTCTGCAGAAAGATGAAATGCAGCATACATATATTTATTCAGTGCATATATACAAAGGGCAGAATGCTAGAGCATGTTATTTGCATAGACAATGGACAGACATCTGAGATAAGAGTAATCATGCCAAGGAAGTTTCTTTGGGACATGTAGCCCATGGAAAGACTTTTCAGTTAATGGAATCACATTTCAGAAAAAATGTAATCTGACCATTTTCAATTGTTTGTCACTGAAAGAAATCCCCCTGGTATCTCATAATTGTAACATTCTACAAATATATTTGGCATGTTCAAATAAATTGTTTATTTCATCAGTGCCTGGATAACTTCAACTATATTCTAATTAGGAATCTTGCTTCAGATTATATTCAGGAAAAAAGAGTGATCCCTGACTATGACTCATACTGGACATCAAAATCAAAGCCACATTTTCAAAAATCTCAGCTCTGCCAATAGACAGTTAATTCTAAAAGGGTCTCTCTCTCTCTCTCTCTCTCTCTCTCTCTCTCTCTCTCTCTCTCT
>JAJKFI010000095.1:2712904-2732000 GCA_029204185.1 Lerista edwardsae
TCTCTCTCTCTCTCTCTCTCTCTCTCTCTCTCTCTCTCTCTCTCTCTCTCTCTTTTGAAGAAAGTCAGATGGTTGTATTCTAAGTGTAATTAGTCATGAATAAGGAAATTAGTCATTACTATGTTTCATAAATTTCAAGGAGCCAGGATCATGACTAATTTCCTTAGTTGTGACTAACTAAATATAGGATACAATCCAGGAAATGTTTGTGCTTAGCAGAAACAAACTGGTAAACAAACATTAGCAAATTAGTCAAAAATTTGGCTCAGTGGAAAACGTCAAATAGACTGTTTTGAGAAGGAAATGATGTTGGATTATTTATGTAGTCTACCAGGAATTAATATTCCATGTCCATTTCCTTGATATCTCTATAAAAGAAAGTGAGTTTCTATTATTTTGCCAGAGATAGTAGCCAGCATTCCTATTTTTATTCACATCTAGCATTAACCATCCATTGGTTCATCTTGTCTTATGCAACACACAGTAGTGTAAGGCAATTGATGTTCCATTAGTTCAAGGGTGCAATCCAAACATGCCGGGAGTGTCATGTGCCTACCTAAAGTGTTGCAAAGGCTCTGCAAACCGGCCTCTGGGAGTCAGGGAAGCTGGTGAATGGATGTACTCTGCCCTCCCTGTGCTCGTCCCAGCAGAAGGCTGTGGCCTACCGCAGCTGGAACAGGGGCTCGGGGAGAGCAGAGGGAAGGCAGAATGGGGCAGGAGGAGGTGGGGGAGGGCAGGCCTGTGGGTGGACCAGCCCAAGGAAGGGATGGAGCCAGAATCCAGCATGTAGGCTGGATCCTAACCTCTGCCCCTGGCCCAGTTGGCCCTACACAGGCTGCTTGGATTTGCGCCGGCAGTTTCACTGATGCAGATCCAAATAGCCCTATATAATAAGCGTGGCTGGGGCTTTAGCTGTGTTAAGGGGATTAACACCTCCTAACTGAGACTGGATATGACACAGGCCAGCCAGTTAGCCTATTTCAACCCTGGTTAGGACTGGGCTGTGATTGATCTATATTATTTCCTTCCATCAGCTGCAGTTTTCAGAGAATTCGGACCTCGTTAAGAGATGAGTACTGCTGCGAGCGGTTGTGCAAACTTGCTTTATTTTTTGCCTTTTCAGGTTCCCATTCTCACTTGGCTTAATTTGCTGCAATTCATATTCAAGACTCTATGGCATCAGACATGAACATAATAGGGCATTCCCAGCTACTTGCAACGGATGAGTTTTCTCTTTCCGAATGTCCACATTTATACAGTAAGTTGGAAAACATTCTAAGAACAAAATGATAATTCAATCCATGGCATAAAGTGAAATGCTGATATTCTCCTTGCAACTTCATGTGAGCTATAAGCTATTTCTAGAAAAGACATCTCAGACTCCAGAGATGTCAGAAGAGGTTTCATTAGACATCTGGATAATTTTATTGAAGTTCTACTTTTCTTTTTGGTTCTCTTTTGGTAATTAATTCCACAGCTCTAGGAATGTCTTTTCTCACCCAAAAGGTCTTTTACCTTTGATAGTGAGGATTGCCAACCACACAGAGTGCCAGAAATCAGCATCAATTTTAATTTGGATATTTTAATAGGGCCCCCTGGAATTTCCAACATTGCATCATATTGGGTAAAAATTCTTCAGGAATACTTTCGGTCAGAGTTGGCAACTTGTATCGATAGTCCATCCTTATGTGGTGGAGAAACCTTGAGTAGGACCTCCTCAGCAGACCTTGCAGAGGAGACTTGCACGTGGAGGGGCACTCCTGGACACTGATCATATATATCCCTTTGTGCATTCATGTTTAGCCCTGATAAAATAGTGTAGCTGTTGGGAGTTGCGGTAAATACTGCAGTCATTGCATCAAGCTGTGTCAGTGCCCCCTCCCCCCCCCCCCCCCCCCTCATGGTCGGAGCCATTCTGGGCTTGTGGTTGATTAGGGAGCGAGGGAGGAGGCAGAACGTGGGGGAAGGCAGGGGGAGGAAGGGCCAGTAGGCAGACTAGGCCCGGAGGAGCGTGGGGTTGGCTTCTAACACTCAGCGTTTCCTTGGACTGCTCAGATCAGCCCCAGCAGGTCCAGGTAGCCTCATCTGTGGTGGCTGGGGCATTACTTGGGGTAAGGGGACAGGAGTCCCCTTACTCTATGCTGCAGCCACCTCCAAAGCGGCCTGCCTGCTCCGGTGCAGGATGGGATTGGGCTGCTCATGACCGAAGTAGTCCTTATCACAACAGAAATCGATTCCTTTTTTAAAAGGCCACGATAATTTAGCATGACAACATCCTATTACTTGAGGACTTCTATCCCATTACTATGCCTCCTTAGGCTGCCTGCCTCCTCCATCCAAGCATCTTCCCTCTGGTCCCTTCTTTTCAGCTCACTGCAGCCCATGCCTCAGGTTAACAGTCCTAGCTCTCCTGCACCTGGGGCCTCTCCTCAGGCAAGTGCATGGACCTCAGACCCCTCTGCCTCCGGGTCTCCCCTCCAGCTCTTCCTTGAGGCCTTGTGTGAAGTTTTCCTTCCAGCCAAGTACTTCTTTCTCAGCTCTCAGTCACTGCCCCTCTCCTCTCAGTGGCCAGCACATCCTGTCAGCCAGCGGGTGGAACGGGTTGGGGTGGAGGCTTGTTGGCAACAGGTAGATGACAGGTTTTTAGCCTCTATATCTGAGACAATTACATTTGTCACAGCCACAAACCACCAAGGGAGAGCCATACAGTGGACAGGACAGTCTGAAGAGTAATGCAGCAGCAGTCGTTGGTATACGTGAAATACTTTTTGCCCATCCTCTGTGCAGTGGCGTTCCTGTAGGAGGGGCAAAGGTTTTGCGGGAGCCTGAGATCCTGTGTTACGCAGCCCTTCCCCATCACCTTCAGAGCCATCTGCGGAACGGGGGTTAGGATCGTCCCTGGGTCGGTCCACCTAGCACATCCCCGGGCTAGTCCTCCACGGGCCCCCCCTCTCCCTGTGTCCCCCCGCCGGCCTGTTCTGCCTTCCTGCAGGCAGACCACCACCAGGCCCGGACATCGGCACGGAACAGCCAGTGTGCACTGATCTACCCTCCTCTGTGTGGGTGCCAACGTCTTTTGGAGAGTGCTCTTAAATAGTCACTTCACGGAGGAGGAGATTTTGCGCAGGAAAATCCCTGCTGCATCCCCAGCCCCACAATTGTGGCTGCCGCAACAGCTTCCACAAACTTGTTATTACAAGGGGAGCCATTTAGCAGGATGTGTAGCCTAGTCCCACCGCAACCCTCTGCATCCTGTCCTGAGAGTAAGCGCCATGGAACAGGAAAGTGACATTTTTCTTTTGTCGTTATACAAGAATAACTCCAAAAAGGATGCTGCGTACATGGCACCTTACAGAATTTCACAGGCCGTGTTTGACAGATCTCTGCCCCCCAGGAAATTACAATGTAAAATGGGCAATGCAAGAAAAAAGCAGATAGGGTAAGAAAGTGGGAAGAATATGGAAGGCTGAATGTGGGCAAATGCAGTTACACACAATTAATATTGTTGTTACCTTTGGGAATTGGGATTATAGGGTTATGTTCCTAAACTAATAGGTATCTAAAAAAATAAGGGACGCCTAGTGAAAAGCAAAGGAAACCGTTATCATACAACACAAACTAGCCAGTGGAACAGGTATTATGAAGATTAATTGGATTGGACCTATTTGGCACATCAGTCAAAATAGGGGAGAAAGGCAACCTGATTTGCTCAAAGCTGTAAATTAAACAAACAAACAAACAAAGGCTAGGTATCGGTATCGGCAAGGATACTTTCTTATGACATATCCATGATTTACAGTAGCAGTCTCCAAACTTGAGACCACTGCAGGAGGGAAAAGCATCCCCGACACAAACAGCACTTTCCATTCTGCCAGGGATGCTAGTGAAAACCCTGATGACAGCCCCAGGGGTCTTAGTGGCCAGCCGCTTCCAGAGTTTGCCACCCCAAGCACGCCTCTCACATGGGGTTCAGCACAGAAGCGGCTGGTGGCGAAGACCCCTGGAGGCTGCAGTTGGGGTCTTTGCTGGCATCCCCAGTGGAATGGTAAGAGCCATTCACTCCATGGAAGGTTCTGGCAGACACCGGATCTGGGCCACGGGCCCACCGAGTTTGGAAATGCCAGATTTACAGCATAACCCTATGCACATCTACTCAGAAGTTGGTCCCATTGTGCCCAAAAGAGCTTACTCACAGTAAAATATTATAGGGTTGTAACCTTAAAAATTGCAGGATGTTGCTGGGCCCCCAATCTGACAGCAAACTCTGGTAGGGTAAAATGGCGTCCTCTCATACTGTACTGACTTTGGCATGATAGAAACTTATCCTCATGGACTACGGAGTACTGAAACAATTGTTGGTGTGGCATTCATAATGTAATCTAAAACATTTGTTCGTTAAAAATACTGTGTAAACCTGAATATGTTTTTAAAAACCGAAAGAAGCAAAGGATCATATATGCTTTGTTGGGTGCAAAGAAAAATTTTTCAGCTTTAAACAAATTGTACTGGAAATTTTGACAACAGCAATAGGCTCAGACATATTTTCCAAGTGAGTCTTCATAATAAAGTTAATCAGTAAACTACATAGCCTCTGGCCTACTCTTTCCTTGGCTAAGAATGTTTTAATTTTTTTTTCTCATGGGTTACTGGGATGTTAAGGAAGGAGGAGAGGCCATGCTTTGAAAGCATTGTTTTTCTGGAATTTGCTTGTAAATGGTCAGACTGAAACCCTCTAAAGGTAGGATATACTGTACTTTCCCAACTCACTTGTGATTTGTGGTAGTAAACACACAATAAGATTATTTTACATCTGCAGAAGGCTATAAAGTTGTTAAATTTAAATAAGCTAGAAATTGCTGCTTTAGATAGTAGGCACCCACGTTGTTTTCAGCAAACTGGTGTCCAGATGACGTGTGGCACGGCTTGTTCGCATTAGCCATTTTGGTCTGTTTTATTAAACATGTTTCTTGCCCTGTGCTGGACTCTCTAGTTTGGGTTGTTCTGATTCTTTTTGCTTTCTGATTGTGATAAATTAGAGTGATTACTCCAACACGGCAGGGGTGCTCTGTCCAGTCTTTGCATGGATGCTATTTTTTTCATTCTTCTTTTCTTTTTTGAACTAGAATTCCCATGGTCTACAGATGCATGTTAAACTTACAAGGCAAATGTGCACATTCAGAATGTCTTGACAGCGTTAAGCTCCCTCTTGCCTAAGGAGCGCATTGCAGGGTCAGATGAAGGTCCGGCTAGGCTAGAATTTCATCCGTGAATCTCGGCAGCGGGAAGCATGAGGAGGCCTGTCAGAATTTGGTCTGTGGTCTGTGGACCACAGTCTGAATTTGGTCCACCCCTGCTATATTTTATTTTTTTATGAAGAAAAAAAATAGAGTAATATCACAGGAAGATGATGGGGAAGGTGGGAGAGGGTGGGAGAGGGTGGCAGAAATGGCAAAATGAAGCAGCCACAGGGTGGGTGGGTGGGTGGATCAGGCCTGGGCAGGGGGCAGGTTGAGTGGTGGCCAAATCCTAACCCCCTTCCCAGACCTGATCTCCTGGCAAGGGGACACACAGACCTGTGCCAGCTATTGGTTAGCACATGCTCAAGTAGACCTCCCCCACCCCCATGCCACGGAAGCTTACCCAGAGGAGACTTCCACCACCACCACCACCACCACCCCTGCAGGAGGCAGTGGTAGCCATTTTGGCACCACTGCATCTGCAGGGGGGAGGGGGGAGAATGGGATTGGGCTCTTTCTTATCATGGAGATACCTGACATATAAAAAATACACCAGTTTCCATCTGGACAGTTCTTTTCTTTATCATCATTCTGGGCCACTTTCTTTCCCACTGTGTCCTGTTGCTGGGGGCTTTGGTTCTCAAAGGAACATTACTCTCCAATTAATGTTCTCACACTAAAAAAAAATATTGCCTATTAGTTTGTAATTTTTCTTTCTTGTGGTGTATCCTCCTCTTCTTATGTAGATGAACTGGAGCTAAATTAGAACCGTTAACTGAAATAAGCTTTCTTTAGCTGCTGCTGCCTACCCTTGCTATAAGGTGTGATTTGCTACTATAGGGAGAGGACCCATAAGCTGGGGGAATGAGATATATTACCCCCAGACAAAGGTAGCTGGTGTCTTCCCAAAGCGGCAGCTGCTTCACCACATTTTCTGTCAGTTTCTCCCATCCAAAGGTCAGAGAGAGCGATGCAAATTAGGCAGGATGAAAGACTGGAGAATTGCCAGAGACCACAAACGGAGTAAAGGCAGAAGTGGATCGGAATACCAAACCCTTCCAAATTATTTGTCCTCCCCAATATTATGTGTGCATATATTTTAATACATGTGTACTGCACCTTTCTGTCCAGCAGGGCCCTCAAGATGCCTAACGATGCAACTGAAACAATCGGATCAGATAAAAAATATATCAACTAATAAAGCAGAACAGCAGTTGGAGCAGAGCGCAGCCCCCAAATCCGCTGTCTGCAAGATCATGAGCAAATTTCTCCCCGAATTGAGCGTTTGCTGCAATGAGGCCTTGACATGCCGTGTTCTGAATGGCTCCACTCCTTGTTCTTTAGACCTCCTGCATTTGCAGATACAAAGGCCAAAACAAACCCAGGGAGTTTGTCTCACAAAGCAATGCCACACACATTGTCCTTCACCCAACACAGGATGAGCTTGTAGCATTCACTGGTGCAAAGTGGGGATGTGGCCAGAAGTGTAGCCAGAGGGGGGGCAGCACAGTAAGTATGGCAGGGGCCACAATGCTCCATGTAAGCAGCCCCTCCCCCTTGCCATTGGAGCCATTTGGGGTAGCGACGGCAATGCCTGCGTGTTGCCCTTGCTGTCCCAATGGCTCCAATGGAGAAATACACAGCGCATTGCAGTGCCTGCCATATTTACCATGCCGCTGTTCCCTCTGGCTCTGCTACTAGATGTGACCAAGTGCTAAGAGGGTGAAAACGTTTTAAGTGGACATGCAGCATTTAGTCTTAGGGCCAAACCTCAAAATACTTTACATTTGTGTTGTGCAGTTGTATAGCACATGGAAGGAGGACAGTTTGGCTCAGATAGCCATCCACACTATGACTGCTCTTTTGCTAGGAAGAAAAGCCACTATTGACCTGAGCAGGAGGCAGCCAAGAGGCCCCCAGATCCAGCTGGGATTATGAGGGGGCGAAGAGTTAGAGCTCCCTTTCCACATGGTCCCAGCCCAGATTGGGGCCCTGGTGTTCTGCATGAAGAAAAATGAGCAAGCAGCTGCTTTGGACATATTAAGACAATATCTAATTTGACCAGGAAGGAATCCTTCCTGGGCTAGATGAATTTAGACATCTGTTCCAAAATAAAACCCCAAGGATATTTGACTAGACATATTCAGTTTCTAGAACTGTTTTATCTTAGATGCAAATATTTCACTCTATAAATATAAGCCTAATAATAATATTAAAGGGTTTCAAAGTCATTCTCGGCTGCCCTTTTCCTTCTCTGGTGGAAATAAAGGTTTTGCACAGAAAGTTTTACACACTCTGGGCAGAGGCCGTGAAAACAGGAGGAAATCGTAACAGGGCTGCTTGCACAAACAAACTCATGGTCAAGTCAACAGGGCTGCTTAAATGGTTAATCTCTTGCTGCTCTGGGTATGAAAGACTCATGAGTTCCAAACGTTTTAACACAGAGCCCAGTCCTATTTCCCAGACCTTTTGCCCCTATCCAAAATGGTGTGTGCTGCATGCTGTGATGGTGGTGGTGGTGATGGGGAACCTGAAGACAAATGGAGAAGATAAGTAAAAACCATCCATGGAAGCCCTCACCCTACGGGTCTCCTTGGGCATGTGTCATCCAACATTCTGTATGTTGAACTGTGTATGTGATCCCATGCAGCAAGTTCAGTTCAGTATGACTGCACACTGAGGACACAATCCTAACCTGGAGTTAGGCTGGCACAGTTAGGCCAGCAAACGTTTGGCTGGTGCAAGGGCCACTGTAAAGTGCATCGGACTACTCTCAGTGTCAGGGAGGACGGCGCACATCTATGTGCTGGCCTCTTTGACTCCAAGAGTGGTCCAAACACACTTTATGGTGTCCCTTGTGCTGGCTTATCTGTGCCAGCCTAACTCCAGGTTAGGATTATGCTCTGAAACAGATGGAGGGGAAAAGAAGCAGACAAATTATGATGATCAGGCTCTCGGGGTGCAATCCCAATTACCCGTCTGGCCGGAGCATGTCGGTCGCAAAAGTGCTGTACTCTGCGCTACTCTGGGAGGGAGAAAGACCGGCACGGGCAGTTCCTCTGGCCCATGGAGGCCAACCATGGCCTCTGCACCACCCAGGTAAGCTGGGGCCTCGCTGGCCAAGGTCGGCCAGCAAGGGGCTCTGGGGAGGGCAGGGGAAAGGCAAGCCTTCCAGCCTGCCTGTTCCAGTGCACTATAGAATTGGGTGCCTGACAATTTTTCTTCTTTTAAGAAAGCTGTTCTAGTGAGAAGTTACTTGTAATAATAGAAGGTGGTTCTGTGTTATTGTCTAGGTGTGCTTCCAGATGCGATGACTTCTCCGGCGCAAGATTCTGATGTGTCCCCTTATTCACAATACAACACTGCACACTTTTCCCCAGGGCAGCCGCCGATGGCGTCACCACCCTATTACTCCACCCTTGGGTTCTGTCCCCAGCAGCCTGAGGAATGGTACTCACCGGTCATGTATGAACTCAGAAAAATGCCCTCTGACAACTTCTTCACAAAGAAGACAGACCTCGGAGACAGCCCTTTAGCCAAGAAGTCTCGGTTGGGCCCTTCCTCAGGAAGAGTGAAAGGCGAGGAGCTGTGCGTTGTCTGTGGCGACAAGGCCTCTGGATACCATTACAATGCCCTGACCTGTGAAGGCTGCAAAGGTAGGGGAAATAAATGGCTGACAGTAGGACAGAGGACATTTCATTTACTTGGCCCGAGTAGAGCCATGGTCTCACTGTGAAATTCTAATTGCTTTGGATATCATTTACGAACTTGTAAAGGGCTATGCATCTGATATTGTAATTTATTCTGTATGGTCTGGTAGGGAAGGAAGTCCATCATGGGGCTGATGTGCTGATCTTGCACACCAGGTGATGTCACCCTTGCACACCCTTGTGATGCCACTGGATAGGATTGAGCCCAAAGTCCAGGAGCAGGCCTGCTTATGGTGATGAGACTAATCTACAGTAACTGGTCACTGAAGTTCTTCCTAGGAGAATTTCTCTAGCTGATTTAGATGACCAATCACAGAAATTTGACCCAAACAGACACAAATGAGAAGTATCCTGTTATTTTCTTTTCAAAACATTTTGCTTGAGGAGACATTCTGGAAGCAAATTCCTTTTCCACAGGGCTGTCCAGTCTAAGGCTGCAATCCTATATTCACTCACATGGGAGTAAATCTGATCGAACTCCGTGAAACTTATTTCTGAGTTGACATGTGTAGGATTTTACTGTAAGTGAACCGTGACATCTGTTCAGTAAAGTCACATAGATAGATGGAAGTCATATAGGACTGGAGATATTCTACAATAGGACCTAAATTGTAATAGAATCGGTTCTGGCGAAATTCAAAGGTGCAGCTGGGTTTAGGGACAAAACCAGCCAAATGATGCAGTTGATGCAGATTTTGAAGGTGCAGAAGAGTTTGGGGACAAAACAGGACAATGTCAGGGTGGGGAGAGAAATTCATGTAAAGCTTTGAGGGGCAGAAGTGTACCTAGAGGGAGATCACAGCACTAATTTTGGCAAGCACCCCCCCCCCTTTGGAGCCATTCGTAGTCAGCAAAGCTTCCATTTTGCTCTAGCCTCTGAAAATGGCTTTGAAAAGGAGAGGGAATGGCTGCTTGCAAAACTCAGTGCTGTGATCCCCCTCTAAGTATGCCCCTGTTGAGGGGGGGGGCTTACTGCTATTTGGTGGTGATAGTAGCACGTCACCAGAGCACCCAGCCACTGCCAACACCTACAAGTTGGTGGTGGAGCTGGGCTATGGGTGGGGAAGGGCAGGATGAGGGCAGGGATTGGGGCAAGCTGTGGGCATGTCGGAGGAGGCCAGGAAGTGGCAGCACTGATATCCAAAGCCCCCTTCCAGGTTTTCACATACTTGCTTGGGTAGGGTTGAGCCTACTCCACCCAAAGGGCTGATGCAGATCCAGTTAGGTCCATTTGGGATTATTGGGTATCAATGGTAAGTAAAACATTCTTTTATTTACCTGTCTGCTGCTGTTGCATGTTCTCCTGCCAGCCCGTAGCATATAGCAGAGACAGTGCCCGCATGCTATGGATTGGCCACGGAGAGCATCGGGCTGCTGCGCTCACTCTGAAGGAGACTGGAGCCACATATGGAGGCTGCTGCCCAAGAAATTTCTAGAATTGTCATCCCATTTTTGCAGTCTAATAATATGGTAGAGAAAATGGGAAGTGAATTTTAGGATATGAGAGCATATGATGGAGAAAAGGAGAGGATCATGTCTGATCAGCTGTGCCTGGATATTTGAAAATAAGGGCCATTCATTTCTTAACATTGGAGATATAATCTTTTCAGTGGGACATTATTACATACTTGAATTGTGTTAGCTGATGAATCCCAATGCTGTTTGCATCACTGAATGGTTTCAATAAGGCAGTTTTTTTTTTCCCCTACCGGTTATGTATTTCATTTTCTCACGTCAATTGAATCCAAGAGATCTCTTTATTTACCCCAGCCTTAATATTTGCAACTTGCTTAGTGCCGTAACAATGCTTGGTGTGACTAGTGTCACTGATGGTAGAACACGGACTTGTAAAATCTGCTTAAAATCAAACTGGATTATGATTTTTAAACTGTACAGGCACTGAAAAATTCAGCTTTAAATCTAACCTCTTCTTTCCCTTCCTTAATCAGCATATGGAAATATGCTAAACTCCTGGTGAATGATGGAACAACAAATATGAGGCTCTGAGTGAAAGCGCAAAAGAATTTGCATTTCAAAAGAGATCTGTGTCACTCAAATATATTTCAATGGAGACTGTACACAAGACATTTTAGATGCAACTTCAAATGGACATAGCAGAGTGCCAGCGTTGAAGAGAAAAGATGCAGTTTTATTGTTCTGCAACAAAACTGTCACTGGCTCCTTTATATTAAAGCTACATGCTTGAGCTACAAATTGTATACTGGGTCCAGTGTAGAGCAGCTAAGTGCAGTGTGGGCATGGCAGGTGAGGCAGAACTGCCCTACTGTATTTCTTTGAAAAGTGCAATCACTGGTGCTGTGGTGGCTGTGATGCTGCAATCACTTACAACCCACAGGCTCCAGCTGCTCAGAGCCAGTGGATTGTGTTTTCATGACCACAGAGATGGCGGCACTTTTCAAAGAAGTCAGGTAAGGTCGTTCTGCCTCACCTGCCATGCCCACACCATACCTGGCTGGTGTAGAGGTGTGCTTTGGTTTACAAAGTATTTGTACTTCTAGTTACCAGATGCTGGGGATGCATAGCAGGGGTTACTTGCATCCACCATACTTGCATCCACCATTTCCCAAAGGGAAATGCAGGAACTCTCTATGAGCATTTGACCAGAAATGGGGTTATGCACTGGGGCAACACGGAATAAGTTTCACTGCTTTGCATAATGCAAGGTAAGGAAGCAAATGTGACCTTCTCCCCCACATCAGGATGCCATGAAAATCCTGTTGGCATGGCTGCATCAGCACTGGAAAGTTGGATAGGATTGGGCCCAGAAAGGACCATCCATTAAAGGAAGGAGCTTTCTACTAGGTAAAAATCTTCCATCAGTGATTCCATCAGTGATCCATCCTACGCTATTTCAGAGTGGGGTGTGTGTGTGTGTGTGTGTGTGTAAAGTAAAACTAGTTGCCAACTAAAAGTCCACCTTGCACCTATTATTTCTCAGGTTTTTTCCGAAGAAGCATCACAAAAAATGCTGTCTACAAATGTAAAAACGGAGGGAACTGTGAGATGGACATGTACATGAGAAGGAAGTGCCAGAAGTGCCGTCTTCAGAAGTGCAAAGAAGTAGGAATGCTGGCTGAGTGTATGTATATGGACATTTTTTCACATGTTCAATGTATGCAGAAAAGTATTGTGTCTCAGTGGAGGTCTATATGGTTTACGTTAGGTGTGCTGGATCATTAGGTACCTACAGTAGCTGGAGACTTGCTGAACACCAGTAAAACCGAAGTTGTGGACTGGAGGCTATAGCTGGGTACAGTTCAAGTTGCCGTTGCAGCTCTAAATGCAACAAATAACAATAGCAACAATTTTATTGCCGCCTTTTGCTGTTTTATTGCAGCTTTCTTGGTTTCCACTGATCAATATATCACTGCTTTTGATGGTTTCATTGTTTTCATTTTTATATTTTACTGTTGCTTTACAACACATTTACAACAGTCTCTCTAGTGAGCATTTTGCTGGTCCAGAAGGTGATAAGATTGTGCAATAAGTAAGGGAGGCTTAAAACAAAACACAAAACACAACATTTTTTGGGATTAAAATATTTGAATAAAAACACAAGACACCGCATTTTGGTATTTATTTTTCAGAAATTAAAATAGATTACTTTTCCAATTAGAAATAATACTGTGGCTGCCTCTGCTGACACTATATCACCTGTATCATCTACTTAGTACACTTTTAAAGCATTTAAAATTAATAAAACCTTGGAATGAGAACTCGGAATACAAAACATATAACACTGCTCTCTGCCTGTCAAATCACAAAATCTGCGAAAAAATAATACCATTTTCAAACACCCTAGCAATAAGGCAAGGATTTTTTAAAACCATAATTATAGTGTTAATGAACATGAAATTGGGTGAACTCCGGAAGCTAGCGGAGGACAGGGAGGACAGTTACCTGAATGCCCTCCTTTTGAGGTTGAAGAACAGGAAAACAATCTCTCTCAGAGACTAGATATTGTTGAGGAAGATATCATAAAAATGTCTAATTCAATGGTGAAAGCTTTTAATATCCTGTATATTATAAAATTATGCACCATATAAAATAACTTTCCTCTATCAGTGAAAGGAGAGGAAATTTACAGGATTGAAATAACTGTTCCACACAATATCTTGAAGAGTAAAATAGTATTTATGATAATGAGGCAGGCGCTAGAGGTGGCTTTGACTTTCACCATTGCATTAATGACTTGACAACACTGGGATGTGTGTGTGGGGGGGGGGGAGACGTATTTGAGCACACGCTGTCAACACATCCATGCAGGATTCCTCTGCCATTTACATAATACTTGTTCCATGTCTTTAGACATGAGTCTTCCTACCTCCACACATTACAATGGTCATTGTAGGGCCACACAGAAGACAAACTGGAACTCCCCTTTTTCAATTGTATGCCATTCTTCTGATAGAATTAAGATAATTACAGATTTATGTAGTAAAATAAGAGTGGTATATTAAAACCACAAAACTGCACATACAATCAGAGTGTGCCTTCATACATAAATTATAACAGTAAAAGCAATATTTAGACAGCAGTTGGCAGACCAGCTTTTGTTGGCAGAGAGAAAAACAAAGGATCTTCTACTGCAGTTCTTAAACTGTTCATCCAAGACCCACTAGTGGGTTGTGACCCAATTTTTGGTGGGTCGCAAATGTCACGGGCAGATTAAGTTATGTGCATAAAGGGGTAAACGGGGTTCTACTGGTGGGGGGAGCACTGCTGCCCAATCACCATTATAGCCACACCCCTTGGCATTTACAAATCAGGCTGCCGCCTCCAGGGCCACTACAGAGTTTGAGAACTGCTGTTCTGCAAGAAACCAGTTCACCTATCCAAAGCCCTAGGAAAAGAACCCCGACTTTGCTTGGATAACAATGAAGATGCCAAGCAGAGCTTTACTGAGAGGGAGTTCCACTGCTTCACTGACAGCCCAATACCAGCTAACGTTCTCGCATGCCCACAGAGCGCTTCCTGCAGCCTATGGAGTACAGTTGCAGAGATCTCCTCCAGGTCAAAGAAGTTTTTGTTCCCTTACCCTGGGGAAAGCCTCCACTGCCCAGATCTGAACCAACTATTTTACCGGTGCAGAACTGGGAAGAATAAGAGAGAAGGAAGAGGGAGCAGGGATAAGATCCAGGCACATGTTGGTGCTGCTGAGATCCACTCATCCAACGTCCATCAACCCCCCTCCCAAGGGTTACCAGATCCAAACGGGGACAGAGCGCCTCTACCTTTAACCATTGTATAGAAGAGGTATATATAGAATACCTCTATTGTATAGAAGGTGTATATAACCATTGTATAACCACTGTACAGAATTTGGGCAGGTGCAGCTTTTGAAACCTTCCATGATGAGCTGCACCTGCCCAATTTCCCTCTTCTTTACAATGGTTAAAGGCAGAGGCGCTCTGTCCCTGTTTGGGTCTGGTAACCTTCCCCCTCCCCACCCAGACACTCCCCATTCCTTGCCCTGTTCCTCCCACTGCCTGCCCCCTGCAGTAGCTTGCCTGCACTCCCATTGATAGCTAGCTGTGGCAATGGACCGCCAACACTGGAGCCATTTGTGGTGGAAGCAGTTCCATAATGGTTGTCACCAACACACACAGCACACACAGGTTCTGCTGTCATATCCGCTAGTTGGGACTGGCTCCTGAATTAAGTCCATAGTTTCTGATGAAAAGAATCTATGTATTATATGCACAAAGCATAACGCAGTTACATGAATCAGGAGCACATGAATAAAGCTATAAATATTTGTATGATTGCCTCCTCCTTTTTGCAGTGTAGCCGAATTCCAGAGGGATAACTGCAGCACCACATTTATTATGAGTAAATGAAGCAAAGTCCAAGGTAGATTTAATTTGAAAGAAACCTCTTCCCTTGATTGTCAATATACAATTAGGAGTTTGAAGGTTTACCACTCTGGCTAACCTTGAGTTTAAAGACACACACACACACACACACACACACCCCGACAGAAAATGAAGAGCTCTGTTCCACATCTGAGGCCGGTTTGGCAAAACGTCCTCATTGCTGCACTTCAGAAGAACGTGCTTATGTTTAAGTTATGAGTTATATGAGCTTCATCGTAACAAAGTACAGGTTTCCATTGCAGAGGAAGATTCAAGTGGCAGCACCTATTGTTGGCCTTTGTTTCACATAGGCCCACCTGAGACACAGATCAGCTAGTTAAAAGTTTCCAGTATCCTTGGTCAGTATTATTTACACTGACCTGTTTTTTTTTTCTCTTGCTTCTACTCTCAATCACCAAGGGCTGCATCCTGACAAAGTCATGGCTAGCCACTGCTGAAATCAATGAGACAAAGCTAGTCACAGCTAACTTATAATCTCATGCACTTCTATGAAATGGAATTTCACAACCAAATTTCCTTGGATACAACTAAACCTCAAAACTGGGGCAATCCTAAAAACTCTCTTTCTGAAACGTGCAAAGATGGGCTCAGTTTTGTGCAATTTTCTTTTTGTGCAATGCCAACATTTAGTGCTATTATCACATTGGCAGCATTTGTTTATGCATTTATGCATGGGGTGGAAATAGGGCATATCTTGAGATCTCTGTGGTCTGTTAAATTTACAGAATGGAAGATTAATTATATTATAATTCTTGCATGAATTCCAGAGGCTGACAGAGACTGTTGTTTTCTACAAAGCCTAACAGTTAATATAGCATCTCACAATCAGATTGGAGGATAGAAGTATATTAAAAACCCAGAGTAGATTAATTTCCTGTACGAACCTAAATTGGCTTGACACCACATGCAAAAATGATTGGAGCCATCAGTAGGGAATACAAGATTCAGCTTTAATCCCCTCCCTGCATCTTCCCCAAAAAAGGCAAGAAAAGGAGTGTTAACTAAGGTACTACTATAGTGCTCGTGGCCACAGTTAAGCTACTGTCAAAAGTCTGAGGGCGAACTGTGCATTGCACAGCAGACCTGCAACTGGATCGCTTGACTTTTTTAATTTTATTTTCTTAAAATACAGCTGCAGGAGGACCAGTATTTTTTTCCCTTGTGCATCCATTTAGGTGACAGCTATTTAGACTGAGAAAACAGCTCACAGGAAAAAGGTTAGACAACCCCAACCCACTTCTCCCTGTCCCACACACCTATATTGGAGAAGCACTAAAATGTGACAGAAAACAAAACCTAAGACGGTATTGTAGTATCCCAATAAGAATGGCCAATTGTTCAGTCTGTAGCAAGGAAGTTTAAATCCCAAAGGCAGGCTTTGATTCATGCTTAGGGAGATGGGTCTTTCCTTGTGCACAGGTAAGAAGCTGGCGATCCTTCCACTCGGACCGCCCACTTGCGCCCACTGCATGTCCTTCTCTTCCCACTACCTGAACTGCAAAAGAAAGCGGGGTTGGGCATTGGGAGGATGTCCAACATCCTAGCACATCCTCAGCCCCCTCTTCCTTTCCCAAAGCAGGAGTGGGAGACACAGGGGCTGGCACATCAACGGCATTTGGCTCAGACGCCAGGAGGCAGTAGCATTGCCAGAGAGGGGTGCAACACAGTAAGTACTGCAGGCACCACAATGTGCCTTCGGCCCCTCCCACACACTGCTGGAGCCATTCTGGGCAGTGATGGCAACATGCAGGTGCTGGTTCAGTAAACGCCTGCGAGTTGCCACCGCTGCCCAGAATGGCTCCACTGGCAAGTGGGAGGGGCCTCCTACACAGGGCATTGCAGCACCTGCAATACCTCCCGCACTGCCACCCTCTCTGGCTACACTACTGCCAGGCGGTCTTGGGCCACCCTCACCTAGGAAGTTGGCTTAGCGTTCCTGAAGGATTTTAGCTGTTCTGTGGTTTTGCTGAAATAAAATCCACTTTTCCCTTCTCTGCTTTTATCACGTTTCAGATTTGTTTGCTTATTTGTTTGTAGAATTTATATGCCTCCATTTCCCCACACTGTGGGCGGCCAAGGTGTCTAAGAAAATATACAAATATACAAACATAGTGGGCCATTAAAGCGCACTGGGGGTGGGGGGGGAAGGCCTTATTACTTCTGAATTCCAGAAGTGAGATGGAGTTATTTCAGTTCATGTGAACATCTTTCTTGGGTTGGTGGATTGGGTTAGTTTAGTGGATTGGATTTGCCCTGAATGTGAAACCCTATTTTAAGAATTATCTTGTTACACTAAACTTTAATGCTCTAAAGTTCAAGGGAGCTATTGAATTACAAACATGCCAGCCATAAACAAAATCAGATGAAGGTCTTTTTTGGCCCAATCAGTCAAAAATCATCCTCTGCATATTAGCTGCCACCCTTTTTTAAATTCTCCAAGAATAGCTAAAGAGAATTCATTAATGCAGGAGGAATGCATTAGATGCACGTGTGCAGGTTTCTTTTTAATTTGTCTCGCACACGCTGAATACTGCATCTATAAATATGTTTTTTATGCACACTCCTTCAGGTTTGCTAACAGAAATACAATGCAAGTCTAAACGGCTAAGAAAAGGTACATCCCATCCCTTTGATCAGACAAGTGGCGAAGATAGCGAAGCACCCGACTTCAAGCAAGTATCATCTACAACCAAATTCTACAGGGTAATAAAATTATGTATTTTTTATGTTGTTGTAACACATTTATGGCATTGTGTAGGTTGATATAACTGAAAGATATAGCCTCCCACCACTCAAGCCAGTGCAGCCACGCCAAATAGGATTTAAATCCCCTTACACCTCCATAAACCTCCCAACTTGCAGTGGGTCTCCTTGGACATGCGTGAGTGATTTCGCGGGCATGGGTTCAAGGCGAGAAAGGGGTTGGGGAGGCTGCTGATGGAGAGGAGAGGATCTGGTGTGTGCCATCACAGCAAGATCCGCCCCCTCCTGCAGCCTCCCTGCCCCATCATTGCACAGAGTTTTGCCCCTCCTTGCCCCGTTCTGCCTCCCCCAGCATCTTACCTGCGTCAGTGGATCCTTTTGGACCAGCTGATATAGGCGGGAAGCCTCTGGCCTTCCTACCAGTGCTTCTACAGCGTGCTACTTGTGCGTTGCTGGAACTGTGTTTGCAGCTTCTTTGCAGCAGTTGACACCAGCAGAAAACAAGTTCTGCTCGGCTAGCGGCTGGGCCCAATAGGATTATAATAAGCATAAATTTTAAGCATAAATATAAATAATATAATAAGCATAAATATAAATAATAAGCATAAATATTACCAGAGAATAACTAGATATTAATGACTTCCAGACTTTTCATAAATCAGGCAGTGATTTTGTTATCATCCCTGCAGATAATCAGACAACATGAAGAAACATGGGGTTTGGACAAAACGCAACCCAATGAACTGTAGGACTGTGGGTTATTTTTGTACTTTATAAATTTATGATTTGCATTTAATCTGCATAAATGTGGCAAAAGAATCTTGAACACTGTATCTGTCAGATGAGATGGCCACTTACACAATTACATCAATACACGACTGTAGTCATTATTTGCCATCTTACCTTAGTCATAATAGTTTTATCGCTTTTCCCCTCCTTTTATATCACTGACGGTTGGATAGTATGATCTGATGTTAATGCTTTGGAAAGCCTATTGTGGGTCTCCATTGCCTTACCCCTTGTAAAGTGCAACCATACCAAGGTCAGTAGTATAATAAAACATTTTGATTACACCATTTTCACATGTAAGGAATATATACGTGTAAGGAAAACTGCTTCTGTTGCTGCAATCAAGTGGAAAATATATAACCCAGATCTACGCAATATAACTAAAGTAAGAGATAGACCATCACACCCAGTTCCTGAAGCTTGTGGCTTATTTTTTATTGCCAGTATAGGAGAAAGTAGAACTAACCCCTGAACAGCAGCACCTGCTTCACTATATCATGGATTCATACACCAAACAACGGATTCCGCCCGAGGTTTCAAAAAAGCTTGTAAGTATATTGTTTAATCCACCCGTATGTAATCCATTGTTTATTACAGTGGATACACGAACATCCCAGGAGCGATTTAAACAAAAAGTCCAGTAGAACTTCTAGTAGCCGTAGGAAACATCAATCAATCAATCAATCGATCGATCGATCGATCAATCAATCAATCAATCAATCAATCAATCAATCAATCAATCAATCAATCAATCAATCAA
>JAJKFI010000095.1:2736999-2762828 GCA_029204185.1 Lerista edwardsae
ATTATTATTATTATTATTATTATTATTATTATTATTATTATTATTATAGTCCATGCTTAATATTAAACTAGGAATCTGATAGCAAAACAGAGCAGGAAGTAGGTGGGGAGGGGAGAGAAACAGGGGACAAGGAGTTTGCGGGAGGGGTAGATACAGTGGCGATGGTGCATGCCGGATCCTCAATTTTGGCAGCTTCCCCACCCCCTTTCTCTCCTAGGACTTGCACCAAGGAGCTGGTCCAGGTCTGAGGAGACCCACTATGGAGAAGTAAGAGGCAGAGCTGTAGCGGGCTCTAATTGCACCTGGGGTGAGGCAACGTTGTGACGTTGCCCCCTGTGTCACCGTTCCCCTAGCGCCACTACCCCACCCCCTGTGCTGCCCCGCCACACCCCCAGGTCTGTAATCACTCCATTTTAGATCCAAATGGAAATACGGGAAGGCCAACCTGCACTCTCCTTTTCCTCCAGCGTCTTTCTCGCTGCCACAGTCGTCATGCACCTACAGAGTGCCCACCCCTTCCATGGCACCCATAGCAAGCCCTACCTCATGCCCCACAGAAGATCTGCCTCTGTTAAGAGGATTTAAATCTTTCCCCTCCAAAGCCTTTCAGGCCACCCGTGATTGATCCTCCAGGGGGGCGGGGGGGCGGGGAGGATCAGTCAATCATATTTATATATCGCTTTTTGATGGATAGGATTGAGCTGTCACTTATAGGTGACGGCAAATCGGTAACACCCCAACTAGCACTTCTGCCAAAAATCTAAACTTCAAAAAAAATAATAGTGAGATAAATAGATTTGTGGCAAGGTGGTTTTGTGTGAGGGCCAACGTCAAGCTGTCAGCTTGGTCTTATTGTCAGGCTTTAAAAATGCAGCCAGAAAAGCTGGACATAAAATATAAAATAACAGAGGAATTCACTCTTTTGTCACCTGCCACAGCAGAGACTCTGAAGCTTTCGCCATCTCTTAGGATTTATTATCTTTCCCCCTCACATTCCGGCTGCTTAGCATTAGAATTTGCATCTGAGTGTGACAAAGAAACAGAAAGATCTTGTGGTGATAACCTTTCAGCACATTTATTCCTATGCTGATGTTGTCTGGTTTTATTTAATCAAGGCAAGAATATTGGCTAAATAGCTTCTGAGGCAAAGTGCTATCTTTTTCACAGACTTGCGTTCTTTCATACAAAAGACTGTTAGGAAAATTCTTTACAATGACCATCAACAGCAAGAACCTATCCTCCTATGACAACCTAATTACTGTATAACAGTGGTTCTCAGATGTTTTAGCACTGGGACCCACTTTTAGAATGACGCTCTGTCTGGGACCCACCGGAAGTGATGTCATGGCCAGAAGTGCTGTCATTGTGACGCCAGAGCCTGCTGCTTTCCTGAGAGTGCAGCAATAAATTGGGTCATTTCTCAGCCATTTTCCAATAGCAAAGTCAATCAGGAAGAAAAAAGCCTATTTACAACCCTGACACAAGCAAAGCAGCCACATAGCGTCCCATCTTGAAATTGGCTTGCAACCCACCGATGGATCCTGACCCACAGTTTGGGAACCACTACTGTTGTTTCCCCTAAAAACTTGGGTCCTTAATGTGTTCACAAGAATTCCCAACACTGATGGGAATAATGAGTAGGGGAATAATAGGTGGGAATAATAGGTAGGGGAAAGGGTGATTTAATATTCTTGTAATTTCACTCCTAACTTAATTCTTTCAGAAACTTCAGTCATTTTCTTTCAGATTCACACATTTCAGTAGCAATGAGATGTCAAAAAATGTCAAATGCCGTTCTTTCCCCCCCCCTCAAATCCTTTCCAGAACTACTCTTTGGGGAACAAGACTAATTTCTGCAGGACATACTTTATTTACAATAAAATCCTATGCCTATCCAATCAGAAGTAAGTTCCACTGAGTTCAGTTGTGTGTAAGTGTGTATGGGACATAAGTCTAATTTATTTATCCTTATCCCACCTTATCACTGGAACGCTTTCAAGCTGACCTGTAATAATAAATAGCAGCATAGAAATACATAAAATATTATTCTATAAAGCAACAAGGAACTGCAGCAAGACGCACACTACATAAAATACTTTCTCCATACTTGGTAGTTGTATGTTTTTTCTAAATAGCAGCTTCAAGGATGGGATTAGACATTCCATGGCTGCTATCTAGACAAGACAAAACATGCAACTTTTAAGCACTACCTCGAGGAGACCTCCAAGGCTCGCAAACGCCCCCCCCCATGGGATGCAGCAGCACAGCAGGGAGGGGGGATCCACTTTGGATTGTGCTGCCCCATGCGCGCATCCCAAGTCATGCAGGCCTTGAAAAGTAGACCAGAAACAAATAAAAACAAAAACACTTTGATTTGTGCCTGAAACCGGACAGAAGATGCATGTTAGAGAACTCCTTTTGGCGATTGTAAAGATACATCGTTTTAGAAGTTCCACTGATGAAGAGCTTCCACCTCAAAAGGCACTGGGATCCTTTGAACAGGTTTACAAGAGAAAAAAAACCTGTTCATTCTTCAAGTCACTTTGAGCTGAACATGAAGGTTGGATCAGGGCCAACAGGAACCTGTGGTCCACTGGGCCATGAAATAAGTGTGAGCTCAGCCGGCTTCCCTTTATTATTGTAAGGATTTTTTGGAATGAATTTCACGGCAACATTAAACAGCATTTAACAAAAGCATCTAATGAAGGTTTCTGAACTTGGGAAAGACTTTCGAGAGAAAAGATACTGTGAAATAAAGTACAATATAATGAATAAGTAATACATTTATTTCTCAGAAAAACAGAAGCTTATTTATTCTCCAATTTCATATTCACTGGTAGTTTCAGATCTGCACAGATGAAATACCTCCTTGCTCGTATTAGCAACAATCTTAGTCCTAATTAATACCACAACACATTCTCACACACAGCTGTTCGTCTTTTCTTTTCCTCATTTGAACCTCCGGCTGTATTAAGCCCTCACTGTTCAACTACAGACAAAGATGCTTATTACTAAAGAAGGGAAATTACAAGAGGCTGTATAATAAAGGGCACAAGTCTGAAAGCAGAGATAAAAATGTACCAGGGAGGACATAAACATTTAATCTGCTATTCACTTAGAGCCTGAAGGCTGCAGAGACAATAATGTGGGTTCCCTGATATGGACTTCCCTGTGCAGCTCCCATGATTTGTCTTGCAGATCCTTTTTTACACATGTGGAAGAACAATGCTGGTTATAGAGCACCATTTTGAAGAGCTTTTGATTGTAAATTAGATTAGGATCAAAACTATTAAGAAGAAAACAAACCAAATATAGATATAAGAGTAGCAAGAGTCTACTGTTTATAGATGCACAATGGCCAGTCGGGGGAATATAATAATATATCGTTTCTTTATGAAATGGGTCTTGGCTAGAAATATGAATCTTTCAGTTGTATGCAAGTGGGACCTCAGTATCCGCAGGGTTCTGTTTTCGGCCCCCCCCCCGCAGATACTGGAATCTGTGGATACCAGGGTCCAAGTTTAAATGCCTTTTAAAAAAGCATGAAAATTGGGGGTTCTACCTTTTTGCAGCCAAACCACACCATTTCCAATCCCCTTTCCTGCTGAGGCCCCCCAATCTGTCCCCCAACTAGATATGGCATGCCCCTTTTTAGCGCAGCTGCACCAGCAGTTGGGGGACACACAATAGGATTAGTCTATGAAGTAGAATAAAAAAGGAACCTGCAAACTACTAAATAATGTATTTCTCCCCCTGATTTAATTGGCACATTTTTATTGGCAAAATTTGTGGAGTAGACACTGAAGTGGTTTGTGTTACACAGGAAAATAGCCCCCTCTTGTGATTAAGAACAGCAATTTGGGAATCGGATCGTGATCAGCAGAGAAGAATGAACAAAATACATCACAATCCTAGACATACTGTATATACTGAGAGTTGTCCTTTATATTCAATTGTATTTACTCCCAGGAAGGTACTATATATAGGATCATAAGAGAGGATGAGGTTTTCATTAAAGAAAATGACTCTCTCGCAGTTTTTATCCTCTTTGGATTTCAGGTTCTTGCTTCATTTTGATGTTGAAACATACTGAGCTGTTATCATTATGAATTGCAACATAATTTTAATGCCTGGTGATGCTCTGATTCACTCCACTCTCTGTTTCCCAGAGAAGAAGGAGGGTGACTACTACTTATTCTTGTTGAAATACATATAGGCCCAAACAGTCACGCCTCTTTTTGTTTTAGGTTTTAGGCAGGCTCAGGATGAAAGATAAATTCCCTTCTTCAGAAACCTTTCTACTTAAAGTCTCCAGGCAGGCGTCCATACATTATCTGTTCCAGGAAACCACAGATTTGGGAGAGCCCATATCCCCACGCACCCATCAGTGTTGTTTAGTGTACAAACCGCCCAAATATTAAAGATCATGCTTCCACTTAAAAAACAAAATCCCTCTATGCAGAAGACTTTTAAATTAAAGAACCTTTAAATTGGTATCCAGTGCAGCTCAGGAGGCGCCTAGAGGTCTCCTCGAAGTAAGGGGTATCCTTACATTGGGTATCCCCTATGGGGCTTCTCAGGTCCAAGCCAGCTATATCGCTGGTGCAAATCCAGGAAGCCCTGTGTAGGGCTGTCCAGCCTAGGAAGGGGGGGGGTTGGATGGGGTGTGCAGTGCTGCTGCTAATCCTGCCCCCCTCTTGGGCTTGATCCACCCCCTGTTCCACCCTTCCCCTGCTCAGGGCAAACACCTCTTCAGAAAATTAGGAGACTTGCATTTCCAAAGCAGTTTGTGGCATGGCAAGGAGGTCTGTTCAAAAATGAAAAATCAGAATTATCCCTGGCAATGTCCACCAGTTGTGTGCACCTGAAACGGTTCTTTGGATCCTAGCCAATGATATTAAGTGGCTTTAACTGAAATTAAATGAAGCCATGGGGAACGTGAAGGATGGGAGCACCTCTGTGTCTTTTGCTAGACTGCAAATAGTTAAATATGGTTTTAGTGAACTTTATAAAGCCGGAGAGATGAAGCTATAACAAAAACTGTTTTCTCCAGAGGAACAGGGGTTGGGAGGGCCTTCTGCTGCTTTTGTGTAAAGGAAGAAATGAAATAGTTCAATGGCATGAAAGTATTAAGACAGGAAAGAACCTATCAAAATATTGATCCATACATCCAATTTCACAGAATTCTGGCTGTGGGGTAGAACAGTACAATACATCCATTTTTAACCTGATGTCATTGTGAGCCTGTGCAGGTTTGTGGAAACAGCTCTGGCCTTGGACCTGGCCAGGCAGAAATGTTTGTTTAAGCCTAGAAATATCAGGTGGCCCTGGAGAACAATCTCTCTCTCTCTCTCTCTCTCTCTCTCTCTCTCTCTCTCTCTCCCTCATTCTCTCTCCCCTTCCCCCCTACTGCAGTTTCCCACCTGTTAAATGGAAACCAGAGTGGCCCTAAGAGCTGGTGTGAAGCCAAACCGTGATTAAGATACTAAAACACTTTTCATATCAAAAGTGCTATATAAAGAATATGCAATAGGCGGTTCAGCTGTGTGATATTTGACAATATAGTGATTTTAGACTTTTCCATATTTTGTTATTTGGCACTGCAGGTATCTCAGATGAATACATAACCCCCATGTTCAACTTCTATAAAAGTATTGGAGAACTGAAGATGAGACAAGAAGAATATGCTCTACTCACCGCCATAGTTATCTTATCTCCAGGTAACTTTAGTTTCTCTATTAATTACAATGTACCACTGTGAGAAGAAGAAAATAAAAAGTCAGGAGAGTGACAGGATAAAAAGATTGATGTCACCTATATTAAAAAGTCGGTGAAATAATTTTCCTAATAATAAAAAGATGCCATTTTAATTAAGGGAAATTTTATTGCTACTGTGTGCAGAAGCAGAAATACGGAGTGACCATAACAGATCCTGCAGTTTTATGTGTTTCATTAGACTGAGCTGTGATGCTATACAAAAGTGAAATCAGATCCTAAGCTTTGATGCCCTGGCATTGCACTGCTGAAGTAATAAGGTTCTGCAAGCATAAATTCTTTTTCAGTATTGAGCATTTCCCCCCCCCCCCCGGGGGAGGTAGTAGGCAACAAAACACCAATATGGATTTTACAATGAGGAGGGAACCAGAATGATTACTTTTTTTAGATCTGCAGCTTACCCGCCAAACATTATATTGTTCTATAATTTCTGTGGGGGAAAAACCCTTGCTATTGAGTACTACAATAATATACCATAAATATGCCCTCTGAACCAGTAAGAGCACAGTCCAAACTTACCCTTCTACCAGTGCGGCTGCCACTTCACTGGCCTATAATTTTGCAAACATGTCGTGATCTTGAAATGGGAGGAAATCAAGCCAAGGGAGGCGATTTCCCAAGCCCCTCTCTCTTTAAGCAGTGAGACCGGGCTCCCAAAGATTAAGATGTTCGTTTCTCCCGGCGTGCGTTCCCCGTTCCTGCTGAAGTCCACAAAACCTCCAAGCCCACCGATCCCCCCATGGGACCCCTGCTATAGCTTACCAAGTTTAACGTCGACGAAAAGAATGCCAGCTGGACTGATGCTGCAGAAAGAGAAATACATTTGTCAATGTGAAGGACATTAATAAAACGGACACAAATGCAATACGCCTCCAAGGAGACCACAGAACTTGTGTAATTCGTACATCTGGGCTTGATCAGTTATACAGTTGAACCTGCAAATATGGAATTGGCAACAACAAATAAAAACATTGGCAACTTGCTATTGGCTATTGGCAACTTGCAACTTGCTTTTGGTGATGTGAGACATCTGACTGGTGGTCCTTCTTTGCTGCTGCTCCCCCTCCCCTCCAGTGTGACCCCAACCAAGGGTCAGGGGAAAGGAAGGAGAAATGATTTACAAAGGGTAATCAGATGCAAACATGGGTACATTTAGCAGTAACAATGGCACCAATATTAAGACAAGATTACAATAGGGTTGGCACATTAAACGGGAAGGAGGTATTTACACAAAAGCAGAAAGGAAACATTTAAACCAGACAAGTTTAGCCACAAGTGCTTAACATGTTTAATTGCTTGATACAACAGTTATCAATGTGGTAAGTACTTACACAGGAAGATGCAAACCTTAAGAGTTGGAATCTTCCCTACCATCCTTTTAATCCAATCATCTAGTCTAGCAGGAAGGGAGTCTGCATTTGAATGGTACAGTAGTGGTGAAATTATTGACAATAGATACAGAAGACAAAAGCAGGTACGGTCTTCAGACCTTCTCTGCAACATTTCAACACCCTTTTCCTCCATCTGCTGAGAAAGCACTATTTTCTTTAACAGACATCTATCCAGCCAAAACCTTGTCCCTTTTAAAACTGCTCCATGCCTTTCTTAAAAAACAACATTTTGTTTCTTTTACAAAATTACTCTAATGCTCCAGCCCTTTTCTGTTGCTGCTTTGAACTTTGGTGGGGAAACCTTTTGGCTTAGCCCTGAAAGACTTTCCAGGTGACTCCTGGGCAGATTAGAATCTAAATTGAATCAGGCAGGACTTGTTCCCTCCATGCCCTTTTGTCAGATATCCAGATTTGCATCACAAGACCCTGAGGGAAGGGAGCCGTTCGGATGTCCCTGGCACCAATTCTTAATGGTCTGCATTGTCTTGTGCTATCTCCCGAGGATCACCTGTGTGACCTCTTTGCAGGATAGCAGCTCAGAACTCCCAGGATGAAATCCAAAATGGGGTTAGGCCTGTACACATTTAAGGGAAGGAGAGGGTGTTCTCACCACTGCCCTCCCCTCGATGGGGTCCATACCTGCTCCCACCACATCCTGGTCTTACCCCTTCACAAGTCCTGCATTAGGTGTACCTGGTTACACCTCCATCTGACCATCATGAGCATAGCAATCACAAGTATTACCTTATAGGGCCAAAATAATCACAATGGGGTACAGATCCACGTTAAGGAGGCTCTCAACAGTTAGGCTTTAGCCAAGAAGTGTTTTCCCACCAAGAGTTGCTGCTGGCTGCTTTTACTATTGCCAGAACCTCTACTGTTTGCTGGTTACTGTGCTACCCTACAAGGGTGGTGTTCTTGCTTAAAGCTTTCAGCCTCAGAAGCTCATACAGTGCATTAAATCCAAAAATAGACACTAGACTTGTCCCACAACAATCTTTTTTTCATTAAATACTTATTTTCTAAATCACAAATCCAAGTGGTCTATGCTGTATCTGGCGCTGGTTAGGAGCAGGCTGGAGTTTCCTTGGGGTAAGAGGATATTTTTCTCCTTTACCTCAAGTAATGGTCCAGCCTGCCCAATGGGGTTAGTCAGATCTGTGGAAGCTAAACTTCTCAGGGACAAGAGGGAGGATAGGATATGGCAGAGGCCTGCTTTGCTGTTCCTGCCTCTTCCTGCCTCTCCTCTGCCCCTTCCTGCTGCCTTTCCACCCTCTCCCTGCCCCTCCCCCTCTCTGCGGAGCACTCATCTCCACTGGAGGCCAGGGGTATACCTGCAGCTCTGGTGGTCTCTTAAGTATTTTCAAATGTGCTTTGTGGCACTTTTGTCATGCTCTAAGTGGCCTAGATTCACTGCACCAGCAGAGCCACAGCATAGGGTTCAGTAATGGCATCTAAATGATTTAGCAACAGGTACTCACTTTTGATTGGCACTTGTGTCGGGGCCCGCCCACCGGAAGTGAGGTCATAGCCGGAACCCAGAAACCACCCCCAGGAACCGCCGCACCTCCTCGGTAGGCCACTCCGGGAGTTCCGGGCCTTCTCCGGGGCCGCCGCGCGGGCTACCAATTCCCCCCCAGGAACCGCCTCCTCAGGAGGGAGCCCCAGGCTGCCTACCTGCTCATGCTGCCGCCGCCGTCGGTCTCCCTCGCTCCGCTGTCTGCCTGCCTGCCTGGCTCTGAGAACGTGCAGGCAACTCAAACGTGAAGGCAATTCAAACGTTGCAGAGGGCGGAGCGGAGTGCCGATGGAGTTGATGAGTGGGCGGGCGAATGGGTGGGGCCAGCCCTAATCCTAGGAACGGGTACGCGCATACCCCCGCATACCCGCTACATGACATGTCTGATAGGGTTGCTCTTTAAGTTTTTTAATTTCAAAAATGTTTTGCACTCATTGTCACTGAGCAGACTTTGAAAATATAACTTGGGTGAGCTCCGAAGAAAACTGATTTATTCTGTGGATTTTATTCTGTGTCACAATAGCAGACAAATTCTGGCACCTTAACACATAATTTTCAAGGTAAATGGGAGGAAACATTTAAAAAAATCCTGCTGAACTGT
Source organism: Lerista edwardsae (assembly GCA_029204185.1). Classification (NCBI taxonomy): domain Eukaryota; kingdom Metazoa; phylum Chordata; class Lepidosauria; order Squamata; family Scincidae; genus Lerista; species Lerista edwardsae. Next base: position 2,746,285 of record JAJKFI010000095.1, read on the forward strand.
ATTTTGAAAAGTTATTCTCTACTTTAATAGGATCCATTGTTCTCTGTAAACATATTCAGAAAATGATATGAAACGAGAAGCTGGTTACCATGTTAATATCACTTTTGCAGATGGCTACGTTGGTCCCACAACTGCGCACATGTTGGCAAGGTAGCACATGAAATGAGAACTCATGGCTTGCAGTGTGAGTTTCTGAATCTGCATATTTGTAATTATGGTGTTTTTTTTTTTTCCTGTTCTTTGAAACATCAAACCAGATCGGCAATACATACAGGACAGAGAATCTGTGGAAAAACTTCAAGAGCCATTGCTTGAAGTTCTGCAAAAATTCTGCAAACTTCATCATATGGAGAATCCTCAACATTTTGCGTGTCTCTTGGGCCGTCTTACCGAACTGCGGACTTTTAATCATCACCATGCAGATATGCTGATGTCATGGAAAGTTAATGACCACAAGTTTACACCTCTTCTGTGTGAAATATGGGACGTGCAGTGCTAAAATTGTTCTTGACTGTCACCTAAAACATGCGTATTTGGAACCAATGGGACTTACTTCTACGCAGATACATTACATCCAGGAACACATTCTTTGTTTTGTAACTTTTTTTTAAGCACCAAAAAGCATTTATAGTAAGTTTTCTTTTACTGGAGTTTACACTGATTCCTATTTCCTGTGTGTTATGTAAGAGACTTTCACATGGGAAGCCCTGGTGTAACTGCCCTGGCACAGAACGTCTTGGACTGAAAAGGTACTCGTATTGCATGCCCGAGGCAGGCATTCTATTCTTCCTGCTGAAAGTACACTGATGATTATTTCTCAATGTCTTCCTTTTAAAACCATGAGAAAATTCCATGTGTGTTTATCACAACATACTTATTTTAAATGCTTCATTCATGGACAATGTTGTAGTCACTGTAAAACTGAATGCTCAAACATGTTTCCTTCTATAAAATCATGTTAAGGTAAAGGTTTCCCCATGACCGAATGGTCTAGTCGTGACCAACTGTAGGGGGCCAGAGGCAGCTCTAAGGGAGGGCAAAGCTCTAAGTTTTGCAAGGAGCCTTACCCTGTCATGTAAATCCCTCCTCTCCCTTGCTGCTGTAGCCAGTGAGCAACGCCAAGATGTTGCTTTTCCCTGTGAGGATTGGCTAGAACAGTGCAGGAGAGGAGTGATTTCCACTGCAAGGTAAAGCTTCTTGCAAAACGTAGAGATTTGCCCTCCCTTAGATTTGCCTCTGTAGGGGGCGGTGCTCATCTCCATTTCTAAGCCTGTAGAGCCGGCGTTTGTCTGAGGACAAGCTTCCGTGGTTATGTGGCCAGCATGACTATACGCTGTAGCACACAGAACGCCGTTCCCTTCCCACTGAAGTGGTACCTAATTATCTACTTGCATTTTTAGGTGCTTTCGAACTGCTAGGTTGGCAGGAGCTGGGACAAGCAAGGGGAACTCACTCCGTTGCATGGTCTTGAATTCCCAACCTTCCGTTCAGAAAGCCCAGCAGCAGCAGTTTAACCTGCAGCGCCACCACATCCCAATAAAATCCTGTGGAAGATGCTAATTTACGACATCAGCAGCATAGTCCTATGCATGTCTTCTTAGAAGTCCCATTATGTTCAATGGGGCTTACTCCCAGACGGGTGTGTTTAGGATTGCCACGTTGATGGTTTTTCATTCCTTCCAACAGATAGGAGTGGCAAAGAAAAAGAACCACTAACACCCTAATCCCAACTGCACTTATTTGAAAATAAAGTGCTTAGTCCTATCCAACTTTCCAGCACCGATGCAACCCCATGATAAGGGACACTTGAGGAGGCCTCCATGACTGCCCCTCCACCACAGGATACAGCACACACCCTATTGGCACAGCTGCATTGGTGCTGGACAGTTGGACAGGATTGGACCCAAAGTCTCCTTTGTATCATCTCATCTTGGAGCTTGTTTGTAAAGAAATATGCTTAATATAAGAGTACAGCCCTTAGAAAGCTGTGCTTATTCTTATTTTACTACCTTTTTACTCTTTGGAAATTTTCATTGCCAAAAGTAGAAAGGGGAAACTGGACTTGTTCCTTCCACTTTCTCTGTCCTGTTGCCCTCTCCTTTTCCACTTTTCTTCTGCAATTTGTAGTAGGAATGGGTGGCAGAGAGAAAGCTGCAAGGACATATTTTTAACAGTGCTGGGATTTGTGTAAAACCATCATCTTGTGGGGAGGGGGTCATGACAAACCTGACAAAATGGCCAGCCTGGATTTATGTGAATCTGTCCAAGGCTGGGGAAATGGATCAGAAAATGTACAGCAGAATGGAAACCAAGGAACAAACCATTAGACTTGACTAGACTTAGGTGGTTCCCTCCTCCCACGGAGGACTTTGGGAGCCACTGATATAATCTATTGGGCACAGCAAACAAGTCTCATGCGAAGCAGTGTCATATTGATCCTTTAACATGAAAAAGCCAGAACAGGAAGGGAAATTGGTATCACTGTTCAAATGCATCCCTATGCATCCAGTTGATGCCTGCTACTATGTTACTGTAGTTCCATGATTTTATTGTAGGTTTTTTTAAAAAATTGTAAGCTGCTTTGTGTTTTTTGCTCTTTTTTATAGCAAGGTGGGGTACAAATGATGACGACGAAGTGGTGACTGGCAACTGTACAAGTGTGTGGACTGGCTTAATTAAAAAACCCTTGTGCTTGAAGTGCACAATATGGAAGGGTATTAAAGTTCTGACTGGGGTGTTCAGGGGTGGTCTGTGCATGAGGCCAAGTGAGATAGTTGCTTTACACGGTCAACTGATGGGGAGGAACACCACTGCTCCTCCGTCTTTGCTCCCCGCACTTGAAAAGGAAGAGTGGGAGGGAGAAGAGGAAATGTGGAGAAGGAAGTTGTGGGATGGAGCATCTCTCCTCTCTCTTTTCCACACGTCCTCTGACCCCCCCCATTTATTTCAAAGCCAGGAAGAAGGAGGAATGTCCGATGTGTTGCCAAGTAAGGAGGAGCGAACCACACTGAGAAGGCTACACCTGGGACTGAGGATTCAGTGAATTACAGAATACTCTACATTTGTAAAAATCCCATTGAAAAATTGTGGTTTAGAGGAGCCTGCCCGTGTAAGCTGCCTTGGGCAATTGTTTCAGCATGGGAAAAAACTGGGGATACATGTTTCAAATAAATAAAATAAATAGGATGGCTCAGAAAGTGAAAATCACATTTTTTAATGTAATGCAATTCAAAATTGTCCCCCCCCCTTTGATTTTTTTTAATCAACAAGGCAGGCAAAATGTCTTGCCAGGGCCTTTCTTTTTGATCTGCCGGTTTTCAATCTGCAGGTATGTGCAGCCTGGGCTCTCATCTCATTCCACAGCACAGCGAGCTCCCGCACTGCAACCAGGCAGAGCTGGAATGGGGCAATGCTCATTGGTAGAGGGCATGCTTTGCCCATAGGAGAACCTAGGTTCAGTCCTCAAATAGCAGTGTAGACAATACCAACCTACAAGAACCAGTGGTCTGGCTCACACACCACATCACTTTTATTCACCTGCAAAGTGTGTTCAAAATGTTATATCAGGGCATGCATAGAACCTTTACATTGGTAAGCTTCAACGCTATCTTGGTGCCAGCATTTTCCACACTGAGGTGAGACTGAAGGTGCAATCCTAACCTGGAGTTAGGCCAGCACAAGGGACTCAAAAATGTACTGTACAGCGTGTTTGCACCACTCGGAGTCGGAGAGGATGGGCGCACGTCCATGTGCCAAACTCCCTTGACTCAGAGAGTGGTGCAAACACACTTTACGGCGTGTTTTTATGTTCCTTGTGCCGGCCTAACTCCAGGTTAGGATTGCATTTTCAGAGAAAGGTTGCATTGCATAAAGAGGCCTTTTTGCAATGTGGTTTCTGTGCTTGGTTCTGCCTGGAGTAAGAGAAAGGAGTATTTTTAAAAGCGACAACAAAACCTCCCTAGCTCCAGGCTGCGTCCACAGGCAAATGTTTGACAGAGAAGCACTTCCATTGCAACATTCTCTTCTTTCTCAGCTGGTGCCTGGCAAGATCAGGATTCTGTCAGGAGACATTAGCCAACAGCAGCGGTAGCATCAACCACCCCTGCCAGGGCACTGCTCCAGGAAATCAGATTCCAGCTCATGGGAGTCCTCAGCAACACACCTTTCATGGGCTCCCATCGTCCTCCTCTCACCACCACCACCCACAGCGAGCCCAAAGAGGCTTTTTTAGGATGTGGCAGGGGTATGTGCTCTGGGCACCAGTTGCAGTGGGGTGCAGGGGAGGTAAAAAAAAACCCAGAGCACTTTTTGGCCCGCCTGCCCTCCCCTGTGCCTGATCAGCTCTGAAATGAAGTAGACATAGGGGTAGGGTGGTGGCGCTGGATGCAGAGGGCAATATTGTGACGTTGCTTCACCCCTGGTGCAATTGGAGCCCGTTATGGCTCTAGGGCCCAATCCTCTTGCCTCAAGGCAGCAAGCAAGCGGGACAGAGCCAATGGATCACACACTCTCGGGATTTCATGGCCTGGGTCTGCTCACTAGTGTCTGTTTCAATCATCTTGTGGAGGAATTCAAGTCTGCTTCTGAAAACACAAATTCCCCATTCAAGTACTACTCAAAGCAGATGGAAAAGACTGAAATCCGGCAGCAATCCTATACATGCTTTCCTTGGAGTAAGCCCAGCTTAACAAAATGGAACTTCTGAGCAGGGGCGTTCCTGAGGGGTTGGTGCCTGGGGGTACACCTTCAGGAGTGCACCCCCCAGCAGGTGCCGCCCCTGCCCCACGTGGTCTCAAAAGGCTGCCTGCCCCTCTGAGAAGGGCAGGTCTGACAAGTGGCTTCCATGACCGCTTCTTGGAGAGACCAGGCATGGCTACACAGCACTGACTGCCCCTCCAAGAAGGGGTGGGCAGAGCGTGCCCGGTTACTATGACAGGTGCCTTCAGGAGCCACACCAGATTGCTCTAGGAAGCAGCCTCTGTGGTGGAAGCCACTACCCAGAGTGATTTCACACCCTGACTCGGTGGTGGTGGGGTGGACGGGTGGTCGTTGCCGCTGCCCTCCCTCAGCCCAGTGCGGGGCCATTTGCGCCCCTAGCCCCCCTTCAGGTCCGCCACTGCTTCTGAGTAGATTGCATAGGATCGCGCTGTTAGTTTTTTTGAGGGGAAATCTGTCTCATTGGCTGTCGCCTGGTCCTGTGTTGGGAGAGAGGGAGAAAAACTCTCCACACCGTGCATCATTTTATGTCTCATCCATGTTTCCTCTTTTTTTCAAGTGAAAATGGCCCCTCCTGAGGACCGGGCTCCGTCCCTCCGATCAGTCTGGCCGTCCTCTTTCACACCTTTCTCAGCCAGCCCCCCCAATACCCTCCCCCGGTGCGGCGACCACAACTGCACACAGCAGCTGGAGCATCATCGCGGTGGAAGGGCGTGATCCTGCGAGCAGTTCGCCTCTCAGTCCCTTTCTATGGGCCAGGCCTGTCCCTCACGTTGTCCTCGCCAGGCTTCATATTCTATTCCGGCTCTTGCGCTCTTTGGGCAGCCTCACCAGGCCCAGCTCTCCCCACCCCCGCGTGCTGCCCAGGGAGAAAGAGGGGGCGCCGGAAGAGCTGCTGCTGGGTCACCTGCCCGGCCCCTCTACGCGGCGCGGCCCCATCCTGATCTTGCCACTTTCCAGCAGGAGGGGGCAGGTGAACCGCTGCAGGCGGCCGATCCTTCCCACTTCCGTGCTCGTTTGCTCGGGCCGGGGAGCTGCTGCCGCCGCCCTGTATCTGCGCACTGTGCGCGCCCAGCGCGAGAGCCCCCCTTTCGCATCCCTCCCCAGGACCGCCGCTGCCCTCAGTGGGCGCAGCCGGCCGCCGCGGGAGCCCTGACGCAGCTCCCCGGGGGCGAGCCACGGCCGGGGCACGATCGCCCACTGCCAACCGGCGCCTGGAAGGTGCGTCCTGCCCCCGGCCTTGGCTCCTCCTCGCACCGCCTGATTGGGCCTTTCGAACAGTGCGGGCGGACGCAGCCGAATGAATCAGGGAGCGCCGGCGCTGGAGAGGGGCTCGCCGTCTGCGCAGCGTGCCTGGCAGGGGATGCTGCCCGGGGGAGCCTGAGGCCGTGGGCTGCCGTCGTGAGCGCCTCCCCGTCCCCCACCTCGCAGGGCTGCGGCGGACTCAGGATTTCTTTTGGGTATGCCTCGTCCGGGGCCGCGTCGGATCAGAGTTCGGCGTGCGGGCGCAAGGTTGTCGGGATGGATCGCCCTTCCGTCGGCGCCTTCAGGGCACGAGTTCGTATGGATGGGGGTTTCTCGCTCTCTGTTGTGGGGAGGGATGTTTACGCCTCCTTTGATCGCTCTCCGGTAGTGCCTGGGTCAGGAAGAATGCTGGGGACGTTCTTCCCACTGGAACAAGTCACTGGAAGTGTTGCAGTGATGTGGATACAAGAGATATAGATAGAGGAAGACAGATTGAGAGATACACGGGGGCGTGGGGGCGGGCGGGAATCTGTGGTTTGTGTGTGTTCCTTTTCGTGATGTGTAATGCAGAACTGGTCAGCGGTTTTTAGAGCTCCAGGCCAACCACCGTAGGGGTGTATTAAAATAAATGGCAGAATGTCTTGCTTTATTCTGATGAGCCTATGTAGAACTTCTGAATTCTACGGGAATTGGGTTGTTGAGATAGTGGATTAGAGGGTCTATCTCCAAATGGCCTAACAGAAAAGTATTATGTTTATGAATTGCCATTGAAATGCTTTGGAAGGAGTTTGGGATCCTGCATGCGGACCTGTAACCCCTGTTGCATTAAAAAAATTTCCCATTCTGAATGGTCGCTGAGATGGCTTGATATGGACTGGAATCTTGCATTCAAACTTGCAAGCCTCAAAAGACAGCCTGTTGACTTGGTTCTTCTGCCATTGGCAAGGGTTGAGGTCTGCAGGCCTCAGAAGAAAGCTATACCAAAGCATTCTAATGACCATAGGAATGCATCATCATAGGTTGGCTTCTGTGAATGTCCCCCCTCCCCAAGCCCTCATTCCATCTTCATAAGAATCCCTTGCTTTAAAAGCCTTTGGTTTTAGGGAAGAGTACAGTCACTTGCATGTTCACTTATGTACCCCAAAGCACAAAAATGGTAAGCAGAGGCACCCACTCTTAATTCTTGCACTATTATATGTAAACAGTTCTACAGCCTCACACAGTGCATGACAAGGTAGTCTCCATGCCCCTACGTGTTGCTTACAACCATGCTGTGAGGTAGGCCAGTATTGCAGCTGCAAAATAAATCCAGATAAATACGTGCCCTCTCCAATGGTTCTCGAAAAGCACTGGAATATGTTAGAATAGTGGTTTGCAAACTGTGGGTTGGGACCCACCAGTGGGTTGCGAGCCAACTTCAGGTGGGTTGCAACACACCTAGGGCAGCCATATTGAAAAGGGGGAAGGGAGTGTGCTTGTTTTGCTTGTGTCAGGGTTGAAAATAGGCTTTTTTTTTTTTCCCTTTCTGATTCATGGACGGCACTTCCGGCCGTGACATCACTTCTTGTGGTCTTGGACAGGTTGGCATTCTAAAAAGTGGGTTCTGGTGCTAAAGGTTTGAGAGCCACTGCATTAGGATGTTGCATAAGTGCCTGTGGTAAAAGCAGTTAAAGGTACCCTCAAAAAGTCCCTGGGATGCTGACATTGCCCTTCTCACAAAATACTGTCACTGTTTTGGTGTTGCTTAACATACATTATCTCCTTGCAACCTTGTACCAACCCTGTGAAGTGCAATGTGTACTCATTGGACACAGTCAATATGCCCAGCCATCAGTGACAGGTATGCAGAGAAGTCCTCCAAATCTTCCTAATAATTTTGGAATCTGCCCCATTTCGACCATAAGGAGTTATTGTCTTCAAGCTGTAGGGCAAGCTATATTGCCAGTAAGTACGGGACGTAGTCCTGTTGATCAGTAATGTCTATTATATGGCAATTTGTCCTCTATCCCTGCCTTCCGCCCTAAACAGGCCTTAGAGTAGTGGTTCTCAAACATTTTAGCACCAGGACCCACTTTTTAGAATGACCATCTGTCTTGGACCCACTGGGAAGTGATGTCATGGCCAGAGGTGCCGTCATCGTGACGCCAGAACCTGCTGCTTTCCTGAGAATGCAGCAATAAGTTGGGTGATTCCTCAGCTATTTTCCAATAGTAAAATCAGTCAGAAAGGGAAAAAAGTCTATTTACAATCTTTACAAGCAAGAGAACCACACAGCCCTCCCCCCTGTCCAGGGTCCCATCCTCCCATATTTTGAATGATACCTGCTCTAGGTGCTGCACAACCCACCTGAAATTGGATTGTGAACTCACAGGAAAATCCAAAACCTTATGGAAAGTAATTTTCTAAAGAATCTTAGGCAAATGTGTATTTTTTCCATCATTATTGATTTATGCAGAAGGAACCAACAGTGCAATCCTATAGGTGTTTAGACAGATTTCCCACTAATTTTCAATGGTGTTCATACAATTGCACCCTAAGAAAGCTTATTGGAAGATAGTGAATGAGTATATAATTATATATCATATACTTATGATATATGATATGCTGTGTATATCTATCTATGTATATCTATATCTATATCATAAGTATATAATAGAGTTCCCCCAAATTTTGAAGCATGGTTTTATAGTTTTATATTTAGAATAATTTAGATTATTTGAATATATTTAGAATATTTAGATTATTTGTTCCAGGATCAAATCCAACCCGTGACATCTGTGTGACTCTTATAACAAGCTATCTGTAGCCAGATGTTTGTAACATGTCATGTACATGAATATTGATAAATGAGTAAATGGTGTACATGTCATGTCCAAGTGTAGAATCTGTCTGAAGACAATGGTCCTTTTCTGTACTGTTCTGTTTCAGAGACATCTACAAATGTCATCCTGGAAATGACAATACTGGACTTGACCCTATTGAATGTGCAGCTTCTGATCAAAAGCTCTTCTTTACAGCCTGTGTCGTGTTCTAAGTAAGTCCAGTTGCAATGATTGGGAAGTACCTCTGAGCACAATGTTTTGCATCATTCTAACATGGGTGCCAGAGTTCATTAAGAGGTGTGGAAGACCAGTGTTCCATGTATCTTTTGTCCACGGACAGCATGATGTTGCAATTAAAGTGTTTGATAAGACCTGGGATTTGCTAGGACACATCTGGCTACCATTCCTGTTTTAAACATGTTTTTGCATCTAATTCTAAAATAACTGCATCAGCAAATAAGCATTTGAAATGAAGCATAACAAGGACAATGCAAGACACATTAGGTCAGAGGTACGGTAGGGATGTTGCCTAGGGCAGCTGTTTAGGATTTGGTTGGTGGTCTGCTGATGTTAGTGGCATTAGGATAAAATACCTTACAAGCCTTGCCTGTGATTAAATATACTAAAGATAGTTTTAAGCTTCAGGCATGGGTGCGTTTCAGGGAGCACTAGGAAGTGTGAATCTACTGATTTGCAACCACCTGTCTTTCTTCTGTAGATGTCTGCCCCAGGAGATAAGTCACCTTGGACTGAGTGAATAATCTCTGTTTTGCTGGCTGAATCTTGCATTAAAAAAGGAAGAAGCAGGAATACTGCAAGGTCCGTCTGAATTAAAAACTTGGAGGTGTGCAGTGTGGATTTGTAGTTGGCAGCAGCTGCAAAAGCAGTTTGCAGAGTTTGAGTATTGATTATGTTAATTGTCTGCTAAGCACTCCAAAAAGAAAATAAATGGAAGGCAAGCCGGTTGTTTCCTTTATAATGGGTGAGAAGTCTGCCATAACCCTTGAATAAGTGACATTTGTCATTGTATTTTTGGAAACATCATGTGTGTTTTTTAAAAAAAATCACTTTATATAGTCAATCACTACTGAACAAAGCAAGAACATGAGAGAAGCATCTTGTCCTTTGTTTTTAGTATAAACGTGATCTGTGATCCAGAGAGTTGGGCGTTCCAAAATGTGATGGAATCGATGGGATTTAAAGGCCTTTGCACATTGGTCTTGCATTGGGCAGAACATTGAACTAGGTGATCTTTATAGTGACCACCAGCTCTTAGCCCACTCAGAATCACAGAATGGTGTGCCAAATGTTCGTGGGCAGCCCAGTCCTAACCTTCCTAGCATCCACTGCTCCATCGGTGCCAAAATGGTGCCTGCCGGATCCTAAGGGCCCTGAACACTGCTAGTGGTCTCCTTGGGGTAAGGAAGCATTTACTCCCTTATCCAGGGTAACACTGGTGCGGTGGCAATGGGTCTCTTCAGCTCTGCACCTCCTATTGAGCGTGTGCAGAGCTGAGGAGGTCTGTGTCGGACTGCCTAGCCCAGGGAGGGGGGATAGGATACAGCGTCAGAGGCTGCCACCATCTCCGACCCCTTCTGGATCTGACCCACCCTGTTCCACCCACTCCCTGCCCTGATAATGCTCACTGCTGGATGGTGGAGGGAGAGCACCATCTGCCCATCTTGGCCATGCTGAGGGCCGGCTCCAACACTCCCTCCTCACCGGGTGCTGCAAACATGCTTTACCCATTCTTTACATGCCGGTGCTGAAGAGCCCAGGATTGGGCTCTAAATTGCATAGAAGAAGCTTTAAAAAATAGGGACTCATAAAACTTCTTAAAACTGTCAGAGCTGAGGAAATGTTCCGCCAGTCTGGTGCCCTGCCTATTTGTAGCTTCAGCCCAAATTTAGAGTCAAGGGGGGGGGTCTCTTCAGTCTGTCTGTCTTACTATGTAGGCATGCACACACAAAAATATCTTCCCTTGAGTTTATAAATACCTTTTTATTTTTAAAGAAGACCCACCTTTTCTCTAAATTAAGAGGGACTCAACTTTATTCCAGTTGCTAGTGGCTGCTGAATTAATGCTTGAGCACCCAACGTCTTGGCTCACGGTGAACCACTTGTTAATTCAGGAGAAGTGCTTGCGGGATTACTTTAACTGCTGGTTATCCCTTGCGCCAGAAAAATGAATGCGCTGGGCTCTGGGTGCCGTTCATGGTTCAGAATTCCAAGGCGGAGAGGATCAAAAGTGGGGCAGCCGGCACCTGTTGCGGGTCAGATGTATTAATGGGGAAGAGGCTTATAAGTCGTACGTTCAGGCAAGAGTAGGGCTGGCCACGCTGACTGAAACGATTCCTGGAAATTTCATTTCCCGCCACGATGCCATCCCTGGAGCTCCTCTTAAACTCTCCAGGACTGCTTAGTCATCTGGAGATTGCTGCCAATTTCTGGGGGCTCCAGGCCAATCCCGGAGGGCTGGCAGCCCTCGGCCAGAGTGTTGAAAAGATCGTTGGAGGCAGTTCTCTGACAATTCTTCTCTGCAGTCCTTCCTATTTTTGACACCATCTGCGGACAAAGAAAGAGGAATGCCAACCGTGGCAAGATTGATAGTAGCATCAGAGCGTGAGGGTGCAGTCCTGACCAGCTTTCCAGCACTGACATAGCTGTGCCAGTGGGACATGTGCTGTGTGCTGTATTTTTTTGGGGGGGGGCAGTCCCAAGGCATGTTTGTTCCCTTACCTTGGAGCTGCCTTGCAGTGGTGGAAAGTCGGTTAGGATTGCTCAGAGTCTTTTAAAACCTGTATTCTCTGTGCATGACTCAAGCTCCACACTTCCTACTCTCAGGAAGGAATCATACTTCCTATGAGCTCAGTTTTTGGTTTACTGAATTGCGGTCACCCTTGCTAACTTTTGAGGAAGAGCTGCTTGCACGTGTTTTTATTTCCCTTCCTGCCCGAGGAGGAGGAGACAGCTACTCAGCATCTTGCAATTCAGAATATAACCACATTTCTTTAGCAAATTCTGCTGGGCTTGATGGAAATGTCAACCTTTACGCCACACTTCTGCAGCTGTCGCTGTCACACTAACCTCGTGAGCAGCTACCAGCACAGTTGCGGCCTGTAAATCCACAACAGGATTTTGCGTTTCTTCCTTTTTAGTCTTCTCATCTTGAGGAGAGGCTCATTCATTGTAGCTCGAAGAGCGGATTCAGATGCAGACAGCTGCATTGTTGCTACACTCAGGCAAGGAACTGGCTTCCAGTAGTGGCTGATTGTGTGGCAAAGCTGATGCCCTCACTGATGCCCTGCATTTCCCCAGTCATCAAAGAACCAGAAAGAAGAGAACCCATTTTCTCTGCAACCTAACTTGGTGCTGATGGGAAGATTACAAATGACCCCCGCAGGTCTTTGTTATCTGGAAGTTGAAACTTCACAATGCAGCATGTTTACTCAGAAATTTGCAGTGGTGGACCTGAGGGGAGGCAAGGGGTGCAAATGCCCCCGGTGCAGGGGTGCTGCAGAAACTGCTTCCCGGAACGCAAGTTAGGGTGCAATCCTAACCTGGAGTTAGGCTGGCACAGTTAGGCCAGCAAAGTTTGGAAAGCACAAGGTACACCGTAATGTATGTTTGGACCACTCTCGGAGTCAGAGAGGCCAGAACACAGACGTGAGCCATCCTCCCTGACTCCGAGAGTAGTCCAAACGTGCTTTATGGTGGCCCTTGTGCTGGCCAAACTTTGCTGGCTTAGTTTATGCCGGTCTAACTCCAGTTTAGGATTGTGCTCTAAACTTGACTACTAAGAAGTTTCCCTGAATTCCGTGAGACTTTCCTCTAAGGAAACATGCAATGCTATGTGCACATACTTGGGTGTAGGTTCCACTGAGATCAGGTGGGTTTCTGGGAATTCAGCAATGGATTATCCCACTTCAAAGGATGCCCTAGATCACTGATTTTCAGCCTTTTTCATCTCATGGCACACTGACAAAGGGCTGAAACTGTCAAGGCCCACCATCAGTTTTTTGACAATTGACAAGGCACACCACGTTCCTGGTGGGGGGCTCACATTCCCCAACCACCCTACTAATAAATGATCCTCTCCCAAACTCCCGTGGCACACGTCCGGTCTGTGGGCCATTTGCGGCACACTGGTGAAAACAGCTACCCTAGAGACGGAGACTGTAAGTCTATAGTGCTGAGCAGCATGAATCCAATTTACATTCACTCTTGTCAATTTGAGACCAACTGTGTAAGTACTGGTGACATTTCAAAAGCATTCCATCTGCAATTGAATTTTGGCATGTGAAAAAGAACGTAGCTGTGGCATTGCCCTTCAAAATTCAGGGGTTTTTTCCCCCTTCCAAAGCGATGTGCTACGAAGCATTGCTGGAAAATGAAGATGCTGGGCATTTTTGCAATAGTCCTTTGTGAATATTGCACTGTGTCTGGGCTCCGAGTATCCCTCCCAATGAGACGGCCTTTTGTTCTTGTGCTGGCAGTTGGCTTGTTAAGGCCCTTGTTGGGTTATGTGGGGCTCCTTAGTTTAATGAGAGCAGCTTCTTTGCTAGATGCTCCAGCCATATTTTTTTCTTCTAAAAAGTCAATGCAGCCTCTTACCCAGGCCTGTTGTTGGGACAAAGGACTTTTTATGCTAAAGGAAATTTATTCCCCGGGCCCAGCTCGTGGGAAGCATAATACGTTCATTAGCAATGCCCTGCTTGTACTCTGCCCTTTTCGTGTAAGTGTGGGGAAGGGAAAAGAGCGTTGGGAAAAGGACATGTGCTCAAGAGAAGCAACAGATTTTGTGCATTTGCAGAGAGGATGGTGCCTGGCCGTAGTTCAGGATCTATCTAGGTCCTTAAATTGGCCATGGTTTGAAACCGAAATCTGCAAGGTGAGCAGCATAAGTATTGAAAAGGATTCTACAGCCTTGGTTCAAAGGAAAATATTATTCTAAACCCTGTACTCTGGGTTGGCAATCACTGACAAGCCTGGCTGATAATTATGAATTACTATTTCACTCAAATCATCATATATAGCAAGTAGCCTGAGGAAAGGCTACAGCGTTTGGGGCTCTTTAGCCTAGAAAAAAGGCGCCTGAGGGGGAACTTGATTGAGACATACATGGGATAGATAAAGTGGATCGAGGGAGGTTCTTTTCCAGCTCTCACAATACCAGAACCAGGGGACATCCACTGAAATTGAGTGCTGGGAGAGTGAGAACAGATATAAGGAAATACTTTTTTATCCAGCAGGTAATTAATCTGTGGAACTCCTTGCCACAGGAAGTGGTGATGGCTTCTGGCCTAGATGCTTTTAAAAGGGGACTGAACCAAGGAGGTTATATATTGACTGGAGGGAACATGACGTCACATTCTTGAAGCCATGGGTATAAACTGAGATCATCGCCGCGAAGGAGGATTGCCGCCGCGGAGTCAAGAATCAAAATCTCCCTGCCCGTGTGTAAAAGTTAATCTCAACCTCTTTAATCATGCCTGCGTGTTCTGCATACGGGTGTGCGAATCGCTGGACAAAAAATGGGATTTAATTTCCACGGAAAGATTCATGTATTCACATTACATCGGTTCAATAAAACGACCGTTCAGTGAGTGCCTTTTTTTTGAAGCTGTGTAATTCCTTGTTCCTAGCAGTCTTATTCACCATTTTCTGACACCCACTGTTAATGGTCTAGAAGGTAAAAAAAAATTTCCCCCTCCTTTCCCCCCCTTCCCGTTTACACTTTTTTCCCCCGCCTTCCATTTTCTACGGTAATATTTTCGAACTTCTGAACGTTAACAGAATTTGTTTTATGGGGGGGGGGGTGAGTGTAGAAGTTTTAAAAAATACTCTTAATAGCCTAGAAGTAAAAAAGAATTACTCTCATATTGACAACTACTTGTGTTATACATTGAGAGATTTTAATGTAATTTTCCTACATATTTATCTAATTTTTGCCCACCCTCCCCTTTTTTTCTTTCCTTCCCATTCACACTTTATTCCTGCTTGTGTAGATTTCAAAAAATAAGTCTGTCAAAACAGTGCAATCCGAGTTTAAATAGACAGCAAGTGGCATTTCGTCCGGTGTGTTCAGTAATATAATTACGCGGAATTAAACCTTGGAATTGCATATTAACTCATAATTAGGTTACCAATGATGTTTCTCCACGATCACACGTTGTTATTTTGGTAAGTTTTTACTTCAGGAGTAAACTATTAAGTCCTAAAGATCACGCGAAAACCAATCTGAAATGCTTGGAATCAGCAATGTTTTGAGTATAATGACGTCGCCGCTAAGCCCGCCCCCTGGCTTCACTTCGTTCGTATTCATTTAACAAGCAGGGCCAGGCCCTGGACTGAACAGAACCTCCTTATATTACTTTAGAGTTAGGCTACCTCGGAGTGCCAGAAGCAGGGGGGTGGCAACGAGATACACATATCTAGTTGTCTTGTGTGCTCCCTTAGTCATCTGGTGGGCTGCTGCGAGATGCAGGAAGCTGGACTAGATGGGCCTTTGGCCTGATCCAGTGGAGCTCTTCTGATGTTCTTATATTCTCAGTTGTCAATAAGTTTTTGGAAATGGCAACTTTAAGCAAAACAATTTACAGGTCCCGCCTGCCTGCCTGCCTATCCATAGATTTGGGACTTGCGGTCTTATCAGGTCAGGGGCTCCAAACCCACATTCTAGAGCTGGACTTGAGCTCCTGGATGCCACCAGAGATGCTTTCCTGCAATGCCTGGGAGCCTTTCTGAGGCCGTGCATGGCATCTATATAGGCCTCAGAATGGTGCCTGGAGCAACTAAAATGGTACGTCCAGTTTTCAGCAAAAACCCTTTAGACTGCTCTGGGCCTCGTTCAGGCTCTGAACATGACCGGAGATAGGTTCTGGTCACATTTGAAATCCCTGTGGGTCAGAACCTCTGGATTTCATTATCCACTGGGGGAGGGGGTCTAAGAACAAATCCCCTATGGATACTTCCACCTGTATAACAAAACCGATTTTACTGTAGGCAGGCTCAGTAACACTCTCAAGTAGCAGGTTTGCTAACCACTTTCTTATTGCACCACAAAGCATTGTCTTGCCCCAGAATGCTTTGCAGCTGTGCAAGCAAAGACTTGCTGTATACTAATAGCAAACAGGTTGGCAGGTGTCTGTCAGTTTAGAAATGAGAGTCACCCGAAAATAATGTTGTAATTTCTATGCACTGGGATAACTTCCTGAGATGCAGAACTGTGTAACGTGGTAAATTTAAAAAACAGCCCTGCAACCTGCTAAATCAACCCCAAAATTGACCTGCTGGTACTACTTATATTATAGCACAGAGGGGAAAGTCTCTTGGGGGTGGGGAATGGAAGTAAAACCTGTTTATTTTGCCCTTCTTTCCACTCCTTCTGACCTCCCAGTAATGCCTACAAGGCTACTGTTTCAAGCTGACTGAAGCCTGGAACATGAGCCACTCCTCTTACAGCTGGGAGGTGCACCGCAATATTTTGAGCCACCTGCGCAAGGATTATTGTTATAGTGTCCCTTGGAACTCGGTTTCTACATCAAGATCCTATCTACTCCCTGCAACAGATTTGCTGTCTATTGATATAGCTCAGGGGTGTCAAACACGTTTTATACAGGTGACGGCATTAGCCAGGACGTGATGTCATGAATCGGGTCATGACCAGAAATAAGCACTATTTAGTCTCAGTTATGTCCCATTGCAACTTATCACATTCCTGTTCTCAAGTCAGTATACACAGCTGTGGAACAAATGAGG
>JAJKFI010000095.1:2762838-2815210 GCA_029204185.1 Lerista edwardsae
CTGGAAAGTTTAAAAAGGACGGAGCCCCCCAAAAGATAAGTGTATACATTAACCTCGGCTAGTAGGATCAGAGGGTTTAATGGGGTGGGTGTTCAAGGAAGGGCTGCAGTCTTCTAGAGATGGGGCATAAGAACAAGGATTAAAAAGAGGAGATAAACAGATTTTAAAAACCAGGCCTCGATGTGGCTGATGGTAGTAGTAGGCCTCACAGCTTGACCTGTGCCACTGCAGCTTCAGTCTGTCGCTGTTTCTCAGTGGGATTCTCTGCTCAGGCTCTCATCTGCTATCACTAGCCCTCCACAGACACCCCCCCAACCCGGCTGCAACTCTTCACTTCCACCTCTCTGAGTGTCCTTCCAAGCCCCTCTTTCCTTCTCCAACAACTCCTCCATCCCATTACATAGGTTCCTCTCCAGGTCACAGCAGGGGCAGTTGGGAAGTCCAGTCTCCTTTCAGTAGGGAGTTGGATAATGTTATTGCTGATTTAATTGTTAAAATCAGTCCCACACACAGCAAAACTGTCCTTTACTAGAACGAAGACCGAACTGCAGCTGTTGGTGTAGAAGCAGAAGCAACAGGGCAGGAAAAGAACCCAATGGAGCAGTGGCTCTCCTGGTATAGGGAAAGAAGGGAGCCGTCTGCTTTGAAACTAACAGCATGCCTTCCTCTTGGTGGAGACCAACATTCATCTGGCTGCTGACCGTATATACACAGAATGGCTCAGCTCACATCCAGCATTAATATTCTTCTGTATTATTTCTAAAAGGGCTTTGGAGTGCTTGGTAATTTTCAACTATCATATCTCACAACGTGCTGAGCTGATCGAAGTGTAGCCAAGCAGTTGCAGTTGTTTAGTTGTTTGCTATTCCTGCTAGGTGTGGTTTGGAGATGATCCCCCTCTGAGTCCGCGAAGTCCACTGACTCCAAGGCATGGTCCCGGGCTGGCAGATGTTTTACTCTACGACCAGTGGATCTCCGTCCGCCATGCGGCAACTCTGGTTCCTATGCAGGAAGACCTGTCCATTTGGCTGTCTGGCTTATTGGGTAAAGTTGCCGTGAATGTTGGTCTGCTTGATAAAATTCGGAACATCCATTGTTTTTCTATGAGGAAACTGAGGAAATTGCAGCAAACTAGGTCCTGCCAGGCTCGGGATTGGCTGCCCAAAACCAAACAAAAATAGTAACTCCGATTGTTACTCGTAAAGTATGGGAATACAATATGTAACAGGATGAAGGTTGTGATGAAGTTTGTGGCATTGTATCTCTAATCTGTAAGGGACATGGTGGCGCTGCGGGTCAAACTGCTGCTGCTGAGCTTTCTGACCGGAAGGTTGGGAGTTCAAGACCACACGACGGAATGAGCTCCCATCGCTTGTCCCAGCTCCTGCCAACCTAGCAGTTCGAAAGCACCTAAAAATGCGAGTAGATAAATAGGTACCACTTCGGTGGGAAGGTATTCCATGCGCCCTTGGCGTATAGTCCTGCTGGCCTCATGACCATGGAAACTTGTCCTCGGACAAACGCTGGCTCTTCAGAAACAGAGATGAGCACCACCCCCTACAGTCGGTCACGACTAGACCATTCAGTTGTGGGGAAATCTTTACCTTTACCTTTTTATCTCTAATCTGTAGAGTGTGAGAAAATTTATTGCTCACCTTTGGCATGTTTGCGGCGCAGCCTGACCCTGGCTCCTTCCATTTCATCATATGAACTGCCGCATAGACCTGCTTCCTGGTTCTCAGTATTTGGAGAGGATATTTGAAAGGATCAATTGGAATTGGAGAAAATTGGGTGTATTTTGGTAGCAGTTCTGTCTATAAAGTGTTGTAACGGTCTGCTTGTATTTTGTCTGCAATAATGAAGAACGTGGCTGTTTTGCAGGGGTAGAAATTGCAGCAGAGCGCTTGTTGGAAGAACTTGATAATGGCGTATTGCTCTGCATGCTGATTGAAGTCATTCAAAGCACAGTCAAAAAATGTTGTGACCCTAATGATATCAGGGTAAGTCAGGTGGTGGCTAAACTTTCAAAGGTTGAATGTCCTACACACTTAATTCCTTGGATTTTCACTTGCCCATGCTCACCTGGAGAAAGGATGCAACTCAGAAGTCCTTGTCTACCTGTTGCATGCCATTCATATCGATCATCCCCCTGTGGGAGAGGCAGATGCCATGGAGAGAAACCAAATGGAGACACCAAAAACTGTCCTTGGAGAGAGCGAGAGAGCGAGAGCGAGAGCGAGCGCAAAATAGCACACTGTTTTGGTGGGTGGGTTCACAGCATGGTTACTCAGGTCACAAGGATGCTGCTTTCCCCAAAGTGGAATCTACCCTTAGAGAGGAGGGAGCTATTTGCTGCACATGTGCAAGGTGTCAGGGGCTATTTGAGCACTGAGTGGGCAAATGACAACGTTGATGAAGTAGCCTTACAATAGTCTGGGCTTGTGGGGGTCGGGCCTGAGAGGGGTCAGGAAGGAAGAGGCGGAAAAGTGTGTGGTCTGCAAACCCCATTGCTCCCCTTGTCTAAGTCTAGGGGAATTGCTGAGAAAAGGACTATTTTCTTCTTCAAAGAATGCATTCAGACAAGCTGTTATCTGAATTCATCTTCATGCTGAACTGAGAATACTTGGCATCACAGGACCTGACCTTGGAAATAAAAGAAGGGTTATACCCAGATTTTTTACTTGGATTTTTGACACTTGCTGTGCAATCCTAACTAATGATCCGGCCGCACAAGGTTCTTTATGGCTGTGGCAAAATTCCGCCTGCAGTTTCATGTAGCTGGGTTGCTGCTGGCCACACACCAGTGCATATTCCACAACCCAGTGGTGTTCCTAGGGGTGCAGCACTGTGGGGCACACCCAGCGGTGTCATTCAAATGATTTAGGAACCGGAACTCACTTTTGATTGGCACTTGTCAGGAACCCGGAACCAGCCACGGAGCCCGTTAGAATCCGGAACGCCCGTTCTGGTCCGTTCCCCCTGAATGACATCACTGCCTTCGCCCCCCTAGGAATCCGGAGTCGTTCCCTTTAACCCTCTGAGTGCCGGCCAACCAAAAAGAAAAGCTCTTTGCAGAGGAATTGGAAGGGGGGGCGGAGGGAGAGTGAAGTGGGCGGAGTCAGCCCTAATTTTAACTAGTGGAACTGAGTTCCCCCGCGTTCCCCCTGCATGACATCACTGGGCACACCTCCAGGGGTGCACTCCTCACCTGGAGGTGCTGCCCCCCCCCACGGCCACTGCCTCCCTCCCCCCCAGGCATTCCGAGGGCCAAAAACCTGGAAGTGATGTTTAAACACCTTCAGAGGCAGTAGTAGATCGTGCACTACCGCTCTAGCCCTCAAATGCCTGGAGGGGGGCCTGGCAGGCAGAGGGGGGCGTCCCCTATTTTGTTTTTTGGTAATGGAGGAGCAGGTTGCATCCCCCCCCAGCCTTTCAACCTGACACCTGGGGCATTTGCATCTCTTGCCCCCTGCCAGGTACACTACTGCCACAACCCCTGCTGCTGGTAAGTCAGTGCCGGTGGTAGGGGGGGAGGGGGATGGACAGGCCAGAGATCTAGGTGGAGAGGAGTGTGGATTGGCACAATGAAGGGGGTGGTACCCACTGCAGCGGTGCCATCAATATCAATCCCTGGCCTCAATCTGCCTTCCCTACTCCACTGGGACTTGTGCCAGCTACACAGCTGGCTCAGGTTCAAGTGGACCCAGCAGGGCAATGAAGGCTCGTCCTAGGCAACTGAACAAATGCTCCCTTTCCAGGGGGAAGCATCTGGATCTCCCCCTCCCTGATTCAGTGCACACTGCGGTGGTGTGGTTGCGTCAGCTGGGGTGGATTTAAGTAGGACTGGGTGCCAGTGCAATTTTCATGCCCCCTTTGAAGAGAAGAAGATACCTTTGAAGGCCTCATCTTCCAAAAATGCACAATGAGTTGCAATGAGTGGTGATGCATGATTTCTAGTGAATAGTATGTTAAGGCCACTAACTGCTTCTTACTATTTTAGACGACTGGAACAAATATTATTAGGGACACACTTGAGACTCTGCCTAACTCTTTTCATTTGATAGGCTGTTATTCTGCATTTTATCATTCTGCATTTTGCCAGTAAGGTATAAGTTTCTTTCTCATCTTGTTTTCAACAGAGCAAGTAGTCAGCCAGTCAGTAACGGGTTATTTAATATTGTCCTATTAAATACAGTGTTTCTGACAACCAAGGGCTAACCTCCACAGATTCTGATGCATGGTCTACTTCCTCCTGTCTCTTCCTAGTCCTTAACACTGTCAGTCAAAACCATTTCCATCATTACTAATACGTGCGCATAGGTTAGTTTTTGCAGCAGTGTTTTCTTTCCTTGAGTGTTTTCCATGTGATCATAGCATCTTTTCCCCCCTCTTCAGATCTAATCCAACACAACACTGTTTCTACAGGGAAATTAAGGGCTTTGGGATGTTACTCCACGGTGCTTTTCAAGCAGTGGTCCTTCACACTGCTTTGCTCCACTGATGCAGGGATCACATGACCACTGCTCTGCCTGGCCTAACGCCCCCCCCCCCGGGAGTGGCAATTCATCAGTAGGGGACTGTGCCTGTGTTAGGCTGGCTCTGCCAAAGAGGCCTGGGTTGGGAAAATAAGGCACGGAGCAGGAGAGGGAAGCAGCTGCAGGCACTTCCTTGCTGCAGGGGCAACTATTCTACAATCACTAACACAGCGGCCATCTCTGGTGGAAGTCGCACGTAGAAAAGCGGTACCTGGAACAGCCGTAGTTGCAAACTGAAAGCCCTGTTCTAAAACGTATCTTTCAAGTTCCAGTTGTCACGGATAAGCATGCAAACAACATTTCACCACCATGTTCTTTTTCCTAGGATTTCCCTCTGAGAAAGGTCCCATGCAAGAAGGATGCACCTTCCGGATCCTTCTTTGCTAGAGATAACACAGCCAACTTTCTGAACTGGTGCCGGTGCCTTGGAGTGGATGAGACATACCGCTTTGAATCCGAAGGCCTAGGTGATTATTCCTAATGACTTTGCGGTTGTACTTAAAAGGAAATATGCACAGTTACATGATGATTAAATTTCTCATTAAGGGCACAATCCTAACCTGGATTTAGGCCAGCACAGGTAGGCCAGCAAAGTTTGGAATCATAAGAGTTGGAAATGGTGACCGTTCTGTGGTCAGGATTGAGAAATTTGAGCGCTTTGCAATTTGGTTCTACTCCAATGAATTGCAGCCTCTTGGCTCGCGGCTCGCCTTTCCTGCGTGTCTCCCGATCTGCATGGACGAAAGCATGTGACCCAAACGTCTTTAGGAATGCGAGATCGGGTGGTTTACCGTATAGCTTGGTGTAGGGGACCCCTTCAATTGAACGGTGATACACACGATTAGAAATGAACACAGCATATTTCATCGCTTCTCCCCACAATCCTTTGGGCAGTTTTGATTGCTCCATCAGCGCTCTAACCATGCTTTGGAGCTCCCCATTTCTTCTCTCCGCCACCCCATTGTGTTCTGGGGTGCGAGGAGCGGTGAGTCTGTGAGTGATGCCCTGCCTTTCCAACCATTGAGACATCTCCCCACTGAGAAATTCACCTCCCCGGTCGGTTTGAATTGCCACTACGGGATGCTCAAACCGTCTCTCCACCCACCTGACCCAATTGCGAATTTTATTAAACGCCTCAGACTTTTGACGCATCAAAAATGCAAAGCTGTACCTTGTAGCATCGTCCACAACTGTAAGAACGTACTGCGCCCCCCCAGCTGTCTTTTTCAATGGCCCAATCAAGTCCATATGCACCAGCTGGAAGGGAGTCTGAGTCTGACGGCTGCTGTACTTCGGGATGCTTGCGCGATGCGATTTAGTGATTTTGCACACCTCACAATCCACAAACGCGTCGCATTCTTTCAAGTCCATTCCGCGCACAAGTTCAGCTGTCTTCTTCACGTAGTCATGGTTCAAATGTGCTAATCGCAGATGCCACAGATGCGGGCAGAGTCCGTGCTTCGGTTGATTGAAGAACGCACTTGCCTGCTGCTTTTCCTTCGCCTGCGCTCCAAGCACAAACAGCCTGTACACTTGGGGTACAGTCACGCAGAGACTCCCCCTCTTCAGAGTGCAGGTGTTGTCTTGGAAAGTAATTGTAAATCCTTCTTCCTGGAGAGTGCCAAGGCTGAGCAGATTCCTGGACATCGTTGGCACGCACAGCACATTTTTCAAGGTGGTCTGCAGTTGAGGCAGAAACACGTCTCCAGCGCAGCTCACAGGAGCTGCTTTCCCATTTGCGAGAGCAACAGTTTCACGGTCAGTCTCGCGTCTACTCGTGAGTAAGTCTGCAGAAGTCACAATGTGATGGCTTGCTCCCGAGTCGAGCAGCCAGGATTCTCGCGTGCGCACCCCTTCCGCTGAACTCACAAACGCGATGCTCGCTTTGGGTTGCTGTGCATGAGGCTTTCCTTGCCCTGTGCTCTGCTCATCATGGGGCTTTTTCTTCTTCTTGGTTCCTCCTTTCTTCTTGGGACATTGGAGGGCAAGATGATGGATGGAACCACACACATAACACTGGCGCACACTGGAGCATACCTGTGCCTGGGACTCATTTCTGGGTTGCTGCTGCTGCTGCTTTTTCCCAGAATTGTTGTTTTTCCCTTTTCTGAACTCACGCTCTCTTTGATTGTCTTTCCTTTTGTCTGCTTCCTCGAGAAGCCGTGCGACCACAAAGGTGACAGTCAATTGCACTGCTGGGATGCTTTCCAAAGTTAGGGTAAACATGTCCCATGTTTCATCCAGGGAATTTAGGATCGCAAACACTTTGAGGCGCTCCTCCACATGTTCCCCGACTGCTTCTAGGTCTTTGAGGTTCTGCTGCATCGCTCTCAGGTGGACTCGTAAGTCGCCCCCCGGTTCTAGACGCGCCCGCCACAATTTGCGTGTCAGAACCATGCTGGAGGTGAGAGTTGCCCTGGCAAACAGCTCCTTCAAAGTGTCCCAATAGTGCTTGGCGTGCTGAAGACCCCTCACGTAAACCAAAAGATCTTCAGAGATTGCAAGCCCAATAGTGGCTTTCGCCTTCCTGTCGGCGGCCGCCTCTGCGGCATCTCCGGCTGCAGGAAGCGTTTGCGTGCGTTGCCACAAGTCCTCGCGTTCCAACAGCAATTGCATCTTATGAGCCCACTGCACATAATTGCTGTCGTTGAGGAGTGGAACTTGAACGCCAAAGGGCGCCGTCGCGGCGGCGGCGGCGGGGGGTTGCTGCGCCATCACAATCCCGGGCGCAGCGGGCTGCAACGGTGGTATTTGAGGCGGTGGCAGAGGATGGAAAGCGCCCTGCCCGGGAACGAGCGGCGGCGGCGGCGGGGCGGGCGCTTGGCCGTCGGGAGGCCCCGCTGGGGGAAGGAGAGGTCCGAGGTCGTCGTCTTCCGACTCGCCCTCTCCGCTTTCCTCGCTTTGCTCGGGTTCCCCTGGGACGCCAACGTCCTCTCCCTCGGATCCGTTCTCGAGGTCTTCCTCCTCCTTCACTCCACCGGTGGCACCTTCCTCATCCGACATCTGTCAGGGTGTCGGCGAGTTGGAGGATGCAGCCGCATTCACAGTTCAGTCTTCGCTCCGCTCTGCTCCGCGGATCGGGTCCTCGGCGAGCCCCTGCAGGATTACGGCTGACTCTTCCGCAGCGCGGCGTGCGCTGAAAACCATAACCTGTTGTGTATTTGTGAAAATAGCAGCAGAGTTGGGGGCTTGGAGACCCATTTCAGCGCTTGCCTTAGCGCTCCGAAGCGAAGGACTGAAGCAATCGCCACATTTCCATAACAAAGTCTCTTTATTGTAGCGAAAGTAAGAAAGGTACAAAGGTTCAATCTGCCGGCTAGGAAGCCGGTGAAGTTTGGGCCGCTCGCAGGCGGCGTTTTAGTGCAGCTTTACATCTTAAGCACACACAGTGAAAAAAACTCCTTCTAACAACAGAACAAAGGGATGCAGCCAGAGTGTATCTGGTAGGTGGAAACCTGAAGACCCCTTGTGCCCCATTTTACCCAATGGGGTGACTCTTAGAACACTATGAGCTCATGGGAATGTGCAGTGTTTCCAGCCAGGGCTTCCCGTGTGAAACTGCCTGCTTATTTTACACTATCAGAAAGGGAGTACAACTACTATCCCTAACAAGCTGGGAAGCTGCCTGCTGAAGGACACACAGGTGTTCTATCTGATCCTCAGACGGAGAGACGGAATGCCAGTTTCTACCAGTTCTGGACTGTGAGATGTGAAACTGCAACACAAGGGCCACCATAAAGCACTTTTGGACCACTCTCTGAGTCAGGGAGGATGGCGCAGATTTATGTGCTGGCCTCTCAGACTCCACGAGTGGTCTAAACATACTTTACAGCAGTTTGATTCAAACTGTGGGTTGCCACCTGATGTTGGGTGGGTCATGGAAAGCTGGGAGCAGCCATCTTGGAAACTGCAGACCTTACTCTTATTATATTCATTTTGTGTTAACAGTGAATTTTCAAATGAACGCTTTTTAAATTTTGTTTTTAGTTCAGTGCTTTCACATAATATTTTGTCCTCATCTTGCTTTCTGTGAGGGATGTTTCATGGTTATACAATTGCTGCAGTTCAACAATGCCAATTTACATTTCAGGAGTGTCATTTTATTATGTTACAATGACAGCACTTCCGGATTGATGATGTCATTTTCTGCCAGAAACATCACTTCCAGGTTAATGACATCACTTTTGGTGGGTCCCGACACAAGTGCCATTCTAAAAAATGGGTCCTGGTCTAAAAAGTTTGAATACCACTGCTTTACTGTGTCCTTTGGGCAGGCCTAACTTGTGCTGGCCTAACTCCAGGTTAGGATTGTACCCTCACAGTGATAACTGAATTCTTATTACAAACGTAGAACAAACCATTTGTTGTACTTGTACAATTGTATTGCAGAGCATCTTGATTAAATAAATGATGCACACAGTTCTGTGAAAGACGTATTTTAAGGCATACTGCACAGACAAATCTAATCAGAAAAGTGGTGTGTATAAGTACGGATTGATAAAAAAAGGGACAAGAGTGCAGAATCCATCTTGGGAGAACTTTCCTTCCACTGCTCCTCAGGACTGTTTCCTGGAAGTGTTGTGATCTGAACGATCTGTGCTGGCTGTGCTTTCAGTTGGTGACAGCATTATTTTGATCCTGAGGAGGAAAGAGCTGGGTATGGAGGATGCTGCAGGCAATGCAGGTCATGTGTGTCTGCAGAGGAGCTTTTCATATGCTCAGACCTGGGGTTGGGGAGAAAATTAAATAATGTGTGCAAGGTTATTTGTTCTCTTTCCGCATGCAAACTGTTCCTATTTGTTCATGTATTTATACTATTTCTGTCCCACCTTTCCCCCTCCACTGATGTAGGCACCCTAGAAAATATGCATAGGAGATGGGGGGGATCCAATAAAACAACACATAAAATAACCAAATCAAGGAGCAGCAGCTGGTATTTAAACCAATATATAAATATAAAACAAAGAGACTGTGGCACCAATAAAAGTAGCAGCCAGAAAAACTCTGTTCTGCTGATAAATCTGCAAAGGGTGTACTACATGGCTTTCAGGAATTGGATGTCCTAACCCGGGCTTGTACACACTCCTTAAAGCACTTTAAGGCAGCTTTAGATGTCTTGTGAACAACTGCCCAGTCCTAACTACCCCCTCATCCCCCGCTGATGCAGTTGCGCCCACAGAATGCACACTGTATCCTGTGGTGGGCAGTTCCAAAGGCTTCCTTGTAGTAAGGCTCCCCGGACTGGTCTGCTTGGATCTGCACCAGCTCTTTGGCTGTCACAACTCTGAGTGGACTGGTATAGATAGATGGAGGCCAAGAAGGGGGATATCGGCAGAGCCATTGCCATCAATGACTGTTTGCATCGGAAACATGATTCTCTCACCCTTCATAACTAGAGGTTTATGAAAAAGGAGGCTGTTGGAATGAGTTCAGGATTCTGCTCTCCCATGCTTCAGAGGCACACACCTTGTCACTTTAAATAGATTTTGCACTGGCTTGGTACCTGGAGGACAGGACCGACTGCCTGCCTCTCGTGTTCACGCAGAACTTTGCAACCAGCAGGTGCCAGACCAGGTTTTTCCAGATGGAGGGAAATCTGTGACTGCTCATTAAGAAAAGTAGTTCAGCATTGTATTGCTCATTGGCATTGTCTGGTTTTTGTTGTTTAAGAAATGCACACCCATGCAATTGCCAGCCTTGTGCTAAACGTACAACAGATAATTGTGAAATACTTGTGCTTGTTGAAACTTGATATGTGTGTGTGTGTGTGTGTGTGTGTAATATATTTAATCTTGCCCTGAAGTTTTTAGTAAAGTTCCATTTATAGTTACGGATTTTACACTTCAGGCAATTAACTGAGAATGACCAGTGTGTTCTCATTTTTGTTGAATTCCAACTTTCTTGGTGAAATGCTATGTATTTTTATTTGCTTTTTTCCTTTCAATTTTTTTATGGTAGTAGGTGTCTCGGGCAATATATAGCTTACAAAGGATTTTCCATGTAGGTATAAATGGAATCAGCAAAGCTTATAATTGGAATCGGTTCCCTTAGAGTTGGCCCATAAGCCAGCTCAGTATTGCATCTTCTCTTGTGCAGAGTTCAAAATGTTTGGAAGGCTGCTGTCTACTGACAGTAGCTGCCTTTGTGGCATGAATGCATGCTTTCTGTGCTTCTGGCCTCATCAGATAGGCTGAATTCCTCCAAGCCAGCAATGCTCTTTGCTTTCTTAGATAAGGAGAATGAGTGGTTGTGAGTTGGGGTACTGGATTCCCAGATCTAGGCCAGAAGCTCCAATTCTGTGCCAGGGGTTCTCAAACCCTTTAGCACCAGGATCCACTTTTTAGAATGACAGTCTGTTGGGACTCATCGGGAGTGATGTCATCAAGCAGGGAAATTTTCAACACTCCCATAAAATCAAAGCAACAAGTCAGTAAATTAAAAGTTTATCATCAGTATATGTTTAAAAATTTATTTAAAATGCCCCTGTCACCCTCCCAAACAGTTGCTGATACGTTGTTGTTTTTTAAATCCCCAAAGGCTGAAATCCTATCCACACTTATCCAGGAGTAAACTCCGTGGACTGTAATTTTAAAAGCTCAGTAACAAAAGTGCTGTGACTTTGCACAAGGCATAACTCTTTGCTCCATCATCTATAACTGCAAATGGTGGCATATGTTGGGTAGTTGTGAGATAAAGTCAGTGAGCTGCTACCAGAGCCGTTAGGAGCGATCCGAGCGCAAGGGAGGGCAGAGGGGTGAAAAGTGCATGGGTTTTGCTGTGCCCTGCCACACTCGCCTCTTCCCACAGTACCTTCTGTATACCTATGGCTTTTTACAACTAAAAACACTATTAAAAGCAGCTACGAGCTCCCATGCCATTGGCTTTACCTGTAGTCATTTCCTCTGCAACTAAGGCTATCTGACAGTAGGAATCATGCAGGGTAGAATTCAGGGTGTGGTGTGATCTTGGAGGAGAAATGTTTCCACAGTGTTCAAGCAAAACACCCCAAACTGACATTGCTCTTTGCTTTGAATCCAGCAGCTCCGGTGGGTACCCTCAGACACTGTCACACTAATAGTAGGTAGTGTATTTTCCCAGTACCAGAGATTACACACGGGAACACATCCATTAAAAGAATGAGTTATGTGTCGGATCTCTAAGAGGCTTTGAATCTTGGCCTTTGTCCGCGCCATTGACCTTGGGGGAAATTGCTGTGTAATACCATGGATTGTGGGTTGTGAACTCAAAGCAACGCTTTCTTTTCCCTCTCTCCCAAGGTCTTTTGACATCTTTCTGAATCTCTTTACCTCTTCGTTAATTTGTGGAATTTTAATTGAAAAAAGAACCCCAAGGTGATATGGCTGTTAACAAATCTACAGGACTGCTTGTCCAGTGTTGTGAAATAAGGACTAATTTCTGTTTCCTTTTATGAAGTTTTGTCTTGCACACTGGTATTTTTAGACTGGAACACCTAATTTTTTAACTGAAAGTAATTAAAAGAGCAAAGCCTTCACTTCTTAAAATTTTTTTGTCTTACAGTCTTACACAAGGATCCAAGGCAGGTTTACCTATGTCTACTGGAGATTGGTCGCATTGTATCTCGGTGAGTACTGTATTCAGTACTGTTATGTTGCATGATTGCAGTACAATCCTGTATGCACTAAATTGGAAGCAAGGTCAATCAAACAAACCTGAACCTACTTTTGCTTAAACATGCATAGGATTGTGCTGTCAATCCCCTTGTATGTCCACTTGTACTTATGTCCCAAAGACTTGGTGGGAATTGACTTGATTTGCAGATTTTTGTTTTTCTTTTCTGGACAACACTGAGAGCTAGAGAGATGGCTTTCTATTTGAACTGTATTTTTTTTTATTAAGGGATAAGGGATAGGCACAAAAAAAGATAAGGGCATAAGGTAAGACACAGGGATAAACATAAGGTAATAAAAACTGTTGAAGTACATCCGTTCAAACATCCTTCTATTCTGAAAGTTATTCTCTATTCATCAACATCTTGGGAATACATCTATCCATTAGAGATAATGCTTTGAATATTAATGTTTATCAATCCAATCATAAAATCATAAACTGTATGTTGAGGTTCTCAGAAAGTCACATTATTTTTCTGATAGTCCAGTGTGTGCTACATACACAATCAGACATGCAGAGAGTGTGCAGTGGTAGGTCAAACTATTTTAATTCACATATTTTTGAATTCTACTTAATCCAAATAGAAAACATTTTCTTCTTCCTTTTTACTCTGCTAGATATGGAGTTGAGCCTCCAGTGCTGGTAAAACTAGAGAAAGAAATTGAATTGGAAGAGACTTTGTTACTGTCCTCTAATACTGTAACTCCTGTCATTGCTCCCAAATCATGTTGTCAACATGGAGAGTTGCATGAAGCAGTAAGTATTATATGTACAGTACATTCTTATGAAGACTTCTAAAAAATTCTGATTTTTCTGTGTATCAATTTTGATATTTGGTGCCCTGAATTGTCTGTGTATCATATGCTCTTTTGAATGTGTCTGCAAAATTCTCATTGGCGCCAATCAAGAATTCAATATGTGCTCCATAGATGGTTCAGTCTGACGTTAGGTCATAGAAACACATGAGCAATGCACCAGTACAGGTCTCCTTGTGGAAGGAATTGTGAATTGTTCTCTAAGCATTGGAAGTAGTAGTAGCAGCATTGGCCCCTGTTGGAGGACCGGTAGTCTGTTCATTCTACACTGTTCCAAACCTGAAACTTTAAAAACTGATTTGTTTTCTGTGAGTAAAGCAGGTTCCACTCCTGCAGACTGTTAGACTTTTTAAAAAATTCCCTGGATCTCAGTGGGATTTAGATAGCCTAACTTGCAACAAATTGGAGCTCAAGGGTTGCAATCTGTATGTACAGGTTTGAAAACCTTTGAATACCTGGCTGTGAGTGTCCCCCAGCCCTTGAGAGCAGATATTCAAAGGGCTTGCAGGAGGTAGCAATAAAATCATCCCTCCTATATAGAGCTGCTCCTGCAAATGGAAAAAGCACTTAGGCTATGACTATAAATGTCCAACTAATAAGCAGAAGAAATTAGGTTATACTGCAGGATGAGTAGTATGCTCGCTGCTGTGGAAATGGGAGCTATTCAGATGCACTTTATTTCTTCTGAAATGTGATGGGTGTTTGAAAATGTGCTTCGGTAGGCTGATGAAGAAAGAAAGGAATCTTTATATTGAAATGGGTATTACTTTGGCCTTGCTGTGGTATAGCAAAATAGGAAGTTCGCCTTTACCTTTAATTTTGTTAATCATGAAGAAATTAACATGAAACCTTGTAAATGACAGGTGAAGCACATTGCTGAAGACCCTCCATGCAGTTGCTCTCATAGGTTTTCAATTGAGTATTTATCGGAAGGCCGCTACAGACTGGGAGACAAAATACTTTTCATACGAGTAAGTGCAGTCTCTCAAAATCTCCTTTTTATGTATGTCTTCCTGGTGTTAGCGTTCCCTCCTGCTTTGGAAGGCTCCCTGTCTCCTGCTGTCAGGGCATGCTTAGGTAATAAATCTCTGCTGCAGGAGTTGTTGACAATTTTCACTCTTGTCATTCTCTTAGTCTACAGTTGTGAACGTTTTTAGGATATATAACATGGTCCTCTGGAACAGTGGAGGATATTTCTGTCATTTCTGGTATACAGGCATGCCCTGGTATCCGCTGGGATTCTGTTCTTGACCCCTCCATGGATACCTGAAACTGCGGATACTTTAAAACTATCTTTTCAAAGATAGTGGTTTTGCTGCAGCTAGGTAAAAAAGGAGATTTGTTTAATGTTCCCCTATCTTTTTAGGGGAACAAATCTCTTTTGGGGGATGTGGTGGCTCTGCAGGTTAAACTGCTGTTGCTGAACTTGCTGACCAGAAGGTTGGCAGTTCAAGACCATGCGACGGAGTGAGCTCCCATCGCTTGTCCCAGCTCCTGCCAACCTAGCAGTTCGAAAGCACGCAAAAATGCGAGTAGACAAATAGGTACCGCTTTGGTGGGAAGCTAACGGCATTCCGTGTGCCTGGGCATATAGTTATGCCGGCCACATGACCATGGAAGCTTGTCCTCAGGACATACGCCAGCTCTTCAGCTTAGAAACAGAGATGAGCACCGCCCCCTACAGTTGGTCACAACTAGACCATTTGGTCTCAGGGAAATCTTTACCTTTTTAAATCTTTTTAATAGAAGTCCCAGTATCCATAGTATCCGTGGATAACTGAAATCGTGGATACCAAATCAGTGGCTACTGGGGCATGCCTGTTCCACTGAGGTCCAACTTAACTGCTACTGACGACTATAAATTGGTCCAGGCTGTTGTAGCACTCAAGCAGATTTTGCACAATATAATTCTTCTTCCCTCTTTTGCTAGATGTTACATGGCAAGCATGTGATGGTGCGCGTTGGTGGAGGTTGGGATACGCTTCAAGGTTTTCTCCTCAAATACGACCCTTGCCGAGTACTGCAGTTTGCAACTCTGGAGCAAAAAATCTCGGCATTTCAAAAAGGGGCATCCAATGAGACTGTTCCCGATTCATCCTCTAGAACTCCACAGCCTCCAAACATGAATCCCATATCCGCTATTGACGCATACCAGAAACACAATTCAAAGGCTTCTACTCCTATTCTGGCTCAAAAGGCCTCTCGTGTGACTAATAAGAAGCAGGCAAAGGCTAAGTTTCCTCCTCCAGTGGCACCTTCTTCCCCCAAAGCAGCTAAGCACACATCTGCTTCAATAGCCAAATTGAAAGTGGGCCATCCCAAGTCAAAAGCCTCTTCCGTAAATAACAGTCAACCATCTTCCAACTCTTCAAAGGCGGCTCCCCCAAAATCAGCATCCCCTGTTCATGTGTCGGCTCCTGTTGCAAAAGTTGTGCCATCTGCAAACAAAGGTTCTTCCTCTGCCTTGCCAAGAACTGCTGTAACATCTTCAGAATGCCTTCGGAAACGCATTTTGTCACCAGTCAAAGTTGCACAGCCTGAGAATTCTCCAGGCATGTCGCATCCGGTCTTTTCTTGTTCAACAAGCAAGCTTTCTGAGCTACCTGGGACAACTACAAGGGTGGCCTTCAAACAAGATTGCGGTTCCTCCAGAGCCGGACTCGGTGCTACAGACAAATCTAAGCCACCTCTTGCAAAAAACTTTGCAAAATCGACCCAGCCGATGAACCGAAATCTGCATGTTCCTAAACCAACTCGCTCTCAACAGTCTTCTGTAGCACCAGCAAAAACTGCTCCCAAAACGACCACGCAAATGTTACCAACACAGCCCCCATCATCCAGAGGCATGGCAGAAGCTAACCAGGCCAAACACATTAAAACTGCTGGGAGCGCCAAACAGCTAGTCTGTGCTCCTTCACTTACCACAGGTAAATCTATGGTAGGCTCTAGAGGTAAACATGCCTCTTCGTCTGTTAACGATCAATCCTCAGCCAAAAATATGCAGGTCCAAAATGGCAGGACAAGGACTCCAGTAGGCTCCAGTGTCTCAAAGCGTCCGGAACGCACTCCGCTTTCCATTGTGCGTCTTCCTCAAACTTCAGCTGTAGCTGAAAGCAGAAAAAAGACAACGTCAGCCACCACCAAAGGTCAATCGTCAGTGAAAGCCTTCCAGAAGAATGATAGAAACCCTCTTCCAGCAACTAAGAACGCTTCTGTGAAAGTTAAGGGTGCAGCTGTCACTACTAAAGGCCCACCTGGTGGGTTAAAAGATCCCACACTGAAGACTAAGCAAGTCGATAATTATTTTGTTATGACTGGAAACAAGAAGCTCAGGAAGTAAAATGACCAGGACATTTAAGTGGTTGCCTTTTCTCTTTGTAGGTGGTGTTCCGTCAAGAGAACACCAATGTTAAATAGTAATAGTGTAACAGAAATGCTAAGAGTTGGGGTTTTTTCCAGTAGTGCAGT
The DNA here is from genome assembly GCA_029204185.1 of Lerista edwardsae. Classification (NCBI taxonomy): domain Eukaryota; kingdom Metazoa; phylum Chordata; class Lepidosauria; order Squamata; family Scincidae; genus Lerista; species Lerista edwardsae. The sequence goes on from JAJKFI010000095.1 coordinate 2,779,307, forward strand.
TTGATAAGCTCTGCTTTGTTGACACTTCTGAAGTGTTGACCCTACACTCCAGACCTTTGTCTTTCCCTCATTAAGCAGTGTATTGAATTGGCATACGCAGAGTTGTCGCTGTGGTGGGTGCCACCTGGTGCAATACTTACTTGCAGAAGATCAGTGTTCTGGACGTTCAGGGGTGATGTAATGATGTAATTGTGTCGCCCCAAACATCCGGGCTATCGCATTGCTGAATGGAGGTGGTCCAGAACTTTCTTCGGCCTACTCCAGTCACTTTGTGTTCTCATTGGCAAGTGGTGAAAACACCATCATCAGTGTGAGGTGGCTGCCCAGAGAGGGCTGACAATTGCCAAGCAGAGGGTGACACCCAGTGCGGCCTGCACACCCATTGTGACGGCACTGGACATAGGCCACTTTACTTTAACTGACATTGTGTATATATATTGAATGGCAACCACAGTGTGTCTTATTCTAGAATACGTACTCTTTGCCCAGGAATAAGACTCTTCAGAATAAAGGAAACTGTGGCTCCTTTTCCCTCAAGTATGATAAAATCCTCACAAAATGCTGATACTTTCTCACTCCCATGACAAGTATGAATTCCAGGTGGATTAGCTGGTATTTAACCTGTCGGGGGAAAGTTTAGAATAGCATCCTCCTTCTTGTGTGTATGTTGCCGCCTGAGGGCAAACACTTTTATCAGAAATATTCACCAGCTCCTGGTGATTTTAATAGGTCAAAAGTGAATATGGGAACTGAGCATTATTGTTGTTGCTGAATATGGTTTTAAATGAGATGTGACCTTCTTGTATTAGTCACTGATTGGATTAAGTATGCAGCCTGCAGGAATAATTTATACTGGTCTGGGATCAGGCTGAACTGCCTAATTTTGGATGTCTTGGAATGGGGAATTTTAATTGACTTGGCTTTTAATCTTTATAGTGTTCTTCTTTTAAACGTGCAGGTCCTCTTAAGGTGTCCATAGCATTTGATCAGTGCAAACACTTTTGCAGATCTCAGCCTTAAACTGAATCACCGTAGAGCCTTAGCACCCGATGTGCATTCTGAGTTAAATTGCTGGACAGTTTAAATATTTTGGACCAGATTTTGGTCTGGTTTATTCAAAGAGGCCCATGCTGATATCTGTTGCGCTTAAGTGAATAAAACTATGCACAGGAGTAATTTAATCAGCATTGGTTCTGTCGCTTCTGTCTTAATTTTGGCCTTTCTGAAGCAGATAGAGATGCAGCCACAATCGTTAGTGGACCGCATGCTTAAAAGGGACTGGCCAAACTTCCCCAAGAACACTCTGTTGGGATGCTAAATATTCTTGTCTGCCAAGTGAGAGAACATATCCTTCAGATAATGTGATTTACACATGTAAGTACTACTGAAATGCCTTTCAAACAAGCTGCCTCTGTGATATATTTATATTTTTGCATTCATTCAAAGCTAGCTTTATAATGCGTTCCTTGTTGCATTAATAGTCACTCATTGCAGAACCCCTTCCCAACATATAACTGTCTTTGGGGAAAAGTGGCAGAGTCTAAGTTGCTTTGCATTAAAAGGTTGTATGTTCCGTAACAAGATGGAAGTGCTTTACTGCGTGTGTAAAATGCTACCTGCAAACACATGTACCCGTTCAAGCAATATCCTTTTTGCTATAATTTCTTTTGTAATAAACCGAAGAGCCAGGGGAGGCACTTCTAAGTGTTAGCGATGGGATTTCACTCTTTTGCAAAGTGTCTGCATGTTAGTCCATTAAATATCAAATAGTCATGTAAAGCTGAACACACAAAACTCATGAAATTATTGTAAGTGCCAAAATGACAAATTAGTTAACCACTACTGACTGAAGTTGAAATGTTCCCACTAGTAACTGAAGCTGCTCTAGTTATACTGAAAAAGATACTGTAACCCATTGGTTCCCAAACTTTGGGTCAGGACCCACCAGTGCGTCACCAGCCAATTTCAGGTGGGTCGCAAAGCACCTAGAGCAGCCATATTGAAAATATGGATTGATGGAAAGGGGAAGAGCAGCATGATTATTTTGCTTGTCTCAAGGTGGTAAATAGACTTTTTTCTTTCTGATTCACTTTGCTATTGGAAAATGGCTGAGAAGTAACCAAACATATTGCTGCATTCTCAGGAAAGCAGCAGGCTCTGGCATCACAGCGACGGCACTTCCAGCCATGACATCACTTCTGGTGAGTCCCAGACATATTGTCATTCTAAAAAGTGGGTCCCAGTTCTAAAAGGTTTGAGAACCACTGCTCTAACCTGTTTAGCTGTGCTAGAATTGGGGTTGTGCATTTGCCACAAATGAAAAGCATGGGCAGAAGATTTAGCTGAGAGGGTTAATGCCTCCATTTGTCCGAAGATAACACCTGAAGATCTCAAGGTCGTGAGCTCGGGACTGCCGGAAGTCTCTGTGAGCGGCAGACCTTGCAAACTGCGGCTGATTAAAAGCTGAGTTCCAGCTGCCTCGTGGGAGGAGGAGTGTGCTGAAATCAGCTGCATCTCTGGTGGCAGCAGGGAAGCCTCATCAGCCAGCAGACGGGTGGCTAAAGAAAGAAGGCTAAATCCAGAAAGAAAGATCTGTAGGAGTGTTGTTCTTGGAAGATAGAACATTCTGTAAATTGTAAAAACCTTCGGGTTTGTGAGAAAGTCTGCCTATGTAAACCGCCTTGAGTTCAATCATTAGAGAAATCTAGTGATATTAAGAAAGGTGGTATATAAATAAATGTATTATTATTTTATTTTATTATTACCCAAGCAAAGTGGCCTACCTAGCAGGAGAAAAGGAACAAGGAAGGCGATCAGACTTTTCAAATCCTTACCCGTGTAGCAAGATCTTTTTCCTCTCTTGGGATACAGACAACTCCAGTCAATGAAATCCAATCAAAGAAAGGCTTTGTTGATCACAACGTGTTAGAATAGTAGTGCTGCATTGCTTTTTGGTCCCTGACACACATTCTTGAAAGCATCACCCTCTCTTCTGCAACATCTTGTATTTGGATGGTGAGATTATTCTCTCCTTTGGATGGCAGGCTACAGTGCCTCCTCATTGCCAGCTGGCAAGGGGAATTCCAAGCTTCTTCTTAGGCATAAGAAGAGCCTCTCTGGATCAGGCCAAGGGTCCATCTAGTCCAGCTTCCTGTAACTCACATTGGCCCACCACATGCCTCAGGGAGCACACAAGACAACAAGATGCCTGCATCTCTTTGCCACTCCAATGCATCAGGCATTCTGAGGTAGCCTACTTTTAAAACTAGGAGGTTGCGCAACCCATCCTGGCTGTAACCTGCGGTGGACTTTTCCAAGGCATGTCCTTAGTTTGCAGATAGCAGTTTTGGCAGAACTCTCTGTTCTTCTTTGGTGTATATGCATTAAAGTGTTCTGTATTCTGGTAAGGTTGACTGGGAGGGTAATAAAGCAAGCCTTTTTTTTTCCCTTTCCTTGCATTCCAGCTTCTTCCCACTCTCTGGTCCAGCCCTGATCAATCATTCCCCCTTGCATTCATGCTTAATTGCTACCTCTACAAGATTGAGCCCAAGTCCTTTTAAAGATTGAATTTAGGTGCAGCCATATTAAAAGATTAAGGACCAGGGCTGTATTCTGGGAATAGTGGCTGCCTCTGACACACTTTAATATGCACTCAAATCCCATTGAAGACGAGTAGGGTAAATACACTGTCACTGTCAGATGTATATTCAATTGCACAATTGATTTATGCCAATTGTTCCTGATTCAGCAAGTAATACTTGCATAGAAATCCACCTACAGTATATGCACAGATGCCCTTAGAATAAGGACAAATAGTTTATATGGAGAATAGTTTGCAACAAAGGAATATTGCCCCTGAAAGTGATTTATTTTAAACTGCAGCAAAAAGATTTTCACAAAGAAATGTTTAATGTCTGGTGCCAACTTTAACATTTATTCTGCACTTTGTTTTGGTTCTAATTATTTATGGATTAAAATATATGGACAATATATTAAATGGATTAAAATATTTAGAAAATATATAATCTATATTGCCACTGTTGCAGGCTGTGAGAAGTGGATTTGGTAATAAAGAGTGTTGTTGTTTTTAGTTGTGTTATTCAGACATGAATGTGCAGTTCTTTAAAAATTGCTTTATCTACAGAACTGTGTCTTTAGTCTTTGTTATAAGATGGAACTATGGACATTTGCTAAATAGCAAAATCTTACTCATTGTTATAAAGATTTCTGTATACCTGTAGCAGAGAATGGGATTCAGAGCGCAATTCTATACCTGCATTGCGCCAGCGCTATGCTCTTGCACTGTCCAGCACTGTTGCAAACGTGCCTTCAAGTGCATCAGCGTCGGCAGTCTGGTGCTGGACCAGCGCAAGAAGCAGTGCTGACGCTTGGGTGCTGCCACAACCATCAGCAGCGCTGGCCTTGCGCCAGACTAGCGTTGGCCACACTCGGTTGGTGCAGGGCCTCCATGATGCATTCCAGAGGCGGGTCGGGGACGTTGCTGAGCGGCGACGCAGGACGGCCGTAGTGCCAAATCCTAAAGCCCGTCCCTGGCCAGGGTGGCCCCAATTCGGGCTGCTTCTGTGCACGTTGACCTGCTCCTGCAAAACAGCAGTGGCAGATCCAAGCAGGCCCGTAGGGGCGACCGGGGCTTAGGCAGGTGCAAGAGAAAAACCTCCCCTTGTCCTGCACTTTGCTGCTGCCGCCGCCTAGTGGGCTTTAGGGTACAGCCCTGCTATGTTGGCCTTACTTAGGATTGGGCTGTTAGGCTGTGATGCTTTACACACATATCTGAGAGTAGTTCCTAATGAATTAAGTGGGACTTCTTTTTTACATTTCTTTTTACGTTGTTTCATATTATACAAAATAGATTCCTGTTGATGACAAAACTAACACTGCAAATCTTGAGCCACTTTAAGATTGAATAAACCATATTAGCCACTGAGACTTGCCAAAGGTGCATTCAGACCTGGTGGAAGCTGATAACTCCCAAAAGTGGGAGTGTGCTCAGTGTTGCATCTGCAAGTCTTCTCCAAACTGCCAGGATTATGTGAGTGACGCTGAGCTTAGCCTTTCTTAACAATTCTACAAAGATACAGAGTGATTGCTGGCTCCACGCCCTCATCCTAACCACTTGGCAGTACATCAAAACCAACATACTTATATAAATAAGTGGTGGTAGTTTTCATTTTGGAAAAAGGATTAATGTTTTAAGTGATTTGTAGATTGCAATGTTGATTTGTATTTAGTCACTATTTATTTATTTATTTGAAGAATTTATACCCCGCCTTTCCTATGCCGAAGCAAATGCCCAAAGTGGCTTACAGAGAGCAAACAAAATACAGTGTAACCATAATAAGTAAAACACATTGAAACAACACATTAAAACAACAACAAATTAAACATTAACGGGAACACAGAGAGTGAACTGGAGTGAAAGCTACACTCAATTCTCGATATTGGGACGTATTGGAGAGTGGGAAAAATAATTGACCAAGGGAGTGAAACAGACTATGACAAAATACAAGAGGGACTGAGGGCAGACAGCCACAGTCATCCAAAAGCCAGACTAAATAGGTATGATTTGAGCCCTCTCCGAAAGGCCATGAGGGAGTGTTTAGTTCTGGTAGGGAATTCCATATTTGTGGAGCCGCTCCAGAGAAGGCTTGTCCCTGAGTTGCCATCCCTTTAACTTGGGACAGCGAGGGCACTTGAAGGAGAGCCCCTTTAGATGATCTAAGAGGTCAAACTGGTATGTATTACAAATTGACAAAGGGTGCTGATCCTCAATGAGCTCTAAAAGAAAATCTGATCATGAGAGCATAGTGACAAAAGTGCTGCAAAGACCCAAAGCAACAATGGAAATGTGGCAAATTGGCATGGATTAAGGAGAAGAAAAGCCTATTGTTCTGTGCTTTATTGTTCTGAATAAAGGTAGGAGGTGTGGACTGATGGTTGAGCTGTTGGTATTGCCTGCAGCTAAGCAGGGGAATTCATGGTCTATTTTTGGGTGGGAGACAGAATGCCAGGCTGTGTACCTGTTGTGGCAGGATGGAATCACTGTGGAACTGATTAGACAGTGAGGAAAGTGTGAAAAGGCCAGATGGCAGAATAACGGAATACAACTTTGAGGACCTGTCCAGGCTTGACTTGCGATTGCCTGCTGAAGCTCAATGGCATGCATGCAGCCAGAGGAGAGAACCACACCATGAAGGTTACATCTGGAACTGAGGAGTCGGTGAATCACAGAATATTGTATATTTGTTTAAAAAAAATTGAGAAATGGTGATTTAGACTAGCTTGCCTATATAAGTAGCCTTGGGTGTTTGCTTTGGCATGGGAAAGGTGGGGTATTAATTCTTCAAATAAATAGATAGAATGGAATCTTTAAAAAGCAAAAAACAAAATCTATTTTCTGGCATGCTTCTCAGGTACTAAGGTATGGTCTGGCATTAGGACCTATACCCAAACATAGAGCAATCTGATGCATGTCTACTCAGAAGTAAGGTTGATTGAGGTCAATGGAACTTATTCCCAGGTAAGTGTGTATAGGATTGCCGTGCCAGACCTAAGAATTGGGCTCTCCTGTATCATGGCCCATTCAGAGTCTCCCAAATTAACATGGGAGATTTCCCTCCTTATATGGCTAATTCCATCTTCCCTGAGGCTGTGGAGCAGAACCACTGACTACCAGTCTCCAAACATTTTTGTCAAGTTCTGCTGCTGCTTCCAATTAAAAAATAATTGGTCGGCTAACACATGTTTCTGCTCCTGGGATCTGGAATGTAACAATTTGTAACATGTGATCTCCCTCCAAGTTTGATTGCTGCCCCTCCTACCTTGTGGAACAGCAGGGTTGGATTTGTAAATGATGGAATCATTGCCCCTTTTTGTCAAGTGGTGGAGGGGCTGTCACGCGTGAAGCTATTTTAAGAAATCATAATTCTAGTTTAATTGGTGCGGCAAGAACAAAGCTACATTGGATATCTACAGAACATGCTATTGCAACAAATGTGAATCATTTTATTCATTTGTGATAATGCTGTGGATATTAAAGCCACAACCTCTTCTTTATGCAGTTTCTGATCTCAGACCAGAAGGGTTTTTTCTCTGTTGGTTAATAGGGAAAACAAAACAAAACCATTGAAAAAGGGGAAAATGTAATAATAAATACATTAATAATACAAAACAATTTCAAAATATTAATAAACCACAAACAATCTATGTCAGTAGTTCTCAAATGTTTTAGACCGGGAACCACTTTTTAGAATGGCAATCATGTTGGGACCCACTGGAAGTGATGTCATTAACCTGGAAGTGATGTCATAGCCGGAAGTGCCATCATCAAGCAGAAAGTGTGACGAAATCAAATGACATTCCTGGAATGCAAGCTGGCATTCTTGGACTGAAGCAAATGCACAACCATGAAACATATTTGACAGAAAGCAAGATTAGGACAAAATATTATGAACTAAAAGCAGCATTAAAAATAAACCCTAACTTGAAAATACAAACTGTTAACACTCACAAGAGGGCTATAGCCAGAGGCGTCATCCAGGCGGAACGGCCCGGTACGCCGTTCCGCTAGTTCCGTGGAGGGTCCGGGCCGCGCCGCCTCTCCGGAGAACGGGCGAGCTGCTGCTGGGCCCACCCGCCCTCCCTTGCGTCCTGAATCGCTCTAAAATGGAGCAATTCTGGTGCAGTGAGGCTTGGGGAGGCGTGGCAGCCCTCCGCCATAGGGGCGGAGGGCTGTCAATCATCCGGGTGTTCTGCTTCCTGGTGCGCCCGGATGACATCACTGGATATAGCAAGAGTAAGGTCTACAGTTTCCAAGATGGCTGCTCCCAGCTTTCCGCGACCCACCTGACATCAAATTGTGACACACCAAATTGTGACACACGCAAGCAGCAGTGCTGATGCTCAGGTGCAGCTGCGACCGGCAGCACCAGTCGAGCATCGACACTTTGAATAACACTGATCTATACTACGAGACCAGAAGTGTAGATATTTTGCAGAGATTTAATTGTGATCAGAGTGTAATATTTCTACAGTAATAACAATGAATAAAAGTGGTTGCTGTCCAGGTTTTCCTTTGGTTTCTAAGCTTTTTTCATAAGTGTCCTTAAATGCTTAAAATCTCAGGATAAGAGTGTATGTATTCCAGATACCAGCAAAAGACTCTTATCAAGAACAACTTCTACCAATAGCTCTTTGTGTTCCTAATCGGACTGCATTGCACATAGTCTTGGCATGTTCTATGCAGCAAGTATGATACTTGTACATCCCAAACAAAGCTAGGATCCTAGTTCTTGCAAAGATTTGCGTTTGCACCATTGTATAATCAGTGGTTTCAGAGGAGACATGATTGAGACATACAAAATTAGGCAGGGAATGGATATATGTTATTTTCCCTCACACCACACCAGAACCAGAGGACATCTACTAAAATTGAGTATTGGGAGAGTTGGAACAGATGAAAGAAAATAACTTTTTACCCAGCAGGTGGAACTCCTTGCCACAGAAAGTGATGGTGGTGTCTGGCCTAGATGCCTTTAAAAGAGGATTGAACAGATTTCTAGAAGTAAAGTCCATCACAGGTCACAAGTAGTGGTGGGAGTGTGCAACTTCTTGGTTCTAGAAGCAGGCTACCTCAGAAAGCCAGGTGCAAGGGAGTGGCAACAGGAAGCCGGGAGTCCTGTGTGCACCTTGAGGCACCTGGTGGGCCTCTGCGAAATACAGGAAGCTGGACTAGATGGGCCTTTGGCCTGATCCAGGAGGGTGGTTCTTATATGCAAATCATCCCACTCTGTATACAATATTCTATGGGGATGGGGAAAAGCAAGTAGGAAGTTTGTTAGCAGTGGACAACACTAGTTGTTGTAGAGTTTTGGTTGCAGCTTAATATTAACAAGTATACCTTCATAAAATACCTAGAATTTTGAGTTGAGTCAAACTTTGTTGTTGTGAAGTTGTCTTCTATTCCTGGGCTGTTTTTTCCCCTATGCTGAAAAGAGGATCTTAAAAATAAATTAGAAATATTCTGGGGCCCTCTGGTGGACAAATAAGTTAATGGGGGGGGGGAAACAAATGCTTGGATGTGCTTTTCAGATCAATGCACTGTGTTTCCTTGTAAATATTCTTGTCACGTTTCTAGTGCTGGGTGCAGGGAATGGGTGGTATGGGAAAAATAGATCACTTTAGCTGCCATATTACGTCTTTCAAATCATGGCAATATATACCTTACATTCTTCTCTGCTGCATAAGAACAGTCCCACTGGATCAGGCCAAAGGCCCATCTAGTTCAGCTTCTTGTCTCTCGCAATGGCCCACCAGATGCCTCAGGGAGCACACAAGATGCCTGCATCCTGTTCCCACTCACTTGTATCTGGCATTCTGAGGTAAGTAATTTTTGAGATAAATTGCAACCCAGGCTGGGCCTTAAGAACATAAGAAGAGCCCCACTGGATCAGCCAAAGGCCCATCTAGTCCAGCTTCCTGCATCTCACATTGGCCCACCAGAGGCTTCAAAGCGACAAGATACTTGCATCTCATTGCCACTCCCTTGCATTTGGCATTCCGAGGTAGCCTACTTCTAAAGTAAGGAGGTTGCATCACCCATCATGGCCTGTAGCCTGTGATGGACTTTTCCTCCAGAAATCTGTTCAATCCTCTTTTAAAGGCATCTAGGCCGGAAGCCATCACCACCTCCCGTGGCAAGGAGTTCCACAGATGAATTACACGTTGGGTAAAAATGTATTTCCTTTTATCTTTTCTCACTCTCCCAACACTCAATTTTAGTGGATGTCCCCTGGTACTGGTGTTGTGAGAGAGGGAAAAGAACATCCTGCTCAAGGCCGGCTCCAGGAGTGGCAGGGCCCAACGTGAGGCATTCTTGTGTGGCCCCCCTCCTCCCCGTGGGGCCTTGACTCACTGAGAAAAGTGCTTGTGGTGCCACATGTTCGGAGCTCGTCAGTCTAGAAAAAAGACTGGGGAGCATTTGGGGGGGCCCAGCACTAGTGCTGCAAGCACATTACCTGCTGCTGCACCCTGGATTTCTATGAACTGTAAAGCAGTGGGGCAAGCAGAGCAGCTTTACCTTGGACCCTCCCACCTGCCCCTGTGTCCGAACGGGCCAAAATGGTCCTCATGGAATGCAAACTGGCATTCTTGGACTGCAGCAATTGCACAACCCTGAAACATCCCTGACGGAAAGCAAGACTAGGACAAAATATTATGGAAAAGCACTGAACTAAATTTTTTTTTAAAAAAAAAACCTCATGTGAAAATTCAAATTGTTAAAACTCACAAAAGGAAAATAGCAAGTGTAAGAGCTGCAGCTTCCAAAATTTTGCTCACCTTTTTGAGACCAACCTGACATCTGGTCAAGACCCCACAGTTTGAGAAACACAGTATTGTGCATGATAAGGACAGAAGTGCAGATAATGATGTAAGTAGCAGTTCCGCCCCTCACAGACAAGCACATTCACAGATAGCGAGCTTGCATATAAAGAGGACTGACTGTATCGGTCAAAAGACCAGATCTCCACCAATCTGGCTTGTAGTGGTCACATTTATGTGAATGCAAGAACACAGTGACCTAGTTTCAAATATTGGGGCAAACTAGATGAGACATGAGAGATCTGTGCTCAGGCCATCTTTTAATGTGTATATGCATACACATGCAAGCTTTCCCTGATAAGGAAAATAGTAATTTCAGGATAATATTTACCTGGAAAACAAACCTTTTTTTGGGGGGGGGGGTCTCCCTTAGAGCTGCTATTTGACAAAATTTAAAGAGACAGGGGAACTGATCACAGGTTTTCATTGCCTTTGGCCACCACCACCACTACACCCGCCCCAGTACAGAACTTGCCAACAATGGTGGGCTGTTTTTTACCCTTAAGAATTACAGATGCTGTAGTGGGGATACCTTGTATTGGCCACTGTGATTGCAGCTGGAACCACATAATTACCATGAAGTGTCATGCTGATGAATGGGTATTTCTGAGCCCAGTTCTGCTGAGTTTAACGTTCTGCAAGAACCTGCGAAACAGGACTGTAATAAATTATGTGTATCAGTGTACACACTACAGAAGTGAGCCGTTGTGGTACCACCATGAAAGTATTTTATTACTTCTGTCAAAACTGAGCAATGAGTTCAGCAAGTTTTTAGAAAGCATGAGGAGCCGTTTTGTCCACCTTGCTGTCCCTTGGCAAGGAGTTGTTCAGCCTGCCAAGTCAGTCCAGAGCCGTTCTGTAGGACTGGGTCCCCTTAGACCAATGCTGAGTGGGGCAGCTGCAGTTCCACCGTCTGGCTGTCTGCAGGGGTGTCACTGCAGCGTAACAGATCGCTCGCCCTGTACTGCCCTCCTATCAGCCAGCTGCCACAATGGCAAGCAGAAAAGCCTGGGCTCTGCTGCTTTGAGATCCAGACCACTTACACACAGCATCCTGGGGGCCTGTGGCCAATGCAAGACTCCTTTCCTTTACATTTGCTAAATCCTGAGCCTCAGGATGCAATCCTAACCTGGAATTAGGCCAGCAAAGTTTGGCCGGTACAAGGGCCACTGTAAAGCACATTTGGACCACTCTCAGAGTCAGGGAGGATGGCGCACGTCTGTGTTCCAGCCTCTCTGACTCCGAGAGTGGTCCAAACGCACTTTATGGTGGCCCTTGTGCAGGCCAAACTTTGCTGGCCTAACTGTGCCGGCCTAACTCCAGTTTAGGATTGAGCTTTCATTTAATAATATTTCTATGAAGTACAGTTGTGCCTTATTATCCCCTGGAGTTTGGTTCCCCAACCCCCCGCCAATGCCAAAAACTGTGTTAAATAAAAGCAGTTAAAACAAAAAACGAGTCAGTCACACAGGCAATTGCCCCCCTCCTGGCTTGCGAAGGAGTTGAATGTGAAAGTGATTAATGGCGTCTGTATTTCAATCTTTGGTGGGTGGGCGCAAAGGGAGGGGGTTGTTTTTCTTGGGGCGAGCTGAAAATGGCAGTTCTACTGGTCTGTCTCCCTGACATGTTCTAGATCAGCAGTCTCCAAACCGCCGACTCTGGCATAAACAAAAAAGCCTTCTCCAGTGTGAGTGGAGTTCCACACTGCCCTGTCTTGTCTTGCCAGCCGATCTTCCCACACAGTTGTTCTGGGCAGCGGCTTTCCACCTGGAGACCCAGACGCAAAGCATGCTGGCCATTGGAAGCAGGACGGGTAGTGGAAGCTGCTGCCTGGGATGACTTTGCAAGAAGATCATCTGGCAAGAAAAGACGGGGCAGTGCAGAATGGTAAGCTCTGCTCACAACGGGGAAGGCTTTCTGCAGGTGCTGGATCCGGCCTGTGGCCAGGGTTGGCGCCCACTGTTTGGATTCTTAAAACTCAGCAATGTTCTGTAGAGAAGACTGTTGCATTCTATGATTTATTTCTTTTTCCACGTTTTTATACCATATTTCCTCCAAGAAGCTCGGAGTGGTGCCCAAGTTCCTCCTCCTCCATTTGTCCTCAGTGTGGTCAGGTAAGGCTGATAGTGCACATGGGGGCTTCATTGCTGAGCATGGATTTGAACTTGGATCTTCCAGGCCTACTGTAGATACTCAGATATAAGATGAGCAATTTTTACCAATAAATGAGCTGTAAATGGCCTCTTTGTCTGAGGGTCAGTCAGGGCTCAGGGCAGTTCACGGGTGGCAGCTGCCTGTTGATTGTCTGCAAAGTGTTTGCAGACCATCTTTTCTGTTTGCAGAGAGTTTCTAAGCTTTGGAGAGAACTGTCCTTTGATCTCTGCTTCATTGTTTATATTGATCACAGCTAGCTCTCCTGGGCATGCTGTTAAATCCTTAACTCCCTGACTCCATACAGGATGAGATGTTTTTCAGCACTTTCCTGATTAGTGATATAATGCAACTGCAAGTATGTACATGAAAAGACGTAAATGTGCACCTGAAAACTATTTGTTCACACAAAACAATGTGAAAGATGCAGATTCTATTTAGGTCATTTACCATCTGCTCCTGGGTTGACATAAAAAATAGAACCTTTTCATCAGCTGCAAGAAATACGGAAGGAAATGAGTTAAAAGGAAAATGCACTATTTTTACTTGGTCCTGACTATATTATAATGTAGAATATTATATTCCATATTATAGAATAAAGCAGTGATTCTCAAACTTTTTAGCACTTTTTACAATGGCAATCTGTCTGGAGCCCACCAGAAGTTATGTCATGGCCAGAAGTGCTCTGATTGTGACGCCAGATCCTGTTGCTTTCCTGAAAATGCAGCAATCAGTTGGGTTTTTTTCTCAGCCATTTTCCAAAAGCAAAGATAGTCAGAAAGAAAAGAGCCTATCTACAACATTGACACAAGCAAAACAACCAAAGCATCCCATCTTCCCATATTTTCTATATTGCTGCTCTATGTGTTTGGTGACACACCTGAAATTGGCTTGCGCCCCACTGGTGGGTTCCAACCTATAATTTGGGAACCGCTGGCATAAAGTCTTCCTTAGCTCCTTTGGGACATATGCTCTTGAAGATATGGGTTTAGATGTTTCCCTTCTTTAAGTTTTCATACGAATTAAAGAGGATCACTGTTTGTCATTAGAAAGGTCAGTCAAAGCTCAGTCAAAGAATATCTGCTTTGTATCCAGAAAGTCCCAGGTTTCAGTTCCTAGTATTTCAGTAGCAAAGTTCCGGTCTGGAAATGGCAAGCCAATCACTGTCAACAATACTGTTGAGTAGAACAGCCCTAGCCTAGACAAGTCTACTCAGAAATTGGTCCCAGTGTGTTCAAGGGGGCTCAGGAAAGTCTGTATACAATTGCAGCCCACAGCAGTCACTTCAAGGCAGCTTCCCAAGCTCCATCCTTTTCTCTTTGTTAAAAATTCCATGTTAGGAAGGACTACAATCTGATACCCTGTGCGGAAAGTCTTACAAATGATCCTGCTTCTTCCTCTGTGGAAATCACAGCACAATTCCTTCCCCTTTTAGTGTTTGCTTGGGTAAGAAATAGGCTTTGACCATACCAAGTAGACTAGGCCTAGTGTGGCTAGGAGAAGAGATCCGTTCCAAAATGATGCTAAGCTTATTGTTTATTGCACTAGATTTGTTCTCAGGGATGTAATGTGTGTGATCTTATTGTTCCAAGCACCTTGCACAGAGGGAATACTGGGCACTTAGGAAGCTGTGTGAAAGAACTGGGTCTCTTTCTTGTACTTTGTAAATTAATGAATCTTAACCCATTGCTCCCCACTCCCACTGCCAGCGGGAACTGGGTGCTGAACGATCTCAGAGCAGCTGCTGCAGCAGGCATATGGATCACGTGGAAAGAAAGCCGGCCACCGATCACCTTGCCTGCTGAACAAAAGAAGTGCCTCCACTTGTTCCAGGCACTTTTGGGAGAGAGAGAGCGAGAGAGCGAGAGAGCTTCACAGTGGCTTCACAGTATGTGGCCACAATTCACCTTGCCAGCTTCACAAGGGGATTGGAGCTCACCAAGGAGACTCCAGTCAAGTGGATGTACAGGCAGGGATCAGAAGCACTACCCAAAGGGGGCTGTCCAAAGGTCAGGAAATGCGGACGGGCTTCAAACACCGTGGAAAGACCTGGAAACATTCGGTATCTCTGCCAAGACAGTCAGCACAATGGCTTCTTGGGCAGCATATGGTAAAAGTGTCTCTTTTGTATCTTGATCTTTTTTTTTCTAACCATGTTCTGCTCAGTCTGTTAGCTGTGACCCGGAGAAGCAGGTGGAGTCCCAAACTATTTTGACTCTGAAGATGTGGCTTTGTTGTATCTCATTTATAGGGGAATTGGTCGGGAGACAGCTGTGCTCCATGTGTCAGTAGGGGGGGGGAAAGTTTGCCTTTCACTGCCTGAAGAAGGTCAGCCTCTGTTAATTCCTTTGAAAACTCCTCTGCTTGATTGCCTGAACAGGGAAGATAGATTTGCTTCAGGTGATTGAAGGAGAAATGCTTGATAATACTTACAGGTTCTCCATGTGTGAATTGCAGACAGGTGTCTGAAATGTGGAGGTTCAGACACATGCTAGAAGCAATTGTGTGCACTGCATTGTGGGTTTCAGTGTTTAATTGGATGCTCTTTGCCCTTTTCCCCCACTCTGCCCATATTTTTAAAATTTAAAATTTAAATGCGTTGCAAACATCACAAGCCTTTGCCATTGCATTTTGCTTTTCTGCTTAGAGTTTAGGATGCCTGTTATTGCTCTGTTATTTTGAAAAGCAGGCATGCATTTCTGATAAAAGATGGTAATAATAATAATAAGAAAAAAAAAACCACAAAATACCTCATTGTGTAAAAATGTTGCCATGATGTCAGGCAAGAGCTTCTAGTGACTTGATAGGTGTATTAGTAAGCAGCCTAAAGCGCATAAAAGCTCCATGTACAGTACATAAATACTGATTTAGGATCTTCTGTGTCAAAGTTACATTATTTCTCATACTCACTGTCATGTATACATGGTTTTGAGAATGATGATACATTTTTTACCCATGGAATTAATAGCTTAGACCCTGCACATTGGTTTAGTAATGGCTATTGATCACAGTGGAGATTATGAATGGTTGCATTTTAAAATACTACCTTTTGTATAAGTGACCCCAAAGACACTAAACAGATTGTTTGGTGATAGCAATTATTGCAGAATGATTTAGCCACTTAAAGCGATAGTGAGGGGGAGGGAAAAGGTAAGCAGGGGGGAGGGGAAGATGGTTTGGAATTAGAGTTCTTATCTCCTTAGTGGTTTTTGATAATGCAGAACCTTATAAACTACCTTTTCATTTTTTTTATCATTGATTTTTAGATTGTGAATCTTCCAGTTGCAACTGCTCTGTTGGAACCAGCTACTGTAACTGCATCAGCCAAATTACAGTGGGTAAGGAAGTACAGTGCAGTACAATTTTCCTATTTTTCACATTTTAGTTTGTAACAAAATCTGATACCCAATATTCTGTTCTGTTGTTTATATGCAGAATAAAATCATGTTTGAGTGAAGTTCTTTTAACACTGGCAGGATACATGTTCTCGGTGCTTGGTCCCAATTAGTAATCTAGTTGCCATGTTTAGATTAACTGTAAGATTCAGGATGCAACCCTAATCTGGAATTTGGCCAGCACACGTCCATTGTACTGGCCTAGGAGTGTCACAAATGCACCACAAAGAGCATTTGCAACACTCTCAGGCTGCAGGCCTAATCTGGAGTTAGGCCAGCACAGTTAGGCCAACAAAGTTTGGCTGGCACAAGGGCAACCGTAAAGTATGTTTGGACCACTCACAGATTCAGAGAGGCCAGATGTGTGCCATTCTCCCTGACACGGAGAGTGGTCCAAATGCACTTTAGAGTGGCCCTAGAGTGGCCGGCCAAACTTTGCTGGCCTAACTGTACTGGCCTAACTCCAGGTTAGGATTTTGCCCTCTGAGTCAGGGAGGCCAGTGTGCTGTCCTCCCTGACTCCAAGAGTGGTCCAAATGTGCATTTTCAACACTCCTGGGCCGGGCGGCACAAGGGACTTATATTGGCCAATCTCCGGGTTAGAATTGCGCCATCAGTCTGCAAAGGCAACCCCTGTACAATCAGAGGTGCCGACTTCCCCCAACATTGGGGGTACTGATGTGGTCATGTCAGGGGGTGTGGCCACGTCTGTCGTGGCCACGCCGCCTGTCATCGCCGCGGCCATGTTGGGTGCTCCAGGCCCAGCGTGGCTGCCGCGATGACAGGCAGCGCCTTCCCAGCATGGAGAGGGGAATCATGCTAGCGATCCCCTCTCTCTGCGCTTGAAAGGCGCTGCCTGTCATTGCGGCAGGCTCCGGTCCAGCATGAGTGCTGCCGCAATGACAGGCAGCCCCCTTTCCGAGCCTGGAGCGTGGGGATTGTGCTCCCTGCGCTCCGGGCCGGGGTGGCTGCCTCACATCGCGGCAGTCTCTGGCCCAGCATGGATGCCGCAATGAGAAGGGGACTGCCTCTCATCGCGGCACCCCCATGTTTGGTGCTGGGTCGGACTGGTGCTGCTGCGCCTGTTAGGCTGAGCTGAGGGCAGTGCGAGCATGCGCAGTGGTTGCATTGCGATCAAGCCAATGAGCTGCTAGGAGCTCATTGGCTCGATCGCAACATGATCGCAACATGACCATTGGCTTGCTCGCAACAGCGCATGCTCGTGCTGCTCTCGGCTCAGCCTGAACGCTCTGACAAACAGGCCCGCTCTGCCCCAGCGAACATGGGGTGCTGCGCAATTTGGGGGTGCCCAACATTGTGGGTGCTGAGCACCCATGGCAAAATTATTGTGGGTGCCGTCAGCATACCGACACCCATGGAGTTGGCGCCCCTGTGTACAATGCATTGCACCAGTCAGTTCTGGGAGTTACCAGAGTGTGGACAATTGTGGCAATTTTTTTCCAGTGCTGCAGCATTTTTCACCCCTTTGAGAGAGCTGGCACCCCTTAGCTAGTCTACCAGTGTTAATGTTTGGCCTTAATGAACGGTACTTAGAGTTGGCATGCAATAGCAAGTCATTTGCCTGCATCCATGGCTTGCTGGTAGGCTTTCCAGAGGCATCCGGCTTGCTCTGCTAGAAAGAGAATGCTGGCATAAATTGACTTTTGGTCTGATCCTCCAAAACATTTCTTATGTCCTTAAGTTTATTAGAAATGTTTGTTTTCAGGTTACGATGCTACTGGTCAATTTGCAATTGGACTTTCTCACTGGAAGAATGCCTACTCTCAGATTGGTCGCCACCCTACTTTCTTTTTCCATGAAGATGCTGGTTCATGCCAATATTTTGTGCCACAGATGGATTTTTCTGCTCCTTTGTCCTGTCCTGCTTCCCTCTCCATCACCCCAGTGCCTTCTTACAGCAGTAGTGGAAGCAGCAGCAGCCTGGATACACTTAGTCAAGACCCATCAGGTAAAAGGTATATTTTTGGGCTGCCTGTTTTTCAGACATTTGAGAAGGTGGTTTGAAATGTGTAGAAAATAACCACCACTTCATTTATTGCACCCTACTTATGTGAATTGCCCCAGTCACTGAATTGCCCCAGTTACTTATGTGAATTGCCCCAGTGAATTGCCCCAGCAATTATGTGAATTGCCCCAGTTCTAAGCCCCAACTTAGAAAGTTGGTCCTTTCTAAATGTGTTGTTGCATATCTGTCTCTCTCGTCCCCACCTCCATGTTGAGGGATGGGTGAGTATCACAACATGATCTCATCATCATAGGGAGAAGAGGCAAGGAGGGTTTAACCTACAATGACTTAACATTGTCAAAATGTCAGCGACATTTTGAAAGGAAATCACATCTCTGTAGAATTGCTTATCTTGCAGAATATCCTGAGAACTTCCTGAGTGCTATATTTTGTGCCAAACTGCTGATGGAAAATGTGAATGTAATTATTTTAAAGTTGTGTGTTGCAGGGATGTAGGGCCATGCAGTAAGTATTGTTTTCCAGAAAAAGTAGCCATAATACCAATTTCCCAGGAAGATGGACCAACCAAAATCACAGGTCTCATTGGCCTAGTGATGTAGCAAATCTGCAAAGCATCTCCAAACTCTATGTTCTAATACCTGTCCTGGACTATAAATGGTTTTCTGGGGAAGGGGGCCAGAATGCCGATTTCCCTGTCACAGATGAAGGTCTTAGGCTGCAATTCTGTACACAATTTGCTGGGAGTACAGCCCACGGATGGGAGTTATTTAAGTCTTTGTGCAAACGTAACTCCCATTTAGTCTAATGGGGCCTCTGATTTTTGGCTGGTCCATCTTGCTGGGAAGTTGGTGTTAACAGCTACTTTTTCTGGAAAACAAATTATAACCCAGAATAGTTATATGTTTCCAGAACATTGAAACAGAATCATGGGACAAACTAAGAGTAGAAAATCAAAGAAAAGCTACATTACCCACCCACAATCTTCACCTTTACTCTAGGCTACATGTCAGACTCCTTCAGTGAATCATAGTATTGCATTTCCTCCTGGTACTTGCTAAACACTCTAGGATTCGAAGCAGGTCTGTGTTTGCACTGTTAAGGGCTATCCCTACAAGGAGAAACATATAGACGTATTCTGATGCTGGTGGCAATGCACTAGACAGGAGGATTTTGCAAGCATACTTTGGGAAACCTGTAATTTGTTCTCATTTTGCAACACAATGTGACAGGATTCAGCACCCAGGGTGGGTAGTGTCAGGAGGAGTTCAGATTTCAGCAGGGGATGCAACATGACACCAAGTCTAAAAAATGAGCTACTGGCACAATAAGGTACAATGAAATACGATATAGAGTGCAGAACTGCAGCTCATAGAAATAAAATCCCAAATGGGTTATTTGCAGGATGGGTTATTTGTAAATTTTTTGCCTAAAACATCCCCATCTAATTTTAGGATTCAGATCCTTAGTAAGATCATTTTCCCAGGATGAACTAAATTCCTACCTCTGTTAGAACCAAGGAAACGCTCACTGTGACGGCCCAGGGAGGGAGGAGTGTGGATGTATCTTGTATCTTGCGGCTGGCATCTACCCCGAATGTGCCCTTGCCCCGTGGAGGCTCTAGCGCAGTCCCAACTTGCATTGGATACAGCGCAGGCCCACAGGATTGCACCCTTACAGAAGCAAATATATTCTTGTTAGCAAGTATCACAGGGTATGACTGTAATGGTAATGGGCTAAAACAGAGGATAGTTGGAATAAAAAAAAACCCATATGAACATTTTTGTAAAATGCAGCTGGGGTTTCCCAATGAGCTTAGGTGAAACTGAGTTCCTTGTGCAGAAGGGATTTTCTCTGGTTGCCATTTGATATTACTTGCAAGAAGAAAAACATGCGCTGTATATCCATAATTTGAGAAGTGGACACATTGCAGGTCATTGAAGGCATTAAAAAGGAGCACAAGTTCACCTGGGCTACATGGATGATTCTGGGCAGCTACAAGCTGTCATCTTCTAGAACCTGGCATCTCAGGGTCCAGATAGTTTCAGGGTCCAATAGTAACCTCACAGTAATAAATCCAATAAATGAGCCTGCCTCATTTATAATACTTAACCACAGAAGTCAAGACATTTTTTCCAGTTTTTTAACTTGAAAAGCAGCTTTGTGTGTGTGTGTGTGTGTGTGTGTGTGTGTGTGTGTGTGTGTGTGTGAAATGAACTTGTTTCAGTGACAAGATGGAATAAAAGTAGGCCTTTAGCACAGTAGTTCTCAAACGTTTTAGCACCGGGACCTACTTTTTAGAGTCTGTCCAGGACCCACCAGAAGTGATGCTGTGGTCGGAAGTGCCATCATTGTGACACCAGAGCCGGCTGCTTTCCTGAGAATGCAGCAATAAGTTGGGTTATTTCTCAGTCATTTTTCAATACCAGAGTGAATTAGAAAGGGAAAAAAGCCTATTTACAACCCTAACATACACAGCCCTCCCCCTTTCCAGCATCCCATCTTCCCATATTTTCAATTTGGCTGCTCTAGGTGCTTTGTGACCCACCTGAAATTGGCTTGCGACCCACTGTTGGGTACCAGTCCACAGTTTGGGAACCACTGATTTAACATGTTAGATTTCATTGGAAACCTTTTAAAGAGAGACACATGCCATGATGGATTAAAAATAAAATCAGAACCAATTTGATCACCATTGAAGCTGATGACTGTATGAAAATCAGCATCAATTTTTTATTCAGGTGATGAATGGCAAGAAAAAACTGCATCAAGGTTAGGCTGTCCTTTAAAGATATCAGATGAATTTACTGTAAAGGTGCAACTCCTATATAATAAGCCCAAGTGCTAGCACTTCTGAGGGATGGTAGGGGGGCATCTTAACAGTTGTGAAGGTTTATTAAGTATACATTTCAAATGATTATTGTGGGGAAAAAAGACCTTATCTGGAGGGTCTGAAAAGTCCTCAACTCTGGTTCATCAAGCAGAGGCCAGTACAGTACAATGTATCACATTACCACATTGGAGAATCTCAATTGTAGAGTCTCTCATTTGTCACTCTGGTTCTGGCACAATTGAATGGTGAAAAGGCTGACATTCGCTTTTAATTAATATTTGATGCCGCCCGTAATGAACACACTGAGTTTCCAAAGAAACAGGATCTATTTTATAAAACATTTTACTGGAAATGCTGACTCTCCAAGCTCAGTCAGGATTTTTGCCGTAGCATTAGTTGTTGTGTTGCAGCCGAAACAGCTTTCATTTGCAGTTGCTCAGCCTTGGCTCAGGCAGCATTTTGGCATATGTTCCTCCCTACTTATAAAACATTCAGCTTTCTCTGGATTTTAATGGTTCAATAATCTGGGCAAAAAGGAAAATATCATTAACTTGTTCTATTTTATTTTCCTAGCTAATTTGCCTTTAATAGTATAGTATTGTGAGTTGAACAAATGGCTAAGAAATAACGTTTTTTGATTGCCTTTCACTTCTTGGAGTATAGTTTGTTTCCCCTGAAACTACCCCTAGCTGCTGATGTGGCAGGCACTTCATTCCCTCTATCACTGATATAGCTGACCCAAATTTGGAAGAAAAAGCTCAAGTGGATTCTCCTGGTTGGACCTTTCTTGCAAAAGTGTGGATGTAGATGCCTCCTGATTTGAAGGAGCAAAGCAAAAGTGTGAGTCGCCCAGAGGGATCCCTGCAGAGAGATCCCTGCCCAAGGTGGCACTTACCTGCTGTAGCTTGGTGTTCCCAAAGTTCAGAGGTAGAAGGACATAATGACATCACCATGTTACCCCAACCCTCCGGACTTTCTCACTACACTGGTCTAAATGAGAAAGCTCGTCTGTGAACTGCCTCCCTTTGGCGATCTTTGGGTCTGCTCCGGCCCAGTCGCTTTGTGTTCTCATAATTGGCACATGACGGCACAAGGCGGTTCAGCCTGCAGTTAGCGGAAAATCACAGAAAAGAAGCTTTGGGGAGGGTGAAGCTGAAATGCAGCCATTAGGGATGCAGCAATTGAGATACAGCAATTCGGGCTGTGCAGCGTCCTCGGCAATGCACCTGCTAGACAGTAGGCACAGATCCGAGGAGCCCATTGGGGCAGCTGGCGCCTACCCCGGGGTAAGGGGACAAACCTGCCCTTGCCCCAGGTAGGCTCCTGCCTACTCCAAACTTGCATTGGATATGTCACAGGCCCGTCGGCCTGCCCGTTCCAGCGCAAGTTAGGATTGCGCCCTAAGGTGAATCAGGGGCTGGGGTCTATTGCTTTTATTAACGGCCTGTTAGTATTTCCCCCATAGTGTGAGAATGGGAAGTACAAATTGAGACAGTGGCAGTGGGGAAAAAGATGGGTGCAATATTGGATCCCAAGCAAGACTGCTTGCAGCTTCTGGACAGTGCGGGTTTCAACTGTGAAAATGGTGTATAAGTCGCCCTTCCATGTCACTGCTGCCTCAAGCCAATGAGCTTCCCTCTTTGGGCTAATTGTAGCTTGGGGGGGGACACATACTTTTGATCAGGAATACGGCATGGGTATTCCCTCTTGGCACCCTGCAGTTGCAATTCTGTACATATACACACAGGCCAAAGTATGCATTTAATGTAATGTGTAGTGTGACCCTGAACAATCATGTGGGGAGTTGCTGAACGTCATATATATGGCAAGTATTTATGAGACTTATCCTGTCATCACGTGAGTTACTGTAGCAATAGTAAGATAACGGAGTGGATTTTTGATGCATGCCTTCTCTTTTATGGTATTATGCAGACCTAATGTGGTTATGATTATAAACATTCCTTTTTCTATTCGTTTTTCTTAAAAGTTGGATGCTAATTGTCTGTCTTTCAGCAAAAAAATTATTCCTAGCAGCTTGCTACAAGCAAGCTTTCAAATGCAGAGAATCAAAAAGCCCAGGATTGTATGTGAATCAGAAAACACTACAAAGATCAACAGTTAGATCAAAACAATAAACAAAATTCAGTACACAATTAGGTTCCGTTCGACTGGTCTACACATTATATCATACTCCATTATCACAGCACAGTTTGCCACGTGGATTACATGCTAGCAGCTGCCTCCTGTGGGAACATCCTGCGCTGCACTGTGCAATAAGATGCTCCATGTAGAAATATGTACCAGACACAGTGGTGTTATTCAGGGGGTTCTCCCAGGTTCTATAGAACCGGTTGTTAAACGGCCAGGCCCTGCCCACTTGCTTACCTCAGCTGGCTTTGGGGTTTTTTTTGCTCCGGCTATGACGTCATAGAACCGGTTGTTAATTTATTTGAATACCACCACTGACCAGACATGAATATAATATAAATCTGTCAAAGATGTGCTAAATGTTGCAGCTGGGTGAACAGAGCTGTCATGTGGAAGATTTTGCAGGTGATCTTCTCATATGAATGGTGGATGTGAACAATACTGTAGCAGCAACATGAGTAGGTCTAAAACGCAGAAATCCTCTGTGAAATTAATTAGCAAATAATGTCTTTGGTATGTGATGTTCTCATGTTGGGTACTGGATGGGCACTATATTGGCATTTAATAATAAAAAAGCCAGTTCTTCTTTTCAAGCCTCCTTCCACCCTGAGGGCACAATCCTAACCTGGAGTTAGGCCGGCACAGTTAGGCCAGCAAAGTCTGGCTGGCAAAAGGGCCACCGTAAAGTATCTTTGGACCACTCTCGGAATCAGAGAGGTCAGCACACAGGCGTGTGCCATCCTCCCTCACTCCAAGAGTGGTTCAAAGGTTTGAAATGCGCTTTACAGTGCCCTTATGCCAAACTTTGCTGGCCTAATTGTGCTGGCCTAACTCCAGGCTAGGATTGCGCCTTGTCAGGCTACAATCCTAACTACACTTCCATATGAGTAAGCACCATAAGCTACAATAAGACTTACTTCTGAGTACACATGCATAGGATCGGGCTCTCAGTGTCATACCAGATTTACCAGGTTGATTTTTCAAGATACAACAGTTTCTAGTTTTCCTGGATGAGGTTTGAATTGGCTGCTATTCATTTTTCAAGTTGTTTTGTCTTTCCTGACGCATGCTTATGTACAGTATTTCTGAGCATGTTTCAGGATGCAATCCTAACCAACTTTCCAGCATCAGAGTAAAGGCAATGCAGCTCTGAGGTAAGGGAAAAAACATTCCCTAACCTTGAGGAGGCCTCCATGACTGCCCCCCCCCAACTGCAGAATGCAGCACATGCCCCATTGGCACTGCTATGTCAGTGCTGGAAATTTGTTTAGGATTGCACACTAAATCATTTCATGGGTTGTCTTTGCTTTCTTTGTCACTAGGTTGTGCTGCTAGATGTTCCAAAATGGATTGTCTTTGTTCTTGTCTATACCTCCACTGCTTTGCATCTGTTATTTTTTATGGCTTTGATTATATGGTTTGACTAGTGATAGCAACAGAGGGTGAAGAGCAGCCCTCAAGGCCAAATGGCTCGATTGGCGTCATAAGTAAGCGTCAATGCTTTTTGTAATTATTATCAAGTAATTTTCTGTTATGAAATATCAGACAATAGGTATATTTGCCTGCATTTTCCTCTAAAGAACAAACAAGAATGACTGTGCGATTATGAACACAACGTTTCTTCCCTCTCATTGTGAATATAGTAAAATAGAGTGGCACTTTAGAAGGCATGCATTTATTGTAACAAGGGTTCACAATGTAACAATGAGTTCACAAAAGCTTATGCGTCAACAAAGCTGTTGTTCTTTACAGTGCCCCAGGCTTAGGATTCTTTGAACTGCTTTTACTAGAATGGCTAACACTCTGGTATGTGCATATGTGTATATTTCTATTAGGACAAACTCAATGGAGTTTCAGAATTGTCGGAGAACATTCACATGTCTTATTTGAAATTTTGCAAATGTATAATCCAATATACACTAATTACCAGAAAAATTCGATGTTTGCACATCTATCTTTCAAAATGAGGCATTCCTATTGTGACAGTCAAATAGTTACAGTGGTTCTATGCTGCCCCCAAAAGCAGAAATCTGGTACAAATGGAACAGAAGACATTTTAATGACTGAGGGAGGAGTCTGAAAATGGAGCTCTTCTGCAATGAGCAAGGAAAATTAGGACATGAAGTTTACCTCACAATAGAGGGAAATGTTTCAGCACAAAGTAAAGACCCACACAGCACAAAATATTTGGTTGTCCTTTCACACTCTTCAGCCCCATTGCTATTTAATTGGAAAACTCAATCTGAAAATTATACACTCTGTTTTTTCTCTAGAGTCATGAAATTTACTGCAAAATGATGAAGGTATTTTCACATTAAGTAGACCACTAAAATCCCATAGATATGAGATAGTAACTCTGTGAAGGTATATTAAGTTAATGTTCATCTTAGCTAGACAGCTGAAATCTCATAATAGTTTACCTCACAAAGTTATTCATTAATGGGTTTACCTCAGAAGAGAGTCCAATATTCCAGGAAAGAGCAAACCAAATCAATTTCCAGTAACAGCCAGCAAGTATCTATATAATGTGTTTGTGTAAGTATCTATATACCTGTGTTTGTGTGCGCTCCTGCACACGTATATGTATTGATGTTACTATTATTGTTTATTACTATTATTATCTTTAGAATATTTATATAGAATACTGCTTCCCAACAAAAAAAAAAGTTCACAAGAGGGTTTGTATAGTAAATACATATAAATAAATGGTTTCCTGTCCCAAAGAATAGAGAGAATCTAAAAAAATATGTAGAAGAAATGCCAACAAGCAACCACAGGGACAAGACACTTTGCTGTGGTAAATAGGAACAGTTGCTCTCTTCTTGTATGTATAAAAAGAGTGTCACCTTAAAAAAGTGCCTCTTTGCCCAGTTAACAATCTTTCTTCTGTGGTCCTCTAATATTCATTTAGAACATCAATATCTATTTTTGTCACATTTGTTATCTTTCCTTTTCCTAGAATACATGTGGCAAAAAAATGAAGCACGGATTGCAAATTGGCCACACTAGTCTTTGTTGTTGATGGACCTCCATTTTAGGAATGGCACCTGCACCAATGGCATGAATGCGACTAAACTCTATCTTAGACCTGCCCTCACTTGAAGATGGTGATTTATTTATTTTTAATGTAGCTGTAGCAGAGATGTAACCTATTATACACGTATGATGCACACTCAAGAGTGCACTGTGGGGTCTGAGGGCCCAATCCTAATGGCCTACTCTACTTCCAGAAATCGTGTACCAGTGGTGCAGAGTACCTTATGGTTGTTGCAAAAGGCACAAAACACCAATGTTGGGGGGGGGAGGTACAAGAGGCAGGTGCAAGCAGCACAGAGAAGGGAGGGGGAGAAATGGAGGAGAATGAGGGGGGCAGACTGAAGGCAGGAAGGAGGTGGTATTAGTGGCAGCAGTACCACCAATATCCTATCCCTCTTCCCAGCTTTGATCCACCTACTGTGTCCATTTGGACTTTTGCCAGCAAAGTACTGTAGCTGGTACAGGTCTGACCAAACCTACTGGGGCAGTGGAGGCTTGCCCCAGGGCAAGGGAACAAACGTTCCCTTGTGTCAAGGAGGCCTCCAGGACCCGAAACTCCCCTGCCAGATGCAGCATGCATCCCATTGGCACAGCTGCAGTGGTGCAGAGGCAGGCAGGATTGAGCTGTGGAATTCATTCAAAAATGTAGATGCAAGATTTTAGTTGTGGTTCAAGAGACAAGTTTGAAAATGTGTAGGCAAAGAATGTTGTATTTTGAGGGCGCAATCCTAAAGTGAGTTAGGCCGGCATAAGCTAAGCCAGCAAAGTTTGGCCAGCACAAGGGACACTGTAAAGTATGTTTGGACCACTCTCAGAGTCAGAGGGGCCATCACACAGACGTGAGCCATCCTCCCTGACTCAGAGAATAGTCCAAACACGCTTTATGGTGGCCCTTGTGCTGGCCAAACTTTGCTGGCTTAGCTTATGCCAGCCAGTTTAGGATTGCACTCTCAAACTATGTACTTCCACTTGTGGCCAGAAACAAGAATATTTGTACTTTCTGTCTTCCTCCATATTATCCAGTCCCATTTTCTCTTCTCAGGCAAAAGGGTTACTCATATTCTTATTCCAATCCCCATTCTGCATGAGTTTTTTTTTTAATTCAGATGTTTGGGAAAGGCAATAATTATTCAGTAGTCAAGCACATGTTTTGAATGCAGTAGTTTCATTCCCTTACATCTCCAGGCAGGTCTGGGAAAGACATCTGCCTGAGAACCACGACCCACCAGGGCAAACCCAGTAATGAGCCCATGGCCTTACTGGGCATAAGGTAGTTCCGTATGTTCCCAAAGTGGAATTAAACTGGAAATACATAATTCTGCCAATAGTTGGGAGAGTTTTCACTGCAGAATTTTTTTAAGTTCCACTGCAGACATCTAGACCTCTCTCTCTCTCTCTCTCTCTCTCTCTCTCTCTCTCTCTCTCTCTCTCTCTCTCTGTGTGTGTGTGTGTGTGTGTGTGTGTGTGTGTGTGTGTGTGTGTGTGTCTGTGAGACAAAATATATTTTTAACAGAAAATTAACAGTGGATGTTCTCAGCTTTTCATCCTATCCTATGTCACCTTCTTCATGATTTAACAATGCAGTCGTGTAAAATAATGGGAAATGGGTAGGATTCTTGCTATGCTTCAGGTGTGAACCCATGGCAGAAAATTGAGAATCAATTGGGGTCAGAAGGCAGGTAAAGTCAACTGAACACAGTCAACTGAACACACAGTAGACCAGTGAGTCTAACCAGTGAGTTCCCAAACCAGTGAGTCATGAGCCAATTTCAGGTGGGTCGTGAAGCACCTTGAGCAGCCATATAGAAAATATGGGAAGATGAGATGCTGGAAAGGAGGAGGGCTATGTGGTTGTTTTGCTTGTATCAAGGTTATAAATATGCTTTTTTTTCTTTCTGATTCACTTTGCTATTGGAAAATCACTGAGAAATAACCCAACTTATTGCTGCATTCCCAGAAAGCAGCAGGCTCTGCCGTCACATTGATGACACTTCTGGCCATGACATCACTTCTGGAGGGTCCCAGACAGACTGTCTCTCTAAAAAGTGGGTCCCAGTGCTAAAAAGTTTGAGAACCACTGCAGTAGATGGTAGCGGGAGCTGCAGAGGTGGGGAAGTGCTGTGCGTTGGAATAGCAAACATTGGGACCTCATAGTAGGTACCAGTTTGAAAACTCTGCTCATAGGACGGCAACCGCAGCGCAGGGGGACAGCTCTGTTTGTCTGCAGGGGAAATGAAAGCTCCAGGATTAAGAGAAACAGATTGCCTGAGGAGTGTTCTTGTCTAGGCAGGGGGAATGTGTTGCTTGTCTCTGTACTGTGCTGTCAGGGCTTTGGTTAACTGTCATGCTGGCACAGCTTAGAGCCACCTGATTGGCTGCTGGCAATGGCTGATTAAGAATACTGATGCTAGCTCACTTGCTCTCTCCACTCAGTTCTTCCCCCACCCCATCACCTCTCTTCAAAGCAAGTAATTGTGAGCGTATGAGGACGGCAGGGGTTAAAAAAAATACCCACGCTGCGTACCGCTTGAGTGTGTGCTGGGGGAAAAAAACACACAACAGTCTGTTTTAGCTGCAGTGCTACGGCGGAGTCAGACTTCTTCATACTCCAGGTTTTGCCAGCACAAACTGCTTACAGGTTTGGAAGGCTGTGAAAAGACTTGCCTGTTGTGTCTGTGTGTGCCGAGCGGGGCATCCCTTTGCCTTTCCGTGGGCAGCTCTTTCCAGAGGTTCGTGAGGATCTCATGCTCCTGAAGACATTTCAAAAGGACCCCCTGAGCTGGTTGCCTTCCGATTGTTCTATTTTTATGGTAAGTACTGACGTGTGCCTAGACCAAGTCTACTTGCTGCAGTGCTCTCTCTCCTTCTCTCGCTCTCATATGCTCTTTCTCTCCCTCACTCCCCCTCATGGATCACAGCTAAGCCTCATGACCTTCATTTACTGCCTCATTTTTCATCTCCTCTCATGATAATGACATGCGTTCAATGCGTTACATGCAAGTTGCTCCTGGACAGGTTGACCCCAAAGCCTCCCCCCCCGGCTTGTACCTAGTGCTTGAAATCTCCTTTGTCCTTGAAAGAGGGGAATAGGAAGTGTGATCTACAGCAATGTCTAGGAGTCCTATAGAGGTGTATTAATGTCATTGATAAAGATGATTTTCATGCTTAAAGGTCTGCACCACACAAAAAACCAGCATCGTGCTATAAGAAAGATGGGAGAAAGCCACCGTGTCCTTTCTGGGTTTTAAGTGTGTGTGTTGGGGGGGGGAGGCATGTGGTTTGTTGCACCAGCCTTTCAGCATAGCTGTTCACCAGGGGCTCCTTCAGCATTTTAAGTGCATGTGAGCTGACAAATTGAGCATTCAAAGGAGCTCTGTTGAAGCCAACCTGCACTAAGGAGAAAGGAAGGGACAACTTAGCCCAATAGGTCTTATCAACCTCTAATCTGTTTTGAGTCTTTAAAATCCCTACTACGTACCTGTGCTATAACTCTTTAGGGAGAATGAAAAGTAGCAGAATTCACATTTACTAAAAGCAAATATGATTGCTTCGGTCACATTTTGCCCTGTGTCGGCTCTCCTGGTTTGAACGTGAAGGCAGTAATTTGATGCATAGTCAAATATGAGCAGCCCCCAGTCAGTAAGTCTTTTCACCTTCCCTCTTGCTTGCCTTTTTAAGGAAAAAATATTTAAGCAGCCTGTTGGTTACTATGAGCTCATACTGCACAATCTCTTTCAGAATAAATTATGTCATAATATGACACTGGAAGATGAGCGGCCAAAGTATTTTCATTATATAATTACACTATACCCTGAACCATAATAAATACTTTAAAGGCCGCGTAATAAAACTTCAGCTTTTCATTTCCAATATGATCCAGCTTTAACACCCCCACCCAAACAAGGTAGCCACATGTGGACAGGATCCCATGTGGTTTTATATATGATGTGGGCATTTGGTGTAATAGGACAAGGCCAATTTACTACAGAGCAGGCTTCTGTGCGGACCAGATGAAACAGCTTTGGTGGGGCATGGGGGGGGGAGCAGCTAGGGGTCATGCTGTGCAATGCACTGTCTAACAGGTCATCAGTGCTGTCAGCTCTGACGGTGGTGATCACATCCTGGGGAGGGAAAGTGTCTCTAAGCGGTCGGTAGAGCCTTCTGCTGTTTGCTGATGTTAACCAGCTTCTCTCTGGATCAAAGCCAGGGAGCATGTCTTAACCTGTGTTGTTTCCTTTCTGTCCTGCTAGCAGATCATAGAGAAACTGTAATTAAAGCTGTGATGTTTATTATTTATTTATTTAATTAATTTTTATCCCGCCTTTCTGCCCCATGGTCACCCAAGGCGGCTTACAACATTAAAATCACCACTTTAAAAACCACAAGTTAAGACAATGTTAAAAACAATATTACAACAGTTAAAAATGTAAAACAAGCAAGTGATCCCTGTGGATCCTTTAAAATATAAGATGAAGAATGTAAAATGCCAGCCAGCCTGTCAACAATTGAAGCCTTGTTTACATAAAAAAGTCTTCAACCCCTGCCAAAATATTGCCAAAGAGGGAGCAGTTCTTAACTCTAAGGGAAGGGTATTCCAAAGTCGTGGGGCCACCACCGAGAAGGCCCTATTCCTGGCCGCCACCCCCCTCACCTCTCCTGGTGGCGGCACAGTCAGAAGCCCCCCCCCCCAGATGATCCAAGAGTACGGGTAGGATTATATGGAAGGAGGCGGTCCCTCAAATACCCCGGACCCGAGCCGTAAAGGGCTTTCAAAGTCAAAACTAGCACTTTGAATCGGGCCCGGAAAGGAACCCGCAGCCAATGTAGCCGCTGAAGCAACGGCCCGACAGAGTCGAACCGCCGAGCCCCAGCAACCACACAAGCAACCGTGTTCTGCACTAGTTGTAATTTCCGGACCATCGTCAGAGGCAGCACCACGTAGAGCGCATTGCAGTAATCTAATCTGGATGTCACTAGGGCGTGGGTCACCGTGGCCAGGTCTGCGCAGCTCAGGTATGGTCGCAGCTGGCGAATCAGCCGAAGCTGAGCAAAGGCTCCCCTGGCCACCGCCGCCACCTGGGAGTCCAGAAGCAGCTGCGGATCCAGGAGAACCCCCAAGCTGATTCCCTAATCAGTGGGAAAATACAGGGTTACCAGACACAAATTGGGACAGAGTGCCTTTACATTTAAGCATTGTATAGAAGAGGGAATTTGGGCAGGTGCAGCTCATCATGGAAGGGTTTCAAAAGCTGCACCTGCCCAACTTCCCTCTTCTATGCAATGGCTAAAAAGTATAGACACCCTGTCTCAGTTTGTTTCTGGCAACCCTAGGAAAAGAGGCACCTTTAAAAAATAGTGGCTTTCTTATATTTAGACTCTTTTGATCAGCATGGGCATGCATCCTAAGCCTAAGATTGCTAATTAAAAAAAATGAATTTATTGTAAAGCTAAAATCCAAAGTTCCTCATATTTAGCTGTGACGGTGAATCTACTGAAGTGTTGGGTAGACCTGGTTTTTTTTATACAGTAGAAGTATTCTGTAATGTTCAGATACTGGAGAACCAGTAGGACATTCTACCTACGGAGCTGTATCACTGTCACCATTCTAGTTCAAGTTCTCCAGTAACTAGTCCATAGAGTTAGAAGGTTCAACAAAGCATTAAATACATTGTTTATACAGGACAACACATGCATCGCAATCTATAGTGCATTACAGTTTCGGCAAAGAAGATGCATCGTAGAAAGATATTGCAGATCAAATAGTTCCAAATGATTTGGCAAGTGAGCTCTTTCATGTGCTTCAGGAGAAAGAAAATGAGGTTTAAGCCTAATCTTTAGGCTGCAATTCTATCCATATTTTCCTGGGAGTAAACTCCATTGGACACAGTGGGACCTACTTCTGAGTGGACATGTATAGAGTTAGGCTCTTAAAGATCTAAGTATGTTCCTTTAACTACAGACCTTTGTGGCTCATGGTATACAGTTGGTAGGATCCAAGCTTTATGCTCCAAACTCTCCACTTCCCTGAGAGTAAATGGGATTTACTGTTGAGTAGTCGTGCATAGGCTTGGGCTCTTAGGGCCCAATCCTATCCAACTTTCCAGTGCGGGTCCAGTTGTTCCAATGGGTCATGTGCTGCATCCTGCAATGGGGAGCAGTCATTGGGGCCTCCTCAAGAAAAGGGAACATTTGTTGCCTAATTTTGGGGCTGTACTGTGGCTGCATCAGTGCTGGAAAGTTGGAGAGGATTGGGCCCTCAGACGCCTTCCTTTGCTGGCATGGTATGGTATATTTCCATATTCAAGTTCTTGGGCAACAGGGACTAAAGGGACTATAGTCCGCAGGCAATAGGGAGTTCTATTATTTGTACTTTAAATCTGCTATGCAATGCCAAAGCCCTTTTTAGACACCACAGTTGAAGTGCCTGTGTGCTTAACATCAACATCAATGTGTGATACTTCTAAAATATATGAGATTTGTTTCTTGGTCCAGGTGAACCAAAGATGTTTGAATGCATGCTTTTTTTTTTTTTAAATAGCATCGCTGCAGCAGCATTCTATCACTAAATCTTACATTGTGTTATTGAAGCCCAAAGGAATCCTCATCAAAGTGTTATCTCAAAATGCAGGCAATGACACTGCTTTTTCAGACCCAGTTCCCACCTCCGTTCATGCAGGATGGAATTGGTTGACAGCTCTGTGACTAAAATTACATCTGCACAGGCTATTGTTCCCGATGCTAAAAGTTATTATGAATGAGGAAAATGCTTACGCAAGACTACTCATGGGGTTCTCTGCCAATTAAATACCAGGCACATGGGACAAAATGCAAGACAATTTAATCACATGATTATAGAGACAAATGTGGCCTCTCTCTTTCCCATTGGGTTGACCAGCCTGCACCACATAATGGTGGCCTTATGATTGTAAGCAAGGAATAGCCTGTTGTATTTACAATGACCTTCTATGCCGACACATCACGAGGACAGAGTAATGAGTGGAGCATTGCTGGTGGACGGCCCAGTCTGCCCCAGATCTGATTGGCATGAAATCAAACCCCCCCCCCATCAGTTGGCAGTGATGCCGCTGCAGGGTGCCTCACCAATGCTGCTCATCCTGGTGATGAGGGGTTGGGAGCCCCCACAAAACTGTTTTGCATTGGGCCCTGCAGCTCCTAAGGCTGGTCCTTCTTGTGGTCATTTCTGGATCAGCACAAGCGCTGCACAATCCAGAAGTGATGCTGGTAGCTGCTGCAGCTTCTTGCCCCATCCTCCCCTTCGCTGCTGTGGGCCTGGAAGGTGTGGTGGTGGTGGTTGCAGCTGTTGCTCCTCGTGGCCACCAGCTGCTGAAGAGTTCTGGCTGCCGCTACTGTTGCTCCATAAGGTGATCCCAGGGAGAGTGGGTGGATCAATGAAGCCTGAGTTGACAGCAACCAAGGTTGCAAAGCGTTGTGTGTTCTCTGCATGCATGCAGTTACAATTTTGACAACTCCAGCAGTGTGTGATCCCAGGCAGATGTTCAACCATGCTGATTGCTGATGCCAGGTCTTACTGAAGGATCAGCTTGCAATAAGGATAAAAGCAAAAATGTGCGGATGCTGCTTTAATAGCACTGTTTAAATATTCATAGGCATCAATGCCTTTAATTGACAGATATTTTCAGGAGGACCACTGTAGGTTTTGACTCTGACAGCATGTAAGATATTGCCTTGTTGCACAGTAGGGTGCCATGTTAAGTCCTTTTCAGGGCATCTAAAGACTGCATAGAAAGCAATGTATTTCATATGACTGAATGGCCACAGGTTTGCTTTGTTTGAAAGGGCACTTGACTGGCATTCATTAATAAATCTGTACAGCTATTATGTCCTATCAGCAAAAGCTACAAATAGCACATCCATAGTACTTTTCTTCAGGGTCATATTTTTACATGTACTCATTTCTCATGCAAACGACCTTTTGATCTTGGACAACATTGTGAGAGGCTGTAATTCTGCACTCAAATCATGTGCAATTATATCTAGGTGCTAAACAGTTTTAGGGGAAAGTAACTCCATCCTTTTCAGTAGACTTCGGTAAGTGTACTTAGGCCTACAAAGTCAAGTAACTTAGGGTGCAATGCTAACCAACTTTCCAGCACTGGAGTAAGGGAACAAGCATTTCCGTACCTTGAGGAGGCCTCAGTGACTGCCCCCCAACTACAGGATGTAGCACATGCCCCATTGGCACAGGTATATCAGTGCTGGAAAATTGGTTAGGGTTACCCCCTCAAGATGTTAAATACAATCTCAACTTGGGGCCCCATCCTTGGCCGTTTTGGCACCCTGTTTTGGCAGTTTAGGATTGGGATGTTACTCTGCTAGCCTAAACCTCATTGAAGGGGTCAGCTGCTGCTTTACTGGTTAAATGGGGCAAAAAATAAATAAATCAGAAAGGCCCAAATAAATTCAGCTGCACCTTCATCTCTAAATGGTGTTTGAATTTCTCAACCTGAAACTTTTTAGTACTTAATGTGGTTTAAAACTTAAACTGGCCTACTAACAATTTTATTAGGGTGTACACTTTTGTGGGTCAGTTTCCACTTTGTCAGGTGCTTTGGCCCACAGAATCTTATGACACCGCATACAATATTTTGCTGCTTTCAGTGCAGCAGCCACAGATACTCCTCCGGAATGTGTCTGTTTTATGTACGCGCAGGAAACATATTTTCTGGGTGCAGATTTCAATGTTTACTCAAATCAAATCCATGTCTGTGGTGCTGTTTTTATAATCTTCTTGTCAGAATCTTGGACGTTTACCTGGAGATAAATGTTTTTCAAGCTTTGTCCCTGATGTACCACTTCTTGTAGTCTAATTATCTTAAGTGCTACCGGAAGTAACTGGCGATGACATCATTGCTTGTTACTTTTGTGTTAAGGGGTTCAGCGTAAGGGGTTCAGGGTTGGCGGGTGGGTTTTTTCAAGCACGCGAAAATGGCTCACTGGAGTGCTGCTGCCCCACCTTCTACTGCTGTTTGTAGCACTGCATCATGGTTTTTGATGTCAGATGGTGGGCGAGGCCTCCGTATGGAGTCTGCATCAGCACTGGAAAGTGGGATAGGGTTGGGCCCTTCATGTCTTTAAAAAATGGCAAAACACAAAATATTTTGTGTTGACAATGCAGGTAAAACCATTGCATTTTGCATTTCTCAGAAGGTTTTATCAGGAATATAATTACTTCCCTGTTTGCTTCTATACCCCCAGCATCCCTCCCCATTCAGTACACCTAATAACAACACAAAAAGGCAGAATTAAATTTGCATGCTTCTTTGCTTTTATATTTGTGACCAAAAGCCCACGTCTAAGGAGCCAATTTATTTATGCTGCTCCACAAAGGAACATAGTAGCTGAGCTAACTCTCAGCAAAGGGTGATTAGAGTCAGTTGCAATAAGCTGTCACATCTCTGCTCCGTATGGACTCCAGCCCCAGTATTTGGCTGCCCCAAATTAATTCTTTGCACGGCAACAGCTGTGCCTTGCAAGGAAAGACCTGCAGCTGTTGCACTGGAGCAAAGATTGCATCTGCTCAAGGAGATGGGCTGACCCCTTGCGTGAGTGCTAGGGCCCTGCTGCCCAACCCTATCAGCTGTGGCCTTAGACCAGAGGCTTATAAGATCAGGCTGTTTGTAACTTAAATATGCATGAACGTTAGTCACTTGAATATTCATACTGCAAGATCTGCTTGAAGTGCACAGCAGTTTAATTTTTAAAAACTGGAACTCGGGGAGCTTGTGATACTTAATCAAGAAACTGTAATTTAAACTATCCAAAGCTAGGGCTCGCTCAGAAGACCTTTTTATTCTGCAGCGCTTTTTCTGATTTCCTGTGATTATTTAGGGCTGCTGGTTTTCTGTGTTTTATTTTTATGATAGTATTTAATAATAATAATAATAATAATAATAATAATAATAATAATAATAATAATAA
>JAJKFI010000095.1:2838682-2875790 GCA_029204185.1 Lerista edwardsae
TAAGACGAGCGGGAGCGCGGAGAACCGGGCTCCCGCTCGTCTCAAAGGACCGGTCTTTCAGGGGATCGGATGCACGTGCATCCGATCCCCTGAAAGACACGGTGGCAACGCTGCCACTTGCCGTCTTTGAGATAAGCGGGAGCGCGGTTCTCCGCACTCCCGCTTGTCTTAAAGGGCCGAGCTGTCCTCTGCCAGAGGAGAGCCCTCCAGCCGGAGGAGCTGAGCTGCTGAGGGCGAAGGAGTCGACGTGCACCCAGTTGCTTTGTGCTCTGGGGCTGAGGGGAGGACAACTCCACACGCAGCAGC
Source organism: Lerista edwardsae (assembly GCA_029204185.1). Lineage (NCBI taxonomy): Eukaryota > Metazoa > Chordata > Lepidosauria > Squamata > Scincidae > Lerista > Lerista edwardsae. The sequence goes on from JAJKFI010000095.1 coordinate 2,838,989, forward strand.
CCCTCCAGGAAAGGGGAGCGAACGAACATTTTTTTTTTCAAATTTCCAGCCCCAAAATTAAGGTGCGTCTTATATATTGGTGCGTCTTATACTTGGGGAAATACGGTATTCCTCTGCCTGGCTCAGGTAGGCTTGGATGTCTGATTGTGTTGTATTTCAATCCCACCAGGTGGAATGGATTGGGGCTAATGTTCTTGGTGAACTCAGATTATGAAGGCAGCAATCCACAAACTACCTAGTCATCTTTCTGCAATGTCGCTGATTTCAAAGCATCACAGAACAGACGGGGAAAAAGAAGGGAGCAAAAAAGAGCTTAGTCATCACATCTTCAGATAATGGAGCTTTGGCGTTGATTTCTGAAGAATAGTAATTTTCCCCCGCACATTTCGATAAATGAGTAGATGGCCATGAATATTTGTTAAATAGATTCCCCTTCCCTACTCCACTTTGGAGAAAGGTTGACATCAGGAGCTGGCATTGCTTGTGCCCCCGTAGGTGACACACACTCTTGTTTCTTCTAGTCTGAAATGCAAGTCAGTTAAAGGAGCAATGCAAAAGGGCATTGTAAGGATTAACTAAATCCCTAATTCAATAATGATACACAAGCAAATGAATAAGTATTGAACAGGAGAAAGTTCAGTGCATGATGTCCTGTTCATTGACTGAACCACTCCACAGTAGCTTTGTTACTGGGCTGCAGAGGCATCTTCAATTACACGGACACTGAGAGGAAGACCGATTCAGTTTCCAAGCATGGCGAACTGGTGCTTGTTTTAATTGTCACAAGGAACAAAGAAGACCTGGAATATAAGAACCCTGGGCATACGGGCAGTGGTGTCATCTAAATGATTTAAGAACAGGTACTCACTTTTGATTGGCACGTGTCAGGACCCGCCCACCGGAAGTGACGTCATAAGCCAGAAGTGATGTCGTGGCAGGAAGTGACATAAAAAAACCCTTTTTGAGGTCTCAGATTATTTTAAACTGACCCAACAGTTGCAACAGTATTCCACAGCACCCCCAGAACACGTTAAGGAGGCCTGGCATCATGTTAAAACCCCAGAGCAACTCATTTTTCAGTGGCAAGGAAAGGAAAGGAAAGGCTCCACTCGCTACCTGCCTGCCTGGCTGGCTCTGAGAACATGCAGGCAACTCAAACATGCAGGAAATTCAAACGTTGCAGAGGGCGGAGTCGACGAGTGGGCGGGCGAATGGGCGGGGCCAGCTGTAATCCTAGAAACTGGTACTCGCGTACCTCCACATACCCCCTGCGTGACATCACTGCATACGGGTATGGGATCTGTGCACTCAAATATGATAGTGACCATTTTAAAAATGTAGCCCTTTGACCTTATTTTTTAACATTTTTTCTACTTAATAGTCTTGAGACACAATCCAATAAAAAGCAATGCATTTTCAAGTCCCAAGTGTGTGTTCTATCCACACTGGCTGCCACAAAAAACACCCTAAGGCTAGGGAGTAAAAAGGCAAGAGTCGCATTGTGCATGCCCAAATCTTACTATGCATCTTGAAGAGGTGGTACCCAAAGTCCCCCTGTGCCTGGAAACCAACCATAGAATTTCTAGTTCAACATCCCCCTGTTGGGAACGTGTCCTATCTAATTAACATCAGTGCCTACAGTTCTCTGATAAAAACAATTTAGCATCCTTTTCCAGTGGCATGAATCTATTAAATTATATTCCTGTTTACATTCCTTCTAACCTAGATTGTTCTTTCATGAGTTAAGATGCCTGTGATACCAAAGATAGAAGCAGATATCAGATGCCTTCGTGTGGTTTCCCCCAAGAACAGTTCTAGAAATCTAAAAATTAATTTCTGCTTTAGGTAAATTATTACGCCCTACTGTGGGCAAAAGAGCAATACACCATAACAAAATACACTACATCTGGCACCAGAAATTTATAAATGCTGATCTGTGATAGACCATGTGTGCGCATCTGCAAAATAGATGGTTGCTGTGGTCAGCTCCAATCATGCTCACCTTTGAGGAGATAAGAGCACTGAATCCCACCACCACCGTCTCTTTGGTGGATAAAAATGTACCCATTCTCACATGATACTGCATACAGATATCTGTGAATTCTTTCTTTCTTGTATTTTTGTAGCATGTAGAAATGGCTTTGCCAGCCAACCAAGAAGGGTTCTATTTTTGTACAGGGCTACCAGCCAATTAACAGTCTTTCAGTTGATAACCTGTCTGAGTTAAGCGTGCGCAAATCAATAAGTGTACGTAAATACAATCAAATTTATCATCTGTGACTTTAATGAGCTTAGCCCTGAACCTTAAAGGTATTGATTGCTATTCAGCAGTCACTGTCCTTTCTGTTATGTTTTTACTGCTGCAATGAAGGGCAGAAACATTTTTTTTAAAGAAAATTCAGAGAAAATATTGAAAATCTAAGTACTGTGCCACAGACCAGATTTTTTGAAGATTCCTCCCAATACATGGATTAGCAGAAAATGAATGGCACTGAATATGCAGGTTGTATGTAGAGGCAGAAGATTTAGTCGAGAGGGTTAATGCCTCCGTTTGCCTGAAGATAAGAGCTGAAGTTCTGAAGGTCGCCAGTTCGAGACTACCGGAAGTCTCTGTGAGTGGCAGACCTGTAAATTGCGACTGATTAACAGCTGAGCTGTCTCCAGCTGCCTTGTGAGAGGGGGAGTTGTGCTGAGACAGCCGCTTACCAAGAAGACAAATGGGTGGCCAGAAAGAAGGACTAAATCCAGAAAGATCCATCTGTATGTGTGTAGTTCTTGCAAGATAGAACGTTTCTGTAAAAATTGTAAAAACTTTCGGGCTTCTGAATAAAGTTTGCCTATGTAAACCGCCTTGAGTTATAGTCATTAGAGAAATCTGGTGACCTAAGAAAGGCGGTATATAAATACAAGTATGATGATGATGATGATGATGATGATGTTTGCTAAGTTAAAAACTGCCCGTGGAGGTGGGCCATAAAGCTTTAAACATTCCATCTCCCATTGGCATCCATGAGTCAGGCAACATGGCAAAGTTTCATCTTTTCTCATCTCTTCATCCCCCGGAGCTACATATAAGGCCACGACCTGTCCCATTACCCGTTCAGTCCCTTGTGATGCAGGGAGGGAAAGAGAGGGAAATTCTTGTCAATGTGCTGGGATTTGTACTATGATGAAACAAGACATGACTTTTTTCCCCTAGTAACCATACAGAATTGTATTGATTTTTTTTTGCTCTATTTTATGCATTTTTCATGTTCTAAAAGATGAATGTCACAATTCCTAAGTTAAACAAGTTCTTTGAAAAGCCCGTTAAATGTTAGTACATTATCCGTTTTGATCCTCGTAGCTTTAAAGAGGCTGCATTCTAGCAAGACATTGAAAGGGCAGCATTCAAAGCTCCAAAGGTTTTAATTTCATGAAGCTAATAGTACAACGTTTTTACTTGCAGGACGATTAGCTGCAAACCCTCAGATTCTGAATTTAAAACCCCAAATTATACAACAGTTACTGCCCAGATCTGATGCAATTCAGCAGGTGTACAATTGGCCAGGACCCACTGTCGATTCCTGAAATCACTTCCTGACAATGACATAGCTGGCACTAGGTGTAGCGCCAACCTGGGAGCGTGGGCGGAGAGTCGCCCATGCTCCAGACGAACTCGGCTGGCTCGTGGGTGGTTCTGGGAGGGCAGAACTGGGTGGGGGTGGGTTGGCCAGTGGGCATGTCGCCCAAGGAGAGGGGGGGTTGGGATGTGGCCGATTCAGGCCACGTGGCTTACTCAGTTCTGCGCCCGTGATTTTGCGGGTGCAAATCCGAGTAGCACATCGGGAGGCTAGCACCTCCCCTGGTGCAAGGGAACAAACATGCCTTTGCACAGGGAAGGCTCCAGTCACCTCGGAAGCTGTGTTGGATGCAGTGCAGGCCCGCCTGTCTGCCTGCTCCAGCGTAGCTTAAGATTGCGCTGACAACCTGTATTTGAATTGCCACACAGAATTTCTTTCTTTTGTGTCCAGGCATGCCCCGGTATCCGTTTTGTTCTGGACCCCACCATGGATACCTGACACCGTGGATACTGGGGATGCCTTTTTAAAGAGAGGGGAATATCAGTGGTTTTGCTGCAATAAGATTTCAAAAAAGAGATTGGTTTAATGTTCCCCTATCTTTTTTTAAGAGTCCCAGTATCCATGGTATCTATGGATAACTGAAACCGTGGATACCAGGGCAGACCTGTATTTCATCAGCAATTGAAAACATTTTATCAGGTTTTACTCCACATTGCTGTGGACTAAGAATTTGGGGAAGAAATGATTAAAGCTTCGAATGTGTGACAGTTACTAGGTTTCTATGCTTGCTTATATCTTAAGATACAAAGCTAAGAACTTCAAATGCGTCAACTTCAAGTGTCTGATGCATTTGGGAAACTACTTGGCAGCCAAGTTCCCTCAAGCAGAATGGCTGGAATAATGTTTTTTAATTAATTTGGAAAATGTAATTGGAACTTCGGTCTTTTTTCATAAAGCAAGTGGGTATTTTCCAGTCAGTTTTCTTACAAGTGAGCCAAGAATGCTCCTCTTTTTTAGGTTAAATAATTTAGCTGTTGCTAAGTGGGAGCCCTGTATGAGTATGATAAAACTTCTTAATATTAGGGGAAAAAACCATTATAAAACAAACCTCTGATAAAATCTCTCCCTCCGTACAATTTGTTTTAGTCTTATATGGAGCATGACATTTTCCTATCTGAAGTTCATAAATCTGTTGTGAGTACTGTAGTTTAGGTGCTCTGCCAACGTTTTGTAGGGGTCTGCTTTTACATGAAATGTACATCCTCACCCTGGTATTTTTTCACATTGCATTTTTTCCATTTCTTTGTAGCAAGGGTCTATCTAGGGTATGGCATGGGGGCAAGAGCCCTGGGTGCCAGTTAAGGGGGTGCCAGTGAGGAGACATGGTCAGGGGACATGGTGGTGCTGCGGGTTAAACTGCTGCTCTGCTGAGCTTTCTGACCGGAAGGTTGGGAGTTCAAGACCATGCAACGGAGTGAGCTCCCATTGCTGGTCCCAGCTCCTGCCAACCTAGGAGTTCGAAAGCACCTAAAAATGCGAGTAGATAAATAGGGACCATTTTGGTGGGAAGGTAACGGTGTTCTGTGCGCCTTGGCATGCCGGCCACATGACCACGGAAGCTTGTCCTCGGACAAATGCCGGCTCTACAAGCTTAGAAACGGAGATGAGCACCTCCCCCTACAGTCGGTCACGACTAGACCATTCCGTCATGGGGAAACCTTTACCTCTTACAGTGAGCAGTACTGTTGAGGGGAGCAACACTCCCAGTGCTCCTCCCAAGCCCTTGACCCCTCCAGGCCTGTTGCTGTGTGCTTGGCTGCTAGGTATGCAACAGGTATGAGATGATGGTGGGGATTGGCATGATGCCTCCTATAATGCAATCCTAAGCACGCTTTGAGCTGCACAAGTCCATTGTGCCAGCCCAGGACTGTCACAAATGCTCCGTAAAGACTCGGGAGTTGGGGGGGGATGCACACAGATCTGCATCGGGAAGGTAAGGCTGGCCTGGGAAGGGTGGGGGGGAAGGCAGAATGGGGCATGGGAAGGGCAGGTCACGGGCAGCCTCTACTGCCCACACTAGGAAAACAGCTCAGAAGACAAACAGCCAGGCTTGTAGCTGCATGGGCATCTGTATAAGAGGCAGCACATAACTCAGGGCGCAATCCTAAACTGAGTTAGGCCGGCACAAGCTAAGTCAGCGAAGTTTGGCCGGCACAAGGGACCCCGTAAAGTATGTTTGGACCACTCTCGGAGTCAGAGAGGCCAGACCACAGATGTGAGCCATCCTCCCTGACTTTGAGAGTGGTCCAAACACACTTTATGGTGGCCCTTGTGCTGGCCAAATTTTGCTGGTTTACCTTATGCCGGCATAACTCCAATTTAGGATTGCGCTCTCACTGATTTACAACTAGATGTTTCCATTTTTGCTCAATTCCAGTTATAACTTAAGTAGATTCAACACCTTATCAACGTTTCTTATTGTACACACTAGTAATGTACTACATTATAACCTGAAAATTGAAACTATTTGCATTGAAGCTGTAATAATTCTTCCTGTACTTTGCACGTTCCTTACCTTTGCAGGCTAAAAAAAAGAGAAATAAATTTTAATGCCAAACCAGTTTTCGTCCATAACACCTTTCATGCATTTCAAAGCAGAGCCATGAATATGCAATATGTTATTCATTAGGCAGAATTATTTCCCTCTGTAAACATTAGTCACATTAAATAAGCTTGAAGAGGTGAAAGAGACTTTCTACTTTTTTAAGCTGGTCATAAATCATGCAAAATTGGCTACATCTCTGCAATGCTCCAAGCAAAGCCCAACATAGAAATACATCATTGAGAGCAACTGAGAGAAAATTCAAAATTCTGCTTTGGCTGCAGGGGTTCCCATTTTCTTTTTACAAATCAACTCCTCCAACTTTGCTCCAGGACAATGGATTTTAATACATCTCAGCTGAGTGAGGAAGAGCTTTACTGAAGTTGATTCCCGGCAAAATTGAGTGATTCTTGGTGGGTATTTCAACCCAGTGAGGCCGACCCATTGATGAGGCCAACTGAAGCAGTTGCCTCTGGCAGACAATCAGAGGGGTGAGGTAGACCAAAAGGAAAGAAAATACTTGTTTATCCAGCGGTAATTAATCTGTGGAACTCCTTGCCGCAGGAGGTGGTGATGGAGTCTGACCTGGGTGCCTTTACAAGGGGATTGGACAGATTTCTGGAGGGAAAGTCCATTGCAAGCTACAGGCCGTGATGGGCAGAGCAGCCTCCTTATTTTAGAAGTAGGCTATCTCAGAATGCCATGTGCAAGGGTGTGGCAACAGGATGCAGGAATCTTGTTGTCTCATGTGCTCTCTGAGGCACCTGGTGGGCCGCTGTGAGATTCAGGAAGCTGGACTAGATGAGCCTTTGGCCTGATCCAGCCAAAGTTCTTAATCCCCATTTTAAAGTTGTTGTTTTTAACAAGAGTTGTTCTATGAGCAAAATCCATAGAACTTGCACTTCTCCAGATGTTTCCCTTCATAGTGCAGCCACCATCCTGGCTGTGTAGCTCTAGCTTTCCAAGCTTCCACAGGCAGCTCTCAAGTTGTTATCCATTTCTTTGCCAGCTGACTCCTTCACACTTCTCCATGAAGTTTCATCAGTGGCATTCCAGTCGGCCTTCCAAAGTGAGACTAAAGCTGATCCTGCTTAGGTTCTTCAGACAAGGTGGCAGCTCAGCCTCCAGGCAACACCTCCTGCCCAAGCTTTACACAAGTTCTCAGCCTTGGGGAGCTCTAGACCCTCTGTTGTGCCTGAACCTTCAGGTTAGAGCAGTGGTGAAAAGGCAGTGGCTGTTTTTCTCTAGTGCAATTTTGGTTGCTGTAGCTTATGCCTTAAATTTGTAATAAACTCCATGCAATAGTGTCCTTAGATTGTTTGGAAGCTTCAGCTAGCACAGAACACAGCATCTGCTTTCCGGTCAGGATGTAAATGGCTTAGCAGCTGCCTGCCAAGGGATGGTGTGTCCTCACCTGTGATCCATCATGATCACTATTCTGAAGACAGTTAAGCGATAGTGGGCTCCATAAATCAAACAAAACTAAAGCCAGATAAATGAATGTGCTCAATGACTGATTTCCAGCTATGGAATTCTTTCCTTTCCTTCTGAAGTCAAAGGGTAGCAGTATCCCTTTAAGTATCACAGGAAAAAAATTTCAGAAAAAAAGAACACTCATAACTGTGCATGATAACCAGAACATTTATCAGTAGACCTGATAATGCAAGCCTTGTGTACAAAGATTCAGTACAATGTATGCTATATCAGTTTCAAAATCTCTCTCTCGTGTTTTGCAGTTAATTCCATCTGTTATGTTGTATAGCTTGCATGGGGTGTCAGAACATTGCAGAATGAATTCCAGCTATGTTCTTAATCCTGTTTGCATTTCCTAGCACTCCATAAACTTTTTAAATTTTAAACATACACACCCTGCTTTTCTGTTAAAAATACGCAAAGTGAGTTTATAATAAAAAATCATCTAAAATAGAAAAATAATGTATCTCAAATCAGTAAACATCAGAACAGCCCACCAAAAGCAGAAATCACAGATCACCTATTAAACTTATTACATTACTGCCTTCAGAGCATCCAGGTGTGCCCCTCCCCCACAGGTTTAAAACCAGCAGATTCTGAAATCCATATATATCGCAGGCCCACCAGTACTGTAAATATGTGGAATTAAGGCTGCAATTCTATAACAACTTTCTTAGGAGTAAGCCCTACTGAATACAATAAGCCCTACTGAGTGCCTTCGGGCATAAAGGCGGGGTAAAAATTAAATAAATAAATAAATAAAATAGAACTTACTTCTGAGCAGGCAGGCATAAGTTTGTGCTGTTAGTCTTCAGTGTTCCACAAGACTATTTTATCTTTGAAGCAATGTCTTTTCTAGTGGCTGTTGCTGGTGGTGTTTGCATTTTTTTAGATTGTGAACTCTTTGGGACAGGGAACCATTTAACTTTATTATTACTATTTGCCTATAAACAGCTTTGTGAACTTTGTGTTGAAAAGCGGTATATAAATACTATTGATTGATTGATTGAACTGCCTTTATCCTATTTAACATTTCTCTAGCTATTGCGCTCCCATTTTCTATGTGATTTCCATAAGGACTTCACAGAAAACCTAACTCAATTAAAGGCATTCATTTCTTCATGCTCTCTGATATTTTGTCGGAAATGTCTTTTGTCAAAATGAGCATTTGTGCTCATTGGATTTTAGAATCTCCCTTTTGATAGATCTTCTTTGATAGAGATCTTTCTCTTATGGCATTATAATTAGGGTTCTAAACATCTTGAAGAAATAACAGAATTTCTCCCCATATTGTGTGTGTGTGGGGGGGGGGGAGGGTGGCAGGGTTGCTGAACTTGTCTTTATGATTGTAGAAGGAAAGCCATTGATTTACATTTATATTACAGCTATTGTGACTGAGCAGTTCTTTTAAGTACTGAAATGGCTTTGATAAGCAATGAAAACCAGTATTCCCTTGCATGGGAATATATGAACCTTCATATGAAGAGTTGGGGAAAGGATGTGGTTTCTGAAAGGCAGTTGCAGAGGAGAAGGGGGAAGAACAGTTGCCATTGTGTTAGTAATATGCCAACAGACCCCCCCCCCTCTCTCTCTCTCTCTCTCTCTCACACACACACACACACACACACACACACATATTTTCAAGATACTTAAAAAAAACCAATTCCAATTCCTTTAGCAGAACTTCAATATATGAAGCTCCATTTCTACCAAAGCAGATCATTTCCCCACGACTGACAGCAGCCTTTCTTAGCCCTGTTCCCTGAGATCCCCTTAGGAATCCTTGGTGGCAATAGGGCTTGAACTGAGAGCATCGTACACACAAACCATGGGCTCTGCTATTGGGCCAGGACGAGCACCAGCCATTTATGAATGCTTGTTTGACTTGTCTTCTCTGCTATTCCCAGTTTCTCTCTTACAATATCAAATTGCTGGTGGGGGGACATTTTCCTGGATAAGAACATTGAGAACATTTCATTGATTGATCAATTCTTTTCTCCTCTCTGATCCTCTGGCTCTCATGGGAAAAACACACACCATTGTACTCATTTTAACTAGTAAATCCATATTAAGAGATACAATGTCTTAATTGCATTAAGAAATACTTTTTGTTAGCCTCACTGCTTTAGTATTTTGACATTGATGCCCACTATGTCTTTATGTCTTTTTCTCTGCACCCATCACGTTTCAAGTAGACTCCACATAGCAGCCCTATTGTGTGATGTCTTGAACTATTAAGGAACATGTTTGCTTGTGTGAATCAGGCTGCAAGCCAATGCACACTTTCCTGGGAGCATGTCCCATTGCACAGTGGGGCTTACATTTGAGTAGACATGCCTAGGCCGTCAGTCCTCCATCCTATCTGTATAGCTGTAATGTAGGAGCTGATGTCATTGAATGTTCAGCACAGGTCTTTATGTAACCCATTTTCTGTTGCAGTCATCTTTATCAAACAGTGATATCATCTTTGTGAAGTTGCATGCCCCATGGGAAGTGCTGGGCAAATACGCAGAACTTATGAATGTAAGAATGCCTTTCAGGTAGGTGTAGTCAATATTTTTTTTTTCTGCTTACTGTCCTGTTCTTTTAATGCTAACATAAAAATGAAATTCATATAATTGCTGTTCCTTGTAAGTGGGCTTCAAGTTTGATTCAGTTTCAGTTTTAAATGAAGGTGGTATATAGCGGTGCTGCTATTTTCATGGGGTGTTCTGTCCTTAGGCCCTTTAACCCCTTCACTGCTGGAGCCCCCTGCATACTCGTGCCCTGCTGTTTTTTAAATGGACATTTCTTTGAAAACAATGGAAGGTCAAGAAGATCCAGGTACGTACGGCTGCACAGAAGGTGCATGCCTGTTGGACGTATCTGGCACATCCGGCACCTGTAGCCTGCCAGTTTGTATAGTGCATTGCTAGAGACAAAGATAATCTAAATCAGTGGTTCCCAAAGTGTGGATCGGGACCCACCAGTGGGTCGCGAGCCAATTTCAGGTGGGTCACATAGCACCTAGAGTACGCATTTTGAAAATGTGCAAAGAGCGGATGCTGGAAAGAGGGAGGGCTGTGCGGTTGTTTTGCTTGTGTCAAGGTTGTAAATAGGCTTTTTTTCTTTCTGATTCACTTTGCTATTGGGAAATGGCTGAGAAATGATGGCACTTCCAGCCATGACATCACTTCTGGTGGGTCCCGGACAAATTGTCATTCTACAAAGTGGGTCCCAGTGCTAAAAAGTTTGAGAACCACTGATCTAACTATTTAAATATTATTAGAAAGTAAGAGATTTCATTATAAAGTAGTTTACCTTTCCAAAAGTATGGGGTGCTTTTTTTTGTCTTTTAAGAATAAATTATGAATTAGATAAGAATTATCTAGATGATAAGAATTAGATAAATTAAAATACAAAGGGTCAAATTAATTCCAAAATGTCATTAGGACTATTTTGGTATATTTGACTATATAAAAGCTTTTAAGGGTCAAATATGGTTTGCATGAATATATTTTGAATCTAAAACACCTGCTTTATTTTAGATGGTGGAAATAGATTTAAGATAGTTTTGTTTGGCTTAAATTGGGTACAACTAATATATTCGTCTAGTTCCGTAGTTCTCAAACTGTGAGTCCAGGATCCACCAGTGGGTCGTGACCCAAATTTTGGTGGTTTGCAAAACTGAAAGCAGGTTAGGTTATGTGCAACAGGGTTAAACATGTTGCTACTTGCAGTGGGGTGGGGAACTCCACTACCCAATCACCATTATAGCCACACCCCTTGGCATTTATAAAGCAGGCAGCAGCCTCTAGGGCCTCTAAAAGGTTTGAGAACCACTGTTCTAGAGTATACAAAGCTATCGCAATAATTGGCATTCTTAGAGGGGGGCAAAACTCTACGTTTTTCAGGAGCCTGAACTCCTGTGTAAAGCAGCCTCACCTTCACAGTCATTCACGGCTTGGAGAGTTGGCCTGTAGGCTTTGCTCTCTGAACTGCAAATGGCTCTGAAGGGGATGGGAGGGGCTGCTTTACATAGGAGCTCAGGCTCCTGAAAAACTTAGCATTTTGCCCCCCTTCTAGGAATGCCACTAATCACAATCTGCAACTAACTTCCCCAGCTTCTAAAATCCTTCTGATGTCTCCTTCAAGGCCTGAGATGAAATCTCATCTTTAAGCTATTAAGTCCCTCGCTAAAGCATAACACGTTAGAGCAATGCTATAACTTTTTCATTATTGATTTGCACTTTCATATTATGCTCTGCAGATGTTTTCTTTATCGAAACCTTAAACCTAAAAAACAAATAGAAAAAGTTCCATTATCATGAGTTAAAACTAAACTTTCATAAGTGATGATTATAAATCCAGCTGAGTGCAATCTGTTTAGGTTAGTGCAATTCACTACTTTGACATGTTACTATCCGCAATTCCTTCATCTTCAGAGACAGGTCCTGCCGTGAAATTGCAGAGGCTTTTCATATGTAGCAGTTCTTGGTTTTGGCTAGGAGCTTTGACCTGCCATTCAGGCATGTCTTCTCATGCAATACTTCCTTGAGCAAAGGTGCCCAGGTATTTTGTTTGCAGGAGACATATTGGGGAAGGTGGATAAAGGAGAGCAACAGGGCTAAACTACCCAAGACTTCTAGTCTACCTGAGTGAGGCTGATGTGCTTGATTTTAAATAGCAGTACCATGGGATGGAAGATGCGGGTGTGTGTGTGTGTGTAGCCCTTTGCCCTTTCCATGCTCCTATCTAGATCCATCCTCCTATTGTTATTTTTCCTGGGAGGAAAGGTCCCATTGGTGCCAATGGTAGCTTTCCTTCCAGGAGAAATAACAGCCACAAGGGGAACCTGTACTGGGAACTGGGTGGGGGTAAAGGGTTATAGGGCTTTAAAGATAATAAGCAGCACCTTTAATTGCACTGAGAAACAAACTGGCTACAAATTCAACCACAGCACCAGCACCATGGCATGCATATGACGTGTGACTCCTATCAGTACCCTTGCAGCTGCATTTTGCGCCTGCTGATGTTTCTGAAGGTTCTTCGAGGGCAGCCCCATAAAGAGTGTGTAACAGTAGTCTAATGGAGAGGTGGCTCAGACCCAACTAACCATGGCCAGGTCTGCCTGAATCTGAACAGATGCAGCTGCTGCATCAGCCAAACCTGGGCAAACCACTTTGTCTGATCTGGGCGTGGGGGCAGATGGATGCAGTGTCATCCATCTGTGTGACAGCAAGTGGTTTGTTCTGCCTCCTTTTCCTCTTCTGTGTAATGTATGAAATGGATCTCATGCATACGTCAATGTGGTAAAGTCCTTCCTGCTTATTTGAAGTGTTCACATCTCACCACACTAATGCCCAAGGCTAGGATTTTAATAGGCACATCTTACTCAGTCCCCAGATTTCACCCACAGTCCTAATGAGTACCTCTGATCGTCACTCATGCATCTGTTCTTTCATGTTGTGTGTTTTAATAATAAAAACTACTAGATGAGTCACAGTGCTTTTTTTCTGGAACTGATGGATTTTTACAAGAGCCTGAGACCTAAGTATCCATTAGATATCGGCATAATATGTAGGATGTTCCCCCAAAGTGCCGGTTTTTGCAGATCTGATAAAGTTATTTCAGTAAGCTGCAGTTGTTTAAAATGAGTCACAAAACTTTTTGAAATTGTTCCAAGTGCCCTGATGTCAATGGGGACCACTTTGGCATGTTTATCGTTAGTATTTGTATTAGTATATTTGTGTAGCACTCTGCAACAAAAAGAGTTTACAAAGTGATTTACAGGGCAAAATAATTTTCCCTGTCCCAGAGAGTTCACTCACCACCCCCACCCCCACCCAAAAAAAAAAAAAAAAAAGACCCGACAGAGAGACTAGCGAACAGCCACTGGAAAAGATGCTATGCTGGAGCAAATAAGGATAGTTGCTTCCCCCCTGCTCAGTGTAAGAGAATCATCACTTAAGATGCCTCTCAGCCCTGTTAATAGGGACATAGTCAATCAGGATCGAAAGGAGGGGGAAAAAAGCAATTTTTAGGCAGATGTCTATTTTAGCTAGCCGGTATAGTTTTCACATTTGCATGGTAGGTGCAGGAAGCGCAAAAACTAATTCAATCCTCGTTTATTTCATATAAGCAGCTGCCAAATGCATAAAAATGTGCATGCTACTGCATTTGTATCGCCTCATAGAAGAAAAAGCTGCCTCTTTGCCACCAACATGTACAGATGGAATGCATGCATAGTTGTGGCAATAATCACACAGTGCCAAGCTTTGTCTACCATCAGTATGAATTTTCCCGCTCCCCTGTTTGTATCACATGCCGTTTAGCCAATGCTATATTTAATTATTTTATTTACTGTATTTTTGCACCCTGCTTTATTTCCCTGAAGGACTCTCAAAGTGGCTCAATATTTAGTAATTCGGTTTTTGATGTTAAAGCATAGCACCTAATTTGTTTATATTTGCATTTGATTTCCAAAAAGCTGCCATCTGTTTCCAGGATCCTTTGAAAGAAAAATACCTCCACTCATGACATAAATGCAAGAAGGAAGACCAATTAAGAGCAACAAAAAATACATTTCCACTGTTTCCCTGATACCTGCCACTGTTGTGGGTTTGTGATGGTTCTGTCTGTTAATCTCTCTTTTTAGTTTCTTCCTCCACCTCTTACAGGCTTCTATCTTCAATCTCCTTTCCTTCCTTGCTAGTTTCATACTGTAACTGACGATGGGTTTTCTTCTCGACTGGCTTCATTTTTGCTGTTCTTCCAGGAGAAAAATCTATTACCTGCACCGTCGGTACAAGTTCCTGAGCAGGTTAGTGATGTTTCCCCCTTTGGCAGTGGAGACTACTCAACACGGGAAGGGAGAAGAACAGCTTGGGAAGAAAAATCTAAACTAGCCACTGTTGTGTCTTTAAGTACAGCGAGGTCCCAACAGACGAGATCATTTTTGCTGCAAAAAATATTTGTTTGGCTTTTTAGTTCCAACATTTATGTCCTACTTACCTGCTTGTAGCGCCAGCATCCAGGAAGTGATTGTTTAACCTTTTTCCTTCCTGTCATTACTGCAGGCTCCTTATCTGTTGCCCTGCAGAAAGTCAGCTTTTTGAGCAGAAAAAAGACAGGAAGAGAAGCAACCCTTCCCAGTGCTCAGGGCAACACTGTTCCCCTGCTCAGAATGCCAGCCTCCAATGGTTGCTTTTCATTTTAAAAACCACAGCAGGATCTTGTTCACATATCTAGTTTGGCCCCCAAGCGTAGCCTGAAACTCAGCTGGTTGGTTCTCAGAAGTTTCAGTGTGTGAATAAAATACAGTGGCTATTGTACTGCTATTGTTGGGGGGCAAATGCCCCAAGTGCCACACTGGTGGAGTGGGGGGGGGGGTTTGACGAGGCAGCTCGCCTCTCCAAAGGAGAGCCATAGGAGCAGAGTTTGGCCCTCCCATGCACCCTTGCATTAGAACGGCTCCAAAATGGAGCCTGCCATTGGCATGGCGGCATGGCAGAGACAGCACAGGGGCAGGGAGCCAGCTCAGGGGTTGGCCCCTCGGACCTTACCCCAGAGCGGAGCCTTGGCTGGGTCTACAGCTGATAAAATGTCTGTCTTTTGCATTGTCACTATGCTGAACGTCTTTCATTTGTGTTTGCTTTCACCTATTGAATGAAGATGGTTTAAATCTAAGAACTGGCATTGCTTTCAGTTCTCACACCATACAATCCATCTTGTTGAGAGTCCATAAATTTTGCGCACACCAAGGCAATGCAGCTAAAACAAATTGACTGAGGAGCCTTCTGAAATGCCCTCTATGATACATGAGTGGCAGTAAATAAAAGCAAAGTGATACGTTTTCCTGAAGTTCTACTGCCAAAGCTTTCCTTCATGGCTCTGAAATTCTCACTTTTTTACATGTCCTCAGTACAGCTTGTCAATTAGGGTACCAATGTAAACGAAACCAACTCAGAACTCCAATGAATGAAATTGCCAAGAGCTTATTTGGCCTGCTGCACTATAGTGAGTGTT
This sequence comes from Lerista edwardsae, assembly GCA_029204185.1. Classification (NCBI taxonomy): domain Eukaryota; kingdom Metazoa; phylum Chordata; class Lepidosauria; order Squamata; family Scincidae; genus Lerista; species Lerista edwardsae. The sequence goes on from JAJKFI010000095.1 coordinate 2,854,634, forward strand.
TTTTTGTTCTGTTAGGGAGGAAATTAGAAGGAATACTGTTATGGTGGCCTCAAGAATGTTGCTTGTCAAGAACAAGTCAGCTGAGTGCATATCATGGGTGCAATCTTGAGATCATTTAAGCCAATATACCTGCAATTCACTCAGCTTCAGGGCTTTGGGAGAGACATGAGTTCTGGAGAAAATGATTCTCATTGGAACTAGCTCCCCAACTCAGTTCTCAAGGATCAATTCCCTACTGCGATTTCACATACCCAACCAAGTCCCTAACACTCTGACCTGTGTTTTGTGGGGCAGTAGAGGAGAAATCCCAAGGAGTTTTCTGCCTTTTGGACTGTAGGTCCAGCTGACAAGAAGAACTTCAGTCAGTCTCATTATCTGCTAGGTTTAGATTCCTGGAAATCCTTGCAGATAGCAAATTTGCAGATAATGAACCACCCCTTATCTACCATCAGAAGAATCCAGCAGACCCCCTTAGGAAACCAGCAGAGTGCAGCCAACAGATCTTTGAATGCTGCAAAGCCCTTCCAGAAGTTGCAGGGATCTTCAGAATGGCACCTGAGACAAGTATGGACCCCTTAAACATGGCCGGCGGATGCTTACACTGTCCATTTTAAAGGGATCAGCACTGGTCACGGGCGGCATTCTGAAGGTCCCTGCAGCCTTTGGAAGGGCTCTGCATAGTGGATAATGAGGACAGAGGCACAGATTATGAGGAAAGTAGCAACTCTGCCCCTTACCTCGCAGATAAGCAAATTCGCAATTAGCGAGATCCCATGTGAAAAGGGCTGACTGTACTTATCTGTTTCCTTCCCTCTCTAGTCAGAATGTCTGACAATGCAAAATTAGGACTATTAAGGCATGTGGTTTTGCTACCTACAGCAGAAATCCCAAGGAATCCTCACCTGCTACTTTTAGTGTTCCACTGAAAACTAGAAAGTAGCTAGAAAGTAGCTAGAAAGTGCTTCAACGTCTACATCACACAATTAAACAAGACGGTTGTGTTGCACTGTAACCAAACATGTTCTGGGAGCAGTGGCTGCTGATGCATCTCTCCCATCTGCATTGAACTACTTCAGTAACTTATTGCATAAAGGAAATGCTGCCTCCCGTTAACTGTTTCTGGCAACTTCATCTGTCCTTTGATCTTCCTTTTCACATGCTGCAGAATCGAGAAACAATTAAGCAGATTTCGAGGATGGTTACCTAGAAAGCCAATGAGGCTGGACAAGGAAAGGTTGCCGGACCTGGAGGAGAATGACTGCTACACGGCCCCATTCAGTCAGCAAAGGATTCATCAGTGAGTAGCTGGTGGAAGTGTTATGGTGAAGTGATGAACTGCTGAGTCGTGGTAACAAGCCAAACCCAGTTTGAGCTGAAGGAATACAGTTAGTCAATTTACATTGGGCAGCAGCAAAGAGAACCTTAGCAACGTATCAGTAGGCATGATTGAACAACTACTGCAATGTTTGAGATTTTGCTCAGATACTGCATTTTTGGCTCTTTATACCTGACCCAGTGTCAGATGTCAAAAGGACTTGGAGTTGTGCTCTGAATACTTAATAGCTACGCCATGACTGCTTGTTAAGACATTGATAATGCTTATAAGATTCAGGGCCCAATCCTGAGGCCCTTATCACTGGTGGTATGTGCATACTGCCAGCTAAAAGTGTTGCAAATGTGCCGTAAAGCACGTCCACAACACCGCACTGCTCACACTGGGGGGGGGCACTAAATTCGTACCTGGCCACAATGCGGGCAGATGGAATTGCCGGCTCTCCGGCGGGGGGGCAAGAAACTGGGTGGGGGAGTGGGGGAGTCAGCCCACAAGGGGGTGGGACCCTGTGGTGGCTCCCACTGCCCTATCCAACACCCTGCCTTGAATCAGGCAGCCGCTGGCTGTAGCGGTAGCTGTTTGGCTACCAAAGTTGGTAATGTCCAAAAGTTGGGCATGCAGTATGATCAAAATCTGTACTTTACACTGCATCAATAAAAAATCTATTAAAAAATGTGACAAACAGCTGGCTGCAGCTGAGATCTGCAGGCTACTTGTTAAACTGACGACGCATGATCGAAAAGTTGGACTAAGAATGGATCGTATTTCTTCTTTGTCTTATTATACACAATCTGCAGCGTTTTAAATTAATTCCTATTGTCAACCCATTATGGGCCTTCTTGGAAGTCACTTCAAAACATCAGATTTCTTATTCAAGCAGGGCTAATTTGAAAAGGTTCCCAGCTGATCCAGAACGGACCAACTTCTTGCCATTTTAGAAACTGTAAAATAATTTATATTTCAATGGTGTATGTAAATTGTTTCTCTTAGACCCCCCCCCACTGCCAATGCAGTTGCCCATCTGAAGCAGCTCACCTCTTAGCGCCCTTAAATGTTATAGGAAAGCAAAGCAATACAGGCCAAAGTCTACATTTTGTCCATGTAAATCTAATAAATCAGAGAGACGCTGCATAGACTTTTATTAAAGGATAACAGCACATTTGGCAAAAAGCTGAAGTTTGCCACCTGGAAAGATTTCAATACAAAATATATCAAAAGAAATTAATTAGCTGTCTTGCTCCCTGCTGCAGCTCTGCTAGTTTAAGGCTATGCTTTTAGGTAACATTTTGGTGCATTGCTTTCATTCTTAGCCATTGCAATGGCTCTTTGAAATGTCCTAGCGACCAGTTTCACTTCAGATCAGTTATTCATCTCTTAGTGTGGCCCTCAGTAGCAAATCAAAGTGCCTTGTTTATGCATTTTGATATTTTTAAAGTTGAGTATGATCACAAAGTGAACACAGTGAAGTCCCTATAGATCTAAAATGCATCATTCAAATTTTCGCTGTCTCGGTGTAATCCTGGAAGAAAATAATTTATGTTGCAGCAGATATTTTAAGATGTAACCATGACACTCAAATAAATAAGACTGTTCCGTAACCAAGAGCTTCAGTAGTACTAACAACACAGGCTTGCAAAATTGAAGGCCAAAAACCACTTTTTCAAAATTTATGGTGGTTTTATATGAATTTGCAGAGCTAATTTTAAAAAACGATCAATTTTGTCTTATCTAGTTTCAGAGATATGAAATAGTCTTGTTAATAAATGGTTCAAGCAGCTTCCTCGTAAGGAAGCCATGGTGTAGGCTTCCTCACAAGGAAGCTGCTTGAACCATTCACTAATGAGGCTATGCCATATCTTTTGAAATTAGTTGTGATAGGGCAAAACTGATGCCATTTTTGGAATCAGCACCACTAATATACCCAGGAATAGGTTTAACTTGTAAGACAGCAAAAGGTGCATTCAGCTGTGTCATCTGGCAATGAGCTGCCGGAATGCTAGGCGGGACTTACTGCCTGATTGGCTGCCCGTCCGTGACATGTCGCCGCCTGCCCGCCCGCCGCACGGGCACCCCTGGCTTCAGAGGGGGTGCCCGCTTGCCTGGGGAGCGCGCCAGGTACCTGGGCAAGCAGCGGAGGGGCGCGCCAACCGGAGGGAGCCCGCACAGTGGGCGGGCAGGCGGCGACACATCACGGACAGCCTGTCAATCAAGCGGTAAGTTCCGCCTAGCGTTCCGGCAGCTCGTTGCCGGATGACACTACTAGGTGCATTGTGCTGTACAATGTTTATATTGACATGCAACCCTATCCTATGCATGCAATCCTATTTTATACATGTTTATTCAGAAGTACGTCATTTGGGGCTCAATGCAGTGTACTCCCAAGAAAATGTGCACAGGACTGTGATGCCACCTTTGACAGTCCAAGATAATTGACTCAATCCACCAATCAGCGAAGCCTGAGTGCTTGGCTGAAACTGATTACATCTTTTCAGCTTATCCATCCAAAAAGCTCTTGGCATCCTAAGAATTCTGCTTTCACATCAGATCTCTTTGTGACAGCTCTGCTGAGCAGCTATTTCGTATTGCGATGCTCTCATTTAACTTTTGTCCTGTACTACTTGCTCATATGTCACAGATGTCAGTGACACTTTCTTGTATTGTCATGAACAATAACTATCATCTGTGCTTGTGGTGTTTTGGAAAACAGCTTCATCATCCATAATAAAGACACTTTCTTCAACAACGCTACAAGAAGTAGAATCGTTCATCACATTTTACAAAGAGTGAAATATGAAGAAGGAAAAAACAAAATTGGTAAGTGTAAAGCATCAGAAGATTTTACTTTATGTTCATCTCGTACTCTGTAGGATGATAGTCCCAGGACAGTATTTCTCAAAATGTAGGTTGGGACCCACTAGGTGGGTTGTGAGCCAATTTCAGGTGGGTTGCATAGCACCTAATGCAGCCATCTTTGAAAATATGGGAAGTTGGGACACTAGATAGCAGGAGGCCTGTGTAGTTGTTTTGATTTTGTCAAGGTTGTGAATAGGCTTTTTTCCCTTTCTGATTCACTTTGCTATTGGAAAATGGCAGAGAAACAACCCAAATTATTACTGCATTCTCAGGAAAGCAACAGGCTCTGGCATCACAATGCTGGCACTTCCATCATTGTGGGTCCCAGACAGATGGTCATTCTAAAATGGGTCCCGGTGCTCAAACGTTTGAGAACCACTGTCCTAGGAGATGCTATAGCATTTCTTGATTGGGTTACCAGCTACCAAGCCATCCTGGGCTCCTGTACCTTTAAATGCTTTACCATAGAGCCCAGTTCTTTAGGAATTCTGAGCCATATTTGTGTACAGTGGGCATTTTCTAGATCTTATGCTTTTCCTTTGCTTGAACTATATCCCAACAATATTGCATCTTTAAAAACTGTTTTTAAGGGGGTTCACTTCCTAAAGTCCTTATTACAGTGTAGTAATTCTTGTTCTACCTATAGTATATGGAATATTTTTTATTTCTAGGTCTGAATCGATTGCTTACTAATGGCTCCTATGAAGCTGCATTTCCTCTTCACGAGGTATTTTTCCATTTAATATTTTCTTCACAGGCATAGCTTCTTCCTCAAACTATATTTACCACCATTGTCATAAAGGACTTCAATCCAGGCTTGTACTTACTCGCTCACTTGCGCTCTCCCGCCCCCCTTAGAAACAAATATTGATCCTTTCTTGAAATCCTTGCTCTGGAATTGCAGGTCTTTTCTACAAAGATCATTGTGTTGTACAATAAATATGGCAAAACTCCAACTGCAAAAATTATTAGCGAAGAGCTAAAATGCATGAACGTGTTCCCTTCCCAAAGGACCTTTACAGCTTTAGAGGTCAAAAACCGTATCAGACATAACAGGCTCTAGGACACTGGTGCACAAGTTCAGGAACGTTAGTATCCTAGAATTGCTGCTCTTTCAAGAAGGTGGGGAGCTGCACTTGGCATTAGCAGCAGTCTCTCTCTCTCTCTCTCTCTCTCTCTCTCTCTCTCTCTCTTTCTCTCTCTCTCTCTCTCTTCACCCCCCCCCCATTTTTCAAAACTGTTTTCCAGAGTACCATCCTGTACAGCATTTTGAAGTAATTGATCCGTAAATTTAATCGACTACTTTCCCAACACTCTGGCCTGGCCTACTCATGCCACAGAATTATGTGAAACAATTCTGGGGTAATAAACTGGATTGCATTGCCTCATACGAACATAAGAACATAAGAAGAACCCTGCTGGATCAGGCCAAAGGCCCATCTAGTCCAGCTTCCTGCATCTCACAGCGGCCCACCAGGTGCCCCAGGGAGGCATGAGACAACAAGATGCTTGCATCCTGTTGCCATTCCCTTGCACCCTGTACTCTGAAGTAGCCCACTACTAATGTAAGGAGGTTGCACAATCCATCATGGCCTTTAGCCCACCATGGACTTTTCCTCCAGAAATCTGTCCAATCTCCTCTTAAAGGCATCTAGGCCAGATGTCATCACCACCTCCTGTGGCAAAGAGTTCCACAGATTAACTACCCACTGGGTAAAAAAGTATTTCCTTTTATCTGTTTTAACTCTCCCAACCCTCAGTTTTAACGGATGCCCCCTGGTTCTGGTGATTTGAGAGAGGGAAAAGAACATCCCTCTATCAACTCTATTCCTTCCATGCATAATTTTGTATTTAGAAAAATACAGTAGGACGGTAAACAGCCACGCTGTATTACAAGTGGTGGCCTGCATGATACAAGGCAAAAAATAATAGCACCTGATTGGTTCATCTGGGGGCTGTCTTATCTCAGCGTTTTCTCACCCTGACCTGGGCTGCTGATTTTCACCATTCTGGGTTCAGTGATGCTGCACCCTTCCCCGAGATCTGAGATTAGCTTGTCGTCTCTGGGGTCAGTTAGGAATGTTTTGTCTTTCATTGGCGAGGTTTTGTTTTCCCCATCTACCCCAGAATATCTTTTGTTGGTAGCTTTTAGCCAGTTAGTTGCTTCTGTCAGACATTATGCAGTACTGGGACTAGAAGTGCATCCTAAGGTATTGCAAAGACCAGAGGGGAAGCCTGGTCTGGTCTTCCGATGCTGTCTGGCTCAGGGATGCTGTCTGGTGAACCTGAAGGCCTGAATTGCAAAGTCCATACTAAATGCTTTCTGGCTTGGGATGAGCTAAACCGTTTGGCTGCTTTAATCCCCTTTTCAGCAGTTGGTGGGGAAAAGCAGAGGTTGCCTGAGCCGATCTCTGGTTGGAACCAGGATGCTGTGTGTGATGGGGAAGTGAACTGTTAGGTCGGTCTTCCTCAGGTTAGCTGCCCACACTAATTGGGGGAGAGGAGCTCCCTAGTTCAGAATCTGCAGCAGAATTTGAATTGTAATCTCTAAGCAACACAGTGGCCCAGTTTCTACCAACAATGCCCTTGTCTCATGTAATTTGTGATGAGTGCCCCAGCAATGGGGTAATGTTTTTTTTAAAACCTTTGTAAATAACAATTCCCCGTAAATAGAAAACCAGTCCAACTGGCCACAGGTTATGCTAGAATGTTTCTCCATGAAGAGCTAGTTTTTACTTGGCAGAGAGGCTGGGGTTTTGTCTTTTTGTTTTTTATGCATGGGAAAGTTTTCAAAAGTGATAGTCTTGCATATAAAAAAATTGCAAGAATAATGTTTCCCTCATTTACATTTACAGCACATTTCATTACATACATTTTACATTTGCATACATTACATACATTTACAGCACAATTCTATTGATGTTTACTCAGCTGTAAGTCCTGCAGTGGTTAATGGGGCTTACTCCCAGGAAAGTGTGTGGCCCAAGGCTGCAATCCTATACATATTTATAGGTAATTAAACTCAGTGGAATTTTCTTCTGTGTCGACTATGCCCAGAATTGTGCTGTATGAGACTTGTGTTGTGGTTCTCCAAGGTCTGATCTGAGCAATAGCAATCTAAAAAAAAGAAAAATAGTTTGTAGAAAACTAGATTCAGGAACATTAAAAGAACCCTGCTGGATCAGACCAAAAATCCATTCTATTTCCAACAGGTGGTTCAAGATTCCCAAGCAAGGCAGCTCTCTATAGCTCCCCACCGCTGACATTTCATAGCCAAAGCCATCATTCAAGCAGCCCTTGTCTTCCAAGAATTATCACTGAGAATGTTTTCTGCTCATGGCTCTACCTTAACTAATTTCTCCTTATCTCATTCATTCTAGGGTAGTTACAGGAGTAAAAACTCAATAAGAACGCATGGGGCGGAAAACCACAGGCATCTGCTTTATGAGTGCTGGGCTTCCTGGGGAGTTTGGTATAAATACCAGCCTTTGGATCTTGTACGGTAAAACCTTTTTAAAATCCAGTTCTTAAACTGATACTATTTGTTTGTATGGGTGCATAAAGCCAGCACATAGAACAGAAACTTTCAAACACTACAGCAAAATCCCAAATGCATTTATGTACAGTATATATTTATATACTGTATACTTATATACTGTATATTTGTGAAAACCCCATTGAAAAATGGTGGTTTAGACCAGCCTACCCGCATAAGCTGCCACAGGCATTTGCTTCGGACAGATTCATAGAGGAAAAGTCACCGCTGTGGAGTGGAGGTCACCGCTGGTGGGAGGTCACCGCTGGTCTGCAATGGCATATCTAAATTTCCAGATTGTACGTGTTTCCAGTAGGGAGAAGCTAAGGGTGCATGCATGCATGCATGCAATGCATGCATGCATGCATACATACATACATACAGTTTGCCTGGTGATTAGTGGGCTATAGACTTGCAGAGTTTGGAGGGGAAAAGCTAAGATTTTCAGGAACTGCCAAAGACCTGAGTCCCTGCTGACCCAATAAAATCGTGAATGTATGGAATATGCATAGCAAAATGTTGTTTCTCGGAGTACACATCTGTAGGATCCAAGCTGAAGTTGTGATGCACCTTCATGATTTCCAAGGCAGGATCTTCAGATATGCATGGCGTGAGCGAGCTGAAGAGGCTCCCTGGTGGGGTCTACTAGCTCATACGGAAGTCACAATGATTGTTTGGTCCGTCTGTTTTTTCTCTCATAGTAAAACTAAAGTCTTAAATCTGCAATGCCATCAATCTGGCACGTTCGAGAGTCATTAATTTCAATTTAAGCACACCAGCAGCTGGTCAGTGAAGTTGCCAGGAATAAGCGAGGGAACAAAGTATGTGAATGGGATTGTGCCGTTCCATATGTGTGTTCCCTTGAAAAACTGTGATGTGTGGGTTCTTTGCTAATAGGCCTGATTGATCTCTTTTCTGCCCAAATTTGGCTTACAAGTTGACATCATATTTCAAAGACCACTGAAATATCAAATGATTCGGAGAAAAATAAATGGCTCGGTTGGTTTTGTGTGTTTGACACTGTACAGGGCATTCTCAGTCTTATTGTGTGCCATGCAGCCTATCATCCCCAATATCCTATCAGGACTCACCTGTTCTTCATGGATGGGTTGTCTGGCTGCATACAGTATTATCAACTCAGCAATTAAGCCATTTGCCAGATCATCAGATGTCTGCTATATCTGAATTAATTTGTGTGTATTGACATCAGATTGGGGATGATGTTAAGAATTCTGCTGATTAGTCAAGGTGGTAGTTATCAAGTGGCAATTCTCTCAACTTCTGAACTGACTTCCCTTGAGAATATCCTTCATGCTCCATTCAGATGCACCATTGAAATTGTGGTGCTTGCCCTATATATGCATTCCCACACACAATCTGGTTGTCTGAATTGTCAACATGGTTGTGCAGATCAGTCAGAAGTGCGCAAGGTTCCCATCTTGTTGAACTGATAGGAAAGAGTCAGAATGACAGATACACTCAAGGAAGTGACAATTACTGCATGAAGTTCATTATGTCTTGATGGATTTTTTTGTTGGCTTTGGATGGCTAAAATAAACTTCTGTATCTCTCAGCAGTAATACTTAGCAAACATTTCTGAGAGGGAGAATTAAGAGGCTGAACTATTGATCTGGCCTTTTATGATACAGTCCAGATTCTAGTCTATCTGTGCTGTCACTTGTGACAGTGGCTTTTAAAAAAGATGCCACGATGGTTTAGTCAGGGGTTTGGGAGCTGAACCTGAGATCCAGGTTCTAGTCCCTACTCAGCCATGAAGCTTCCTAGATACCTTTGGCCAGTCACCATCTCTCAGTCTCACCTACCTCATAGGGTTGTTGTGGGGACCGAAGGAAGGAACCATGTACGCTAATCTGAGCTTCTTGGAGGAAGGGCAGGATAAAAACATGAAAAATCAAATAGTTGTTAACAAGAGAGAAATACAGACATGCCCTGGTATCCTCTGAAGTTCCATTCTGGACTGTGGATTCTGGGGACGCCTTTTTAAAGATAGGGGAACACCAGTGGTTTTGCTGCAACAAGGTAAACAAAAGAAAAATTTGTTTAATGTTCCCTTATCTTTTTAATAGGCATCCCAGTATCCATGGTTTCCGTGGATAACTGAAACTGTGGCACCAAATCAGTGGATACCGGGGCACGCCTGTATTTAGTTGTATAGATGTTCACACATGGCAGTGAAGCTGCTGCTGCTGCTGCTTATGCTCCCTTAAACACTGTGAAGAGCCTTGCTCCCATTCATACCCAGTAATCCCTACTCCAGTGCCCTTTTTTTTTTTAACGTGCAGATTTAAACTAGCATCATTTTGGGTTTTGGAAGCAGCTGTTCATTACTATCAATAGGAGCATCACTTTTGCAGCTGCAGGACTGGGCAAGGATCTCAAACTGAGAAGGGAGGGCAAATTTCTCTGAGACATTTTTTGCCTCAAGGAGACAACAAGGAGAAGCATCCACGTCTGAGAATGGGTAGCAGAAGATGAAGACATTTCCACTTGATGTGTCACTTCTGCATTGCTTCACTCTGTTAAATTATAGACTTGGATAAGGATTCAAGTGGGCCTTGTAAGTACTTGCTGTAAATCTCATAGTCTTTGCCATTCCCTTCCCACTAGAGCAGTCACAGATTGCTATTCAGTGTGTGAGCCAAGCAATTTGGACTGAAGGTTCTCTCTGGCAGCTAAGCCTGGCTTCTGCAACTGGTGCCAGTGTGTCTTTCTGGTGCCAGCTCTGCTACCTTTGTCACAAAAGGACCACCTTATCATTTCCTGTTTAGTCAGCAGACTCCTGCGGTCTCTTGCATGATGGAGGAATGCAAATAATCTGACTATATTTTATGAAAATAAACAGTCGGTCATGACTAGACCATTCGGTCGTGGGGAAACCTTTACCTTTACCTTAGAAGGGACGTGGTGACGCAGCGGGTTAAACCGCTGTTGCTGGGCTTTCCGACTGAAAGGTTGGGAATTCAAGACTGCGCAACCGAGTGAGCTCCCATTGCTTGTCCCAGCTCCTGCCAACATAGCAGTTCGAAAGCACCTAAGTAGATAAATAGGGACCACTTCGGTGGGAAGGTAACGGCGTTCTGTGCGCTACGGCGTAGAGTCATGCCGGCCACATGACCACGAAAGCTTGTCCTCGGACAAACACCAGCTCTTCAGCTTAGAAAGGGAGATGAGCACTGCCCCCTACAGTCAGTCACGACTAGAACATTCGGTCGTGGGGAAATCTTTATCTTTACCTTTATGGGGATAGCCAAATAGCTATGTGAAATGGAGGGGTCTGCTCTCTTGAAAGGGGTAACCCTTCAAGGTGAGTTTGTCTGATTTTTACTTGTAGTTCTGCTCCTTTGCTACACTGCAAGAACTCCAGGGCAGAACTCTGATTTTTTCCCCATATGGTTAAAAGCAAGCCATAGGCACATAGGAAGCTGCCTTATAGACCACTGGTCCATGAGCTCAGCATCATGTTTTTCACATTCTTATACTGCCATTCCTCCAAGGACCTGAGGGTGGTTTATGTGATTCCAACCTGTAACAGTTCTGCCCGTCAGCTGGAGGTATCCAGAACATCTGTGTTGTGGAGATGCACAAATTGCGCTGTCCTCAAGCTTTAAACAGCCCACACTCCCACCTCCTTCCACCGTTGTCTGCTTGCAAGCCACTGAGCCTCTCTAATGCTAGCACCTCTCCACCTCACCGCTCAGCTGCAAACAGGAAGGAGGTGGAATTGCTGGGTTTCTTCATACATTTCACCCAGACCTCCCAAGGATTATTTGGGGGTCACCCACTTTCCCACTGGTCAAACAACTAACATGCAGTCCAGCACTTTACCTGGAAAAGTTTATTAAAGTTTTCTCATGTTAGTAAGTAAGGGAATTTCTCCTCCACCAAGCCCTAGGCTCTCAAAGGAGGATTCCATCCACTGACTGAGGGCACGATCCTAACCTGGAGTTAAGCCGGCACAGTTAGGCCAGCAAAGTGTGGCCAGCACAAGGGACACTGTAAGGTATGTTTGGACCACTCTCGGAGTCAGAGAGGCCGGCACGCAGACATGCGCCATCCTCCCTGACTCTGAGAGCCTGCCCCCTCCCTCCATGAAAAAAATCAAGGTTAATTTGTTAAGGAAATAAAATAAAATAAAAAGTTTTCTGATTAATTGGCCATAACATTTGAGAGAATACAGATATTCCAATGTGGTTTGTTTTATTGCATTCAGCATGAAATTACCGTCTGTGTACACACACACACACACACACACACACACACACACACACACACGATTGTGTTATTCGTACTTACCAAGTTTTTCACAAATAAAACATTTTCTGGTTAATTGACCATAATGTTTGATAGACCACGGATATTACAATGTGGTTTGTTTCATTACATTCAGCATTAAATTACCTTTCCAGTGATATATAACACGATGGTATCGTTCATACATACCCAATTTTTCACCATTTTGGCCACCAGTGTCAAGCTCAGCTTGTTGCCCCCCTAAAGCTTGTTGCCGGGTGCTATTGCGCCCTGCACCTCCTTAACTATGCCACTCCTTTTACCCAGAAATGTTATTTGTTATAAAGGAGTTACCCACGGATTTCAAAAATTGACATCCTAATTGTGGCCCCGGATATTTTAGGAGAGTCATTTTATGTTTCAAACCAAGCAGTATTGCAAACATGTCCATCTGTAACCCTGCTGCATTGTGTTTTTGACAGACGGTATTTTGGTGAAAAAATTGGCTTGTACTTTGCCTGGCTAGGCTGGTACACCGGAATGCTCTTCCCAGCTGCCTTCATTGGACTGTTCGTCTTTCTGTATGGAGCAGCCACCCTGAACCACTGCCAAGTCAGGTGAAGTAAAAAATGAAGCACTGCCCCCGTCAGGCAAGCAGTCCTTCTCATTCTGCGAACATCATGTATGTTTGGGTACCAGTTGTCAAAGCCAGCAGATTAAATGAATGGACTCATACTTTGAGTAAAGCACTTTTTTTCCCCACTTTTGTTTCTGTAACAGAACCAGACAGTGTCTCATTCTTATTCAGACATACAAATTAGTAAGAAATGGGTTTTATGAACTGGTAGGAAAGGAAGGTTGGGAGTTCAAGACTGCGTGACGGGGTGAACTCCCGTCGCTTGTCCCAGCTCCTGCCAACCTAGCAGTTCGAAAGCACCTAAATGCAAGTAGATAAATAGGGACCACTTCGGTGGGAAGGTAACGGCATTCCGTACACTACGGCGTATGGTCATGCCGGCCACATGACCACGGAAGCTTGTCCTCGGACAAAAACGCCGGCTCTACAAGCTTAGAAACGGAGATGAGCACCGCCCCCTACAGTCGGTCACGACTAGACCATTCGGTCGTGGGGAAACCTTTACCTTTAACCTTTTTAGGAAAGGAATAAGGCACCGATAAAGGCTTTGCCACTCTTTGGCAATTTTCCTTTTCCCACATGCGATGCATGGGATTAACCAAACCTCTGGCTCTCTGGTTCCTCCTGTTCCCAACCACCTCTGTTTACTTCCACTTTCCTTCCCTGGCCCCTTCCAACTTGTTTTTTACACGCTTCTTCTGTCCTGCTTCCAGTGGCGTTTCTACAGGGATGGCAAAGCTCTAAGTTTTGCAAGAAGCCTTACCCTGTCATGTAAATCCCTCCTCTCCCCTGCTGCTGTAGCCAGTAAGCAACGCCAAGATGTTGCTTTTCCCTGTGAGGATTGGCTAAAACAGTGCAGGAGAGGAGAGATTTCCACTGCAAGGTAAGGCTTCTTGCAAGACTTAGAGCTTTGCCCTCCCTGTAGAAACGCCTCTGCCTGCCTCTGCATTGCAGTGTCGGAAGCCTGCTTGAATCTTGACACACTCCTATAAGAAATGCTCCTGCCTAGGGCTTGTGTAACACTTTTCATGTCAGGACAGGATTCATGTGCACGTTCATCACTTGACAACTGAAACATCAGGTGAATGCGTGTGGGTGCATGAAACCTTGCAGAGCAAACCCAAAAGACAAAACGTTTGCACCTCCTCCAACACAGTGCTTTTCAGTGATATTCATTGGTACAATTGAATCATCAATGGGCATGTCTACTCAGAAGTAAGTCCCATTGTGCTCCATGGCTTCCTCCTTGGAAAATGTGTATAGCTGATCCCAAACTCCCTGGGAGTTCGGGAACTGCTCTATTTGCAGGGGTGGAGGAATAGCAGCAACGTGAGCGACACAATCGTGTTGCTGTTGACTACAGAATGGGGCTAGGGGGACTTACAATTGCATGCCCCAGTGTCTGGAGGGGGGGACAAGGAGCCCCATGGACCCCTCTGCAGGGCTCCCCATATGTCAGAAATGTTTTAAAAACTATCGCAACCCATTTCTGGTTTGTGGTCGCAAAAGCAGAAGTGGGTTGTGCTCATTTTTAAAAAACATTTCAGCCCTGTTCTATAGCCAGCAACAACGAGATGGCAGCAATCACAGAGCTGGGGGGTCGTGACCCCTCCCTTTGAAAACCACTGGGGTATAGGATTGCAGCCTAAATGCTGAATAACCAAACGTTCTGCATGAATGAGTGAACTGGTTCTTGAAGCCTGAGGTAAAAGCATCTTGTTTCAGGTTTCACCATTTCAGACAGGCAATTTTTCCTCCTGCTTACCACCTCACTGTCCAAATGATGAAAACAATCTGAATTAGATTATTTATAAGTTATTCATTATAATTTCTTTTTTCAGCAAAGAAGTCTGCCAAGCTACAGACGTTATAATGTGTCCTATATGTGATAAATCCTGCCCCTTCATGAGGTTGTCAGACAGCTGTGTTTATGCCAAGGTAAAAAAAAACTCAAGTGCACATTTCTTTTCAGCAATAATGCTTGATTTAGTATTCAGAGAAGGCATTGTTTGCCTCTTTAAAACTTCCAAAGGCATTACATTTAACTCTGAGATAAACAAGGGCATCTACTTTAAAGAACACATTAAAGCATTCATGAATACAACACCATCTCCCCTCCACCATTATTAAAGGGAACATATTCCTTTAAAAGGGGGGACGTGGTGGCGCTGCAGGTTAAACCACTGTTGCTGAACTTGTTGACCGGAAGGTTGGCAGTTCCAGACCATGCAACCGAGTGAGCTCCTGTCACTTGTCCCATCTCCTGCCAACCTAGCAGTTCAAAAGCATGTAAAAATGTGAGTAGACAAATAGGTACCACTTTGGTGGGAAGGTAACGGCATTTCTTGCACTATGGCGTATAGTCATGCTGACCACATGACCACGGAAACTTGTCCTCAGGACAAACGCCGGCTCTTCGGCTTAGAAACGGAGATGAGCACCGCCCCCTACAGTCAGTCACTACTAGACCATTTAGTTGTGGGGAAACCTTTACCTTTATTCCTTTAAAACTGGCGTTTGGGCAGCTGCTATAGACTAGTTCAAGTCAGGCAGCTGGGATAGTTCCATAGCTGCAGCAAAGAATGGCCAATAAAGGTAAAGGTAAAGGTTTCCCCACGACCGAATGGTCTAGTCGTGACCGACTGTAGGGGGCGGTGTTCATCTCCGTTTCAAAGCCTGTAGAGCAGCGGCGGCATTCAGCCGGTACGCTGGGCGGGACTTACCTTTGAGCGGCAGTCCGCCCGTTGCGTAACGGCGCATTCCGCCGCTTTCCCGCCTGCCGGGGCCGGCAGGAAAGCGTTGGAACGCACCGTTATGCAACGGGCGGACTGCCACTCAAAGGTAAGTCCCGCCCAGCGTACCGGCTGAATGCCGTCGCTGCTATAGAGCCGGCGTTTTTGTCCGATCATGTGGCCAGCATGACTCTATGCCGTAGTGCACAGATTGCTGTTACCTTCCCACCAAAGTGGTCCCTATTTATCTACTTGCATTTTTTTTAGGTGCTTTCAAACTGCTAGGTTGGCAGGAGCTGGGACAAGCAACGGGAGCTCACTCCGTCACGCAGTCTTGAACTCCCAACCTTGCGGTTGAAACCTCAGCAACAGCGGATTAACTCGCTGCGCCACCACGTCCCCCAAAGGAAAGAGGAGTAGTTGCAAACACACACACAGCCCCTGGAAAGGAAAGTCCACAGTGTAAAATAGCCTCTCTGGCTGCTTCATCCTTCATCATTCTTCATCATTCTTCAACAACTATGGTTTGAAATTCGCCCAATGCCTACTTAAGCATACTGGAGGCACAATCCTAACCGACTTTCCAGCACTGACATAGCAGTGCCAATGGGGCATGTGCTGCGTCCTGCAGTTGGGGGGGGGGCAGTCACGGGAGGACTCCTCAAAATAAGGGAATGTTTGTTCCCTGCTTTGCCCTTACCCTGGAGCTGGAAGGTCGGTTAGGGTTGCACCCTGAATTGTTGTTGCCCTTAAGAGCTACGATTTTCAAGCACAAAACAGTCACTGGCAGTTGAAAAGGTAAGTCGAACTCTAAACTTGTAGTAAAAATGTACCACAAGCTCTTTAGAAGTAACCCAACTATCAATGTAGTAATAAAACATTTAACATGAAAACGGATTATCATTTCACAGGTAACACATCTCTTTGACAATGGCGCTACTGTCTTCTTTGCTGTATTCATGGCAGTGTGGGGTAAGTCCTGCTTAAAAGACACCCATATTATTTTTTTGCTGCTGTTGGGACCCATCCATTGTTTAAATTATGTTCTTTGAACTCAGTTTTTTCCCCAACATTGTAGGTAAGCATTCCTAATTAGAAGTATTGCACAAAAAGATGCTTGTCCATAAGGTTCATGCAACTGATAACCAAACTCAATTCATTTCTTGAACTCAATTAACTAGATTTATTTATTAATCTATTATTTATTTGAAGAATGTATACCTGCCTTTCCCATGCCAAACCAAATGCCCAAGGATGATTACATGGTCAGGCATGGTCATTTTTCAATGGTTTTTTTTTTACATGTATATAGTATTCTGCGATTCCCCGAATCCTCAGTCCCAGATGTAGCTTTCACAATGTGATTCTCTCCTCTGGCTCTGTGCCATCGAGCTTCATTAGGCAATTGCAAGTCAAGCCTGGACAGGTCCTCAAGATCGCACTCCATTCTTTTGCCAGCTGGCCTTCTCACATGCTCCCCACAACTCTCACCTGCGGTGACTTATCAGCTCATCACTGCCTCTGTCCTGCCACAGTGGGTACAGCAGTTTGTCACAGCCTGACATTCCATCTCCCATCCAAAAACAAGACCACAGATTCTCCTGCTTAACTTCAGGAAGTACCAGCAGCTCAACCATCAGTCCATACATCATGCCCAGCACATAGTGTGTGCCCAGTGTGATTTCCAGCACACGTGTTTCAGTTTCACCTTGAATCTACCAATACAATTCACAAACAATTTAGCAGTATTAGAGAACAAAAGTTCATCTTTTCTGAAAGAATGAAAGAATGCTCTGACTTTCAGGCATCCTGCTATAGTGAAAGGTTCTGCTGAATTCGTATAAACCTGCCTCTGTGGCTGAATACAGTCCAGTCACGCCATTTACATGATCCATTTACATTTACATGATCTCACGCCATTTACAAATGCAACATTTGTTTCAATGTTAAAAGTTAAATGCCACACACTTTCCCCCCCTTGTATTTATAATTCCCAAAAAGAGGCTAAAAAACTGCTGCAGAGGAGCTCAGACAGCATTCCTCTTTCCATGTACATTGAGAATTCGAGGGATAGGTTTGTAATGATATATTTGACTAAAAATCTTATACTGCAGGAGACATGCTACTGTGTAGGGAAAAAAAGATACATTCTTCTGGACTGGCACATAATCACAGAAGTATTTCTCATTAGTTGGCCTGCTTGGTTTAAAAATAACTTTATTTTGTTTGTTTGTTTGTTTTTAATGTATATTAAACAATACATTGACAGCCCAGTCCTATTCCCTGCCACCAGCACTGATGCAGGCAAATAACACATGCTGCATGCTGTGATGGTGGAGGCAATAGGACTACAAGGAGGTAAGAAAACACTTACCTCTGCTAGACTGCCCAATCACCAATGGGTCTCTGAGAACAGAAAGGGGGCAGGAAGGTTTTAAAAAGAGGAGATAAGACCCAACATGCGTCATTGCCGCTGGACCCACCCCTCCCACCTCCTTCTCACCCCTGGTTCCTCCTCTTCCCTGCCGCACCCATGGTCTGCCCCAGGGGGTCACTATCACCTGGATACGGTTGCGTTTTGTGACTGCTTGTAACTCTGGAATGGGTGTTCCGGTGGCACAGTGGCTCAATAGGACTGGGCCATTATTCCCATTCTTATTTGATGTGGTTTCCTGAAAGGAGCACTTACGAACACAGGTGTGGCCATCAAAGTGGTTTCCATTTAAAGAAGTCCATGCAGTGAAGAAAATGTTGCATCCTTGTGATGATATTCAGTAGTACTGAGAGGATACACTGTGTGAGCTCATATTTATTTTTCCTTCTTCTCTTTTGGTTGTAGCGACTGTCTTCCTGGAATTTTGGAAAAGAAGGCGAGCAGTAATTGCCTATGACTGGGACTTGATAGACTGGGAAGAAGAGGAGGTTTGTGTAGAAATGCGTTATTGGCTATACAATAAGCCAATGTGTTATTGGCTATACAATAGTGTTATTGGCTATACAAGAAGGAGATTTCATTAGGGTGACTGTAAAATAAAACTTGAGCTTTGAGATGGTAAAACATGGATTTTCCCAGCAAGGGGTTTGTTCCCCTGCCTTACATTTTCTGAGCCTTTCTGGGCCTTATTATTTTACATGAGCTGAGTTGCCGACAGAGTAGGTGAACAAAAGCAGTTGAGTTGAGCAGCAGTTCCTAAAATAACATGATTGGCAGCTGTGTGTGTGTGTGTGTGTGTGTGTGTGTGTGTGTGTGTGTGTGTGTGAACAGCGTGAGGTGATTGAATGGAGTCAGGCCTACTTCTCTTTGAGAGGTTATCCTCGTTTCCATTTCCTCTCTCTCTCTCTCTCTCTCTCTCTCTCTCTCTCTCTCTCTCTCTGTGTGTGTGTGTGTGTACGTGTGTGTGTGTGTGCGTGCGTGCGTGCGTGCGTGTGTGTGTGTGTGTGTGTGTGTGTGTGTGTGTGTGTGTTTGAAATGTAGGTGCAGGAGGCTTCCAATTTTTCCAGTGCAGTGATGGGGAGAGATTAGTTAACCCTTTATTTTGGGCCATTTTTCCAGCCTGCATTTGTCTCCCACCCAGGCTGTTATTTGCCCTGTGGAGAAACCTGCACGTTTTCCCCCATGTAGCAACCAGCAGCACCCATACAATGCTGGCACAAGGCAGTAACAGCATTGAACACAAGAGGGGGCAAAGCACATTTGGGGAGGTTAGCCTTGTCCCACATGAAAGAATAACAATGATATATTTTGCAAAGACACTCCTACTCTATACACATTTTTTTTCTGAAGTAAGACCTTTTGGATTGCCTAAGGTTGGGGGTTGGCTGCAAAGATGGGCATGTGCCTGTGTGTTTTGTAACATGGGGAATAGCGATGCACTGATTAAGCTGCAGGGGCCTTATTTGTAAAGGGGGGGGGAGAGAACTTTGCCTGCCCGCCCATCTACAAGGGGCTTCCATTCACTGTGGAAGGAGCTTTCCTGAAGAGTTGCAGAGGGGGCCAAAAATACCTGAAAGCCAATGGGCCCGGCCATGGGTTAATATGGCCCTGCTCCAGTGGCGTTATTCATCCGGTACACTGGGTGGGACTTACCTTTGAGTGGCAGTCCACCTGTTGCATTCCGCCGCGTTCCGCCACGTTCCCGCCTGCCGGGGCGGGCGGGAAAGCGGCGGAACGCAGCGTGACGCAACGGGCGGACTGCTGCTCAAAGGTAAGTCCCACCCAGCGTACCGGATGAATAATGCCACTGCCCTGCTCCCAATCCATCTTCCTCTTGCTCCTCCACAATCTGCCACTGGCTGCATCACCCTGAGATTGCAATACTGATTAGCTAGTTTCTCCCCGAATTTGAAGAATTGTGCCTATTTTCAGCTGATGGTAACTATGACCTGGCAGGCTACAGGAAACATGTTGTGAGGCAACAAGACAGCAGCAGGCTGTGTTATGGGCCTGGTGGGGCTAAGGAGACCTCACTTCTGGGTCAGGGCTCATTTCTTCAGTAAATACTGTAAAAAAATCCCTTATCAGAAATGGAACCGAAAATAAATCTCTGCTCTATCAAACTATCCTTGTTTTAAGCTGACTTTGAAAAGGGGATTAAGCCTATGTTTAATCAAGCTGCTATTAATTGCTAACATCTGCCATCGGCCCTCTAGCCAGACTAGGCTTTGCATATTAAAGAATCTGCTGGTGTCATTTCTTTCTTTTTTTGAATCTTCTTCTTTGCCGATCTAAAAACAGCCTTGTTCATGAGGGCAAATGACTCCAGGAATTTATTTACTTCGGATATTAATTTGTAGCTGCAAATGCTGCTGTTTCCCTCATGGACGACAGTCCACTGCTGGATTTATTCAGGATCCTCTCTGCTCAGTCCCAAGTAATAGCAGTGGTATTTGCTCTTCAAGTGTAAATCTCAGTCGGAATCAATAATAAGGGCTCCAAAGATGTCTTTCCAAAGGGGTTTTCTATCATTCCTAGAAGCTAAGAAAATCCTGTAGCTGTGTACTCTCTTACTAAAGAGCACTCTTCTTTTTATTCCGGAAGGACTTTGAGAACACAATCCTAACTTAGAGTTAGGCCGGCACTGTTAGTCCAGCAAAATTTGACTGGCACAAGGGCCACCGTAAAGAACGTTTGGACCACACTTGGAGTCAGAGATGTGTGCCATCCCCCCTGACTCCGAAAGTGGTCCAAACGTGCTTTACGGTGGCCCTTGTGCCAGCTGAACTTTGCTGGCCTAACTGTGCCAGCCTAACTCCAGATTAGGATTGCTGCTTAAAGAAAGTTAGGACTCCTTTGTTTCATTAAAATTACTAGGTCTTATGTTGGTCATGACTAATTTGTCTCTTTGATTTCAATGGTGCTTAGTCATTAACCTTCTCTGGATATACCTCTCTATTTTTATTGTTTTAAAAATGTCTGTGCCTGCTTTGCTAAACAACCTAGTTCATGTACCACTCAAAATTACCAGTACATGATCGAACTGAAAAGCTGAATCCGTTTATACATGTCTGTGTCTAATTCTGCTTTAAAATGTTCTTTAGGAAGAAATACGACCCCAGTTTGAAGCCAAGTACTCCAAGAAAGAGCGCATGAATCCTATATCTGGAAAGCCAGAGCCTTACCAAGCATTTGCAGATAAATGCAGCAGGATTATTGTTTCTGCATCTGGAATATTTTTTATGGTTTGAAAAATTTAATTCCTTTCAAGTTGCTTGAAACTGAAACCTTCTTGTTCTGTTGGAAAAAATAGAGCGTTCAATGCTGCTTAAAATGATTTAATGAGTCACAATCCGGCATCCGTCTTATAAACCAGTGGCAT
>JAJKFI010000095.1:2876190-2901975 GCA_029204185.1 Lerista edwardsae
GGAAGTGAATCGACGGACTGTCAATCACTCCCTACTCCCGCCCAGCGAACCGTCTACTGGGGAGTAGATGACACCACTGCATCCATCTCATAAACCATTCTCAGCCCCTTTGAAAGCTTCCAAGGGGGCGTGTTCTTGCTTAGTTTAACACACTTGATAGAATAACTATTTTGTTATACAATAAAATAAGTAACTATGAAATTCCATTTTGCGAAGGCATGTCAGCAGTAGAAGACCTTTAAAAGGGCATTTCCTTTGCAAGGAGGTGGAAGGACCTTTTTAAGCTATCATGGACTTATTTAACCAAACCAGGTTTCTGCAAATTATATACTGGCAGCAAGTTGTAAATGTCATTCTACAGGTCCAGGGTTTTTACTTCCTTGTGTCATTTGGCTTTGACTTGCTGCTTCTTCCTAATAGGAGGTGAACCACTGTTTGCTTCTGTTGCTCCATCACATATATTGACAGTCATAACACTTTCCCTTTAAGTAATATAAGTGCTTTATCGTCTGCAGGTCCCAAAGCACTTTGCAAACATTATACACTTGAGTCTACCCAACAGACCAGAGACCATTTTTATGAAAGTGTGACAGTGGCTTACTTTGCTTGAACTCACTTGAGATTTGAGACTTTTTTTGTATCATTATACATCAGTGTTAATTGACTTCTCTGAGAGGAAGGGCTCAGCATAAGGGATTTGATGTTCTCAGTAGAAGGCCTTACTTCAGCAGAGCACTTAAGCATATTTCTAAGCCCATCTTTATTAGAAAGGCAATTAAGCAAGTATTAGTTTAAGTGCTTTGCTGAACCTGAGCCTAGTTGAAACTTTTTGAGAAAGACTGTGGACAATCAACACAGAGAAATGATTTCACAAAAGAAGGAGAGAACTGCAGTTTTCTTTCAGGATTGAAGCATAGTTCCCCCTTATAGAAACACATAAATATTCCTTATTTTCTTTTATTATGTGTGTTTTTATCTATCCTCTTGCTCTTTCATGAGCCTACCAGTGAGAATCCCATTCTCCCTACTTAAATATAGCATCGGATCCTCCCAGATCATTCATTAGCCCCCCCCCCAATATAGTTTATTCTAATGATTTTAGCATTAAGGCCAAGTTGTCAGTCAGTCAATCAATCAACAGTATTTATATACTGCTTTTCAACATAACGTTCACAAAGCGGTTTACAGGAATATTATTATTATTATTATTATTATTATTATCATCATCATCATCATCATCATCATCATCACCATCATCATCATCATCATCATTATCATTATCATTACTATCATTATTATCATTATAAATTAAGTTAAATGGCTCCCTGTCCCAAAATATGTCAAATTGTGGATTCAAAGATCAAAATTGTTTTCATGTTCACTTGAATAGTGCCCTGGGAAGATAAACCTGTGGAAGAAACTATGAAATCCAGTAATAAGTTGGAACAAGCTGAATTAGCACCCAAATAAATAAATCTTACAGCCCAATCCTATTGGACATTTACGCCAGTGGTGTGTGCATTACGCCGGCGTAAACAGCTCTGGTGATGGGCATGCAGTACAAACTGTGGCTGCCATGCTGGATGCCAACATGAGAATTGGCCTACAAAGCCTGCAAGTTACGTGGCACTCGTGTTCCAACCGTCTCAGAAATACAGGCATGCCCTAATGTCCACTGATTCAGTATCCACAGTTTCAATGGATA
This sequence comes from Lerista edwardsae, assembly GCA_029204185.1. Taxonomy (NCBI): domain Eukaryota; kingdom Metazoa; phylum Chordata; class Lepidosauria; order Squamata; family Scincidae; genus Lerista; species Lerista edwardsae. Next base: position 2,877,896 of record JAJKFI010000095.1, read on the forward strand.
TCAAAAAGATCAGGGAACATTAAACAAATCTCATTTTTTCACCTTGTTGTAGCAAAACCATTGATGTTCTCCATCTTTAAAAAGGTGTCCCCAGTAACTGTGGTTTCAGGTATCCACGGGGGTCCAGAACAGAACCCCAGTATATACCGTGGCATGCCTGTATGTTTATGGTTTGTCACTTGAACATTCAGGTTGACATATTTACCTCTTTATTATTGGGAAATGCAAGAGTTGTTTATGACGACTGTATTGTTTTTCAGTCTTAACTATTTAATTGGTTTTTCCCTTCCTCCTTCTAGATCTGTGTGGTGATTGCTGCTGTTTTTGGCATTGTTATTTACCGTGTAGTGACTGTCAGCACTTTCGCTGCCTTTAAATGGGCTTTAATCAGGAATAATTCTCAGGTTGCAACTACCGGAACTGCAGTGTGCATCAACTTTTGCATCATCATGCTACTGAATGTCGTAAGTAGATATAATCGTATCTGGGTCCATTTCAATTAACTGTGATTTAATTCCCCTTACTCAGAGTTGTGCTGCAGCCAGCCCTGACCACACACTGGATAAGGGGAAGGCTGGCTGGCCTCCCTATTCCAGCACGGGGTTAGGATTGAGCTGTTAGTTGCTTATTCAGTCAATCCAGAGAGATCCTTTCAGAAGTCTTCACAACCTGCTTTTCCACCCTGCATAGTTTGTTGTAATCTGTAAACTTGGCCACCAATTTAGGAACAAATTGTTCATTGCAATGTCTAAAGGCTATGATGTGCAACCCACTTCAGGCAGATATTTGCATTTTCGCTCATTTCATCTGATGCAACATTTTGGCACATGTGTGGGTTATGCATAATGCTTTTCAAGTATATGTTACAATCAAATTCAGCTCTCACCTATACAAACCTTTGAAACTTAGATGATCTTTCAGTTCACTGCTATGTTAATAATACAACTCATATGGGAGGTAAGAATTAAGGAGCAATGGGGAGATTAGTGTGCCAGAGGTACAATCAGTGGTAATTTATTCTCGTATGCATTTGTCTTGACAAGATTAGATGACATGATTATATGACATTTGAGCAAACATCTCCAAGACAACCAATTGAAATGGTCTTCATTGAAATTGTCTCTGGCTTTATCAGAGAACAAAAGCCTGTTCATATCAATGTTTCTTTCCATCAAACATATAAATATGGAAATAGGCAGAACTCCAGATGAAAACTTCACAATAAACAATGACAAAATGTACCTGCATGTCAATAGCAATAGCATGCTAAAAGATTAGCCCCGCGGTAGGCAACGTGGGGCTCACAAACTAGTGGTAGCTTGCAAGGTGCTTCCCAGTAGCTCGCAGCCTGAACCACTCTCTCCTTGAACGTCCCACCCTTGGCAAGAGTGTCACCATGCTCTTGCCAAGGGCGGGGCTTGGGCCAGCCCTGCCCCCGGGCAGACAAGAGAGCACCCTGCCCAAGTAGCTCTCCTGCTCTTCAGCATTTGGTAAAGTAGCTCATGTACATCTGATGGTTGCCTATCCCTAGCTTAGCCCTGTCAGCTAATAGAGAAACCTAAGAGGATTACCCAGGAAAAACAATCTATGCCCAGATAGGGGAATGGTAGGTGCAACACCTCTGGCAACTTGGAGAGCTTGCATAGAGCCATTAAAAACAACAACTAGTGTTCCACTGCTCAGCTGTATGAGAAGAGGCTGGATTCAGAGCCAAACTAAATATTTAAGGCAACCATGTGTTCATTAAAAACATGTTTTCCCTACTCGCTTATGAAGGGGGGGGTCCACTTTTTATAATAAAAGGAGCTTATGTGGAAGGGTGCAAAGCCTGCCTGTTTCTCATCTTACCTTGCCATGTTGCACTACTTTTAAACAACTTCCCCCCTATTCATCACAGGCACACTCGCTCGCACGCACACAAACATACCTATTCCCCTAAAGGAAGTGAACTGAGCAGGGAGAAAACTTTTAAATGTGGTAAGGTGAGGGAGGAGTGGATTTGAGGTGAATGGGGCAAGCACATGTTGAAGGTGAATGGGGCAAGCACTCCTGCCTCCCCACAGAACAACTGATTGGTGGGGTTTCAACATTGTAAGAATCCTGCACATTTTGTTGGAGCAGAAAAGTGGATTTGCTGAATAAAAGTGTAAAGTGATATTTGCCCGACATATTGTGAGGCATTTGTCATACCATAGTTCCATTCTGCTCCCAAACTAATTTTTTATAAAGTTAGTTTCTGCTCCCGTGTGAAAATCATCATACGTGTGATGGAGAATAAATGAAAGAGTTGGCAGGTAACTTTAGATCCTGAAATCTAATCTCTGCTATGCAATGCTGATTAAGCTGATCACATTTTTCAGTGCTCTCTTTCCTCTGTTGCAGTTGTATGAAAAGGTTGCTCTTTTTCTGACAAATTTAGGTAAGTGGTGATAATAAAGCTACATCCTTCACATTTTCAGTCCATTCTTCACCTTTAGTTTCTGCATCTCTAATGTATGCTTTTTAAAGACAAACTTGTATTTAGAAGATACATACATTACAGGGAGCTAATCCTTTATCTGGACATCTGAAATCCAGACTATTCCAAAATCCAGACCTCTTTGTCGAAGATTTTTAAAAAACTTTCTATAGAAAGAAGTTCTTGTGCCCATTCCCACGTACAGGCTGTAAGGTCTATCCTTTGATCTGTGCTGTGTGCCATTATTGAAAAATGTCAGATGCCAGCAGACACACGAACGGGTAACAGTGACAAGAGCAAGAGGAAGCATTCTTTGTGTATGCAGTTATTCCAAAATCCAGAAAAATCCAAAATCCAGACACCTTCCTGTCCCAAGCAGTTCGGATAAAGGTTAATCAACCTGTATTATGTAAGTTCCTGCCTATGTATAGACTGTACTATGTATAGTACTATTCATTGTATAGTACTATTCACTATGTATAGACCTATTCCTTATAAATCTTTCAGCTGCCCAACCAAACATATCAATTCAGGTTATAAGTTGAGACTGGCTTGGCACCTTCTACAGGTATGCAGCTGCCTTTTTGTTCATGGTTTGTATGTGAATATCTCTTGTGTCCTGTTCTGCATTACTGGCTTACATGAAAGTGTAGCCCAATCCTAACTAAATTCCTTTGCAGTGCTGCAGCAGCATCTTCAGCTGACAGAGGCCTCCTCAGGGGAAGAGGACCTTTGATAGGCATGTCTTTTGCTGCCTATCAGAACATTCTCCTTCATGCCTGCCATGGTCTTGAGACACTGTGCTGTATTTCTCAGGGCTTGCTTGTTTGGGCAGAACCTTCTGCGCATTAACTGCTAATCTGAGTAAACGTCTTGAAAGAAATCTGCTCTCCTCTCTTTCACAGAGCAGCCGCGTACTGAGTCTGAGTGGGAGAACAGCTTCACTTTGAAAATGTTTCTTTTTCAATTTGTCAATCTGAACAGCTCTACCTTTTATATCGCATTCTTCCTTGGAAGGTAAGACATGTTTTCCATGTCTTAAGGCATGGCTTAAGGCATGTCATCGAGGCATGTTTTCCATATCCAGATAACTGTTGAAAGGTACCAAAGAAGAACAAGTATAGATGTTGTTATTGCATTAAATAAGATGGGACCTAAAACAAATCATTGGTGGTTGCACATCTTCCTGTGGACTCAGTAGGGCTTGCTTTAGAGCAGGCATTGCCAAACTCCTGCCTGTGGACCAGATCCAGCATCTGCCCAGTCTGTCCCCCGCGTGAACGACTTTTACCGTTCCTTGGGGGACACTTGCGAAGACCCCGGCTACAGCCTCCAGCGGTCCTCACCACCAGCCACTTCTGCGTGGGACTCTTGGCACGAGGCATGCTGGGGCAGCAGACCCTGGAAATGGCTTGCTGCAAAGACTCCTGGGATCTGGGATCTTGGCAAGCATCCCTGGCAGAATGGTAATTGCCGGTTGCACTAGGGATGCTTTTAAGGGCTGCGGCAGTCTCCAGTTTGGAGACTGCTGCTTTAGAGTAAGCATCCACTGGATGGCTCTCTTAGGCTGCAGGGGATGGTTTGGGCATATGGAATTGAGAGTGGAACAGGCAGTCTCACCGTTCTCCTCTGTCCATTTCAAATCTTCCCATTCCCCCCCCCCGATTTGGTCTGTCTCCTCTGATCCCAGCAATTTCCTTCATAATGTGGGGCATAAAGTGCTGTCCACTTCATTTACTGGGCCAATGACATTGGAAAAAACACTGTCATTTTGGTAATGAGTTTATCATATATTAGAAATGCCATTTAAATTGAAAAGCTGTTCGAATAAACTGCACAAAAGATTGTTGACACATCTGTCCCTAGGTGGACAGTTTAAGAGCCTTTCATACTGAGTGCCCTTTTCCTTAGAAAAGTTTAGCTTAGATGTGTGTTTGAGCTTCCTCTGTTCACACTGGCACACGCCTGATTGTTGTGATCAGAAAACCCACACAATAGAGATGCTTATTTCTCTCATGTTAAGATTCACAGGTCACCCTGGTGCCTACCTGAGGCTGATAAACAGATGGAGACTAGAAGAAGTAAGTGTTTTGTTCTAATAGTGGGCATATTCTGTACATTGTTGCAACTTGCACATACTTAAACCAAAGGGATATCCTGTAGAAGCTGGTACAATTTGGAAATTAGGAGATGCTAGATTAGATGTAATAGACTGAAAATGATGTAAGAATGTCGCCAAGTATGAAGTTTAAGAGCTAAAAGAAATAGAAGCCGGGTGTTGTGGAAAGGTAACACAGAAGGCTAACCACATTATTGCTCTGCCTGGGGGAGATGTGGGGGGAATGGTTCTCCTCTGCTGCCACATCCACCTTTGGGAGGAAGAGGTGGAGAATGGAAGGGTTTTGCTTCAGTGGTTCTGGGTGGATTCCTAACTAGGAGAGTGGAACTGGCAATGACATAGTTAAAAATGGATTGTCCAAGTTGACTTTGTTGTTGTTGTACTGTATTAATGGGGTGTGACTGCGAGGGCATGAATATGGGGTATACTCTTGCACTTCAACATTGTCTCCTCCTCAAAGCCCGAATGAGTGTTGGAGCTACATTTACAGAAGAGCACCTCGGATGTTTAGGACCATTATGACCCTCTACGCTCTTTGTCCTACTACACAAATGTGAATTTTAAAGCTATTTCCATTCTTTGACCTATTCTTTGCCCTCTCTGAATTTCCACAGTGCCACCCTAGCGGATGCCTTATAGATCTCTGCATGCAAATGGGTATTATAATGGTGCTAAAGCAGACTTGGAACAACTTCATGGAACTAGGTTACCCGTGAGTAAATATGGGATTATTTATTTACTTGTATTATGGTAAAGGCAATTTGACAGTGGAGCAAATTGCCATGGGATGTGGTGGATTCTCCCTCACTGGAGACCTTCAGGCAGAGGCTCGACAGGTACCTGCTGGAGATGCTCTAGGAGGATGTCCTGCTACAGGCAGCGGATTGGACTAGATGACCTTGTGGGTCCCTTCCAACTCTATGATTCTGTTATTATTTGCTCATAAAATTTATGGAATTGCTTGCAAGTGTCTCCTGTTCACTCAGAATCTTTGCTTCATGCTCAGTTTCCTGAGGATTGTATCAATCTGTAGCAATGACGCTAAAAGATTTGGCCATAGAAAAGGGTATTATTAGAAAACACCATAAAACCTTTCCCATTCATTGGCTAGGTTAGATTGATAAAAGCACTGTGATACGCAAGGGCATGATTTGGCCAGCACCATTTCTGACCATTTTGACAAGGTTCATTCATTCCCATCGAACATATGGATAGGAGCTGTCTACTCAACAGAGTTCTCTGAGGTAAGCAAGGGGCTCCTGTTTGCTTTCAGTATAATAAACAGAGCATAGGACAAAGGAACAAAGACAAATCTGCTTCCTGCCTGTTAAGTTTCTTTTCCTGTTAAGTTTTTTAAAATGGTTGATATTCTGGAACCTGTGGACTATATCAGAATGCACTTAGAGTGCCATCGTGACCTGGAGTTAAGCCGGCACAGTTAGGCCAGCAAAGTTTGGCTGGCACGAGGGACACCATGAAGTGCGTTTGACCACTCCCAGAGTCACCGAGGATGGTGCACATCTGTTTGCTGGCCTCTCTGACTCCGAGAGTGGACCTAACGTATTTTATGGTGGCGTTGTGTTGGCCAAATTTTGCTAGCCTAACTGTGCCAGCCTAACTCCAGGTTAGGATGGCGCCCTTAGTATCTGATATTTATCAGACCTATTTCACTTAGCATCCAAATTATTGCAGATCTCCACCGTATTTATCATCTCTCCACGATACAGCCTTATTTGTTCAAATAATATGGGGATGTCCAAAACAGCTAGATAATCTGATGTTTGAATTAACAGAAGTAAAATGGAGCCTTGAAGTCTGTACTGTCACAGGTACAATATGGGGGGGGCAGGCAGTGTTGAAATCAATTGATTTTGGAAAATGAGCATTAAAAAACAAAAATCATCCGTGCAGGTTAATTCAGAATTGGTGGACCAGAAGAAGATTGCGGCAGGAGCATGGCTCACAGCGAAAAGCCTGCTTCCCACAATGGGAGAAAGACTACAACCTTCAACCGATGAACGCCTACGGCCTCTTCGATGAATACCTAGAAATGAGTAGGAACCATTTACTTGGTTTGAGTATAGTGCCATTTATATTTCCTCTAGCCACTGCGATTTTCATTAGGGCACTTCCAACAAGGTCTCTTCCTCATGCCCTGGCCCTTTCATTTGCACCAGGCATTCATTTATGCCCGTCATACCTTCCAGTTCAAATCTTGAATGTTTAGTTTTTACTCTGGCTTCGCACTCTCCTTTCACTGCACGACTTGCCATGAAAGTAAAGGCCAGACTATTAGGATAAAAATACTTGTATTTGCATAAAGTCAAATCATATTCCTTGATGCATGCCAACACTAGAACCAATCCAATAGGTGCCGGAGCAGGGGAGCCCCACTTTGGGCAGTGGGGATCGGGTGCTGGCATCCTGTCCCCCTTCCTGGGCCAGATCTGCTGACATGGGGTCCACCCAGACCCCCGCACCAGGGCGGACCTCCCATTGCCGCAGTCGGCAGCTCAGTGCCTGGAAGGTCGACGTGGCCAGTCGGCTCCTGTGTGCCCGCCTGTCTGCCCCGGGGTCCGTTGGTCCAAAAATGGGGCCCCCAGAAGCAATAATCATATACACACACATACAACTAAAACAAACAAACTATACAACAAACAGATAAAAACTAAGTTTGGAATATTTAAAGCAAGCGTGGATATATTTGGAATATTAGTTTGGAATATTAAAGCAAGCAAGCATCTAAATTTACAAAATATTAATCATTGCTTGTATTAAAAATTGTGTCTCTTAAACAGTCTCTTATTGATTTAATACTTTCTTCTATTTTTTAATCTCTTTATCGTTTGGGGCTGGCTCTGAACATTGCATGTCTACTTTGAAAGAGCATCACACCATTTTGGGTTTTTTTCTATGTACGATTGAATACCATTTTGTCATTCCCCTCCCCCTTTTCACAGTTCTTCAATTTGGATTCACAACCATCTTTGTGGCAGCTTTTCCACTTGCTCCACTTCTGGCCTTACTGAATAATATTATTGAAATCCGGCTTGATGCATACAAATTTGTCACCCAGTGGAGACGGCCGCTAGCTTCAAGAGCCAAAGACATAGGTGAGCTGTTTCTCATTTTATGTGCAAAGGGTTCATGCAGCTGCATAACTGTCTCATGGCCACTCTGGCTCCTAAGAAACATCGGAAAACAGGAGACTGGACCCTCTCTCCAATTCTGGGATGTGCAGCCTTCTCATTACAAAGGAGGAGAGCAGAATGGAGTCAATCTGGGGGGCCTCTATCACTAAATAAGCTCAGTAATACCCACAGTGAATACAGGCTGCTGTTCCTGGAATTAATGTGACGTTTTCTCCATTGCACAGGAATCTGGTATGGGATTCTCGAAGGCATAGGAATTCTTTCTGTCATCACGAATGCATTTGTAATAGCTGTGACTTCCGATTTCATTCCCCGGCTCGTTTATGCTTACAAATATGGACCATGTGCAGGTCAAGGGCAAGCTGGACAAAAGTAAGTTTTGTTTCAGGGAGAAAGCCACTCAATCACCCAAGCCTCCCATTTCCAGAACAGACTCAAGTGTCTTGCATCAGGGTCTTGAAGGGTCTTGTTTGGCTTCTGGGCGCATATGGGACCAGGTCTTAACTTACAGAATTATGACGGCCTTGGATCGTGCACAGGGTGTGCTTATGTAAGCTTGCTATAGTAGCAGCGATAAACCTCCTTCCCCTCTTTGCTGTACACTGCATGAACTGGAACTGGGATTCGGACTTACATAAAAATCTTATGATGTAAAATTATGTTTACATTTCAAAGGTTACAGTGTTATAGGCCCTCTACCCATATAATAAGAATGTTAAACATGCTGCCCCACAAAAATCTTAGCCTAGTACCTAAGCAGTGTTCCGCAAAAGGTGCCTTTCATCAAACACTCAGTTGTCTTATTCTCCTTACTGTTGTACCCGGGAGGCTTTTGTCTATGTGCTTTTTGGCATATTTTGGATGTCACCGCAATTTTGTCACCGTGGAAGAAAATGAGCAGTTGAAGTTACAGTTTGTGATTGGCAGCTCTACTAACTCATTATCCTGTCAATGATTTGGCAGTTCAGTACATGCTGGAGGGGAAACAAATGTTCTGTTTCCATAATGAATTGTACAAAATTCTTCCATTGCTACAAAGCAGCGTTTCTCAAACTCACAAGGAAACTTGGCGGGGGCAGGGAAAAAGGTGATGATGCGATCAGAACAATCGCACTGCCGCTGGGGAGCAGGGGCTTTTCTGTACTTTCCCATTTGCAGCCGTCTCGGGGGGGTTGCAAGGCTACCCTTGCCACCAAACATTAAAAAATTGTGATTGCGACCCACTTCCAGTTTAGCACTCAGCCCAGAAATGGGTTGTGACTGCCATTTTTTAATGTTTGGAGGCGTGGGGAGCCCTGCAGAGGCCGCCACGAGGCTCACCACAGCCCTTGGTGGCTGCTGCAGACGGGTAAGTACAAAAAAGTCCGTCTCTCCGGCAGCAGTGTGATCATTCTGATAGTGCTGTCACTCTGCCCCCTGCCCCCACCTCTTAAGGGGCCAGAGGCAGGGTTATGCTGGTGGGTTGCAAGAACCCCCCCCCCGCCATAGAGAATGCAATCTGATTGGGAGATTTGGGGCTGTTGCCTCCTCTGGCTCGCATTATGTACAGCTACAAGACATTCAAGGCTTAGCTTTTTGCTTTCTAGATTTTTTTTTTTCAATTCCAGCATGACAACAAAAGCAAAACAAAAATGACATTTATGCTGTCTTACATTGCGGGGGGGGGGGCAGCTTTTCACTAGGATTTACTGCCAACACACCAAAACTACTAAAGTGAACTAGAGCAGCATTTTTCAAATTGCAGGTCATGACCCGTAACTGGGTTACTGTTTCCATTTTTTAATGCGAAAAACCAGCCTCTGCAGCGTGTTTGCGTCAATGAGAACACGGCGTGACTTGGCCCAGAGGAGGCCGAAGACAGCCGAGAAGAGACACTTTGAGCTGAGTTGCATTGTGTTCTTGCAGAGGAAAACGGCTTTTTGTATAAAAAATGCCAACACTAAGCAACCCAGATGTGTTGGCAGGGAATTGTGTTACTCAGAGAAGATGAATTTGTAAGTAATGTGTCCCTTACTCAAACAAGGGAAAGTAATATCTTTCTGAGCCATTTAGCTCACAGGTCTTGAAAGCTGGAACTGTATGCAGGTGGGTCCTCTCAACATAGGGTTACCAGATACAAATTGGAGCAGAGTGCCTAGACCTTTCACCATTGTATAGAAGAGGGAATTTGGACAGGTGCAGCTCATCAGGGAAGGGTTTCAAAAGCTGCACCTGCCCAAATTCCCTCTTGTAGACAAAGGTAAAAGGTATAGGCGCTCTGTCCCAGTTTGCATCTGGTAACCCTATCTAAACACAGAAGGTAGCACCCAGTTTCCTTTCCTCCAGAGCAAGGAATCTGTGTCCATTTTCTTGTGTTTGATAGGACATCATGTAGAACTGTTATGATATGGGTTTCTGGCTCATGGTTACAAATATTGCAGATGTGTGAAAATATGGCCATGTGAAGCAAACCCTTTTGAACTTTGCTCCTTTTCTAAAACTCTACTCATAGCAACTGGGGGTGCTCTCACTGTTTTCCATATACACATTGAAAAATTTAAAACAGTTATGCAACTATTACTTGTGGAACAAGCAGCGGCATCATGCAGCCGGAACGCTGGGCGGGAGGAACGGGTGAGTGGCAGCCCGTCCGTTGCGTTCCGGTCCGTTTCGCCGTCTTCCCTGCCGCTCACCCGTTCCTCCCACCCAGCGTTCCGGCTGCATGACGCCGCTGGGAACAAGTCTTCAAAGTGGGATTATTTTTCCTGGGATTATGAATTAGAAATCTGAAATAACTGCTCTGGAAAATGTAACAAATTTGAGTGCACTGATATCTTAATATAACTCTCCACAACTGATATCCAATTATCAGAGAGCCATTTTCTCAGTTCTCCCCAAGTGGTGCTCCTCAACCATTAACCTTAGCAGCCGACCTGGACTACTTCTGTGTTAACTAGAGAAGGTGAGCTCTCGCCAGTTGAGGATTCTGAGCAAGCAGCAACCCTCAGTGTGTTCCATATTTGACAATTCAGGTAATGCGGACATGGATTGTCAGGATTTTTCATATTTTATGACGCCGTCTCACGAATCTTAGGTTAAAGTACTGCCTTTAACTGTTCTGATGAGAACAATTCTTATTTTCTAGGTGCATGGTGGGGTATGTCAATGCAAGTCTATCAATATTTCTAGTGTCTAATTTTGAAGAACGTTCAGAACCAGCATCAAATGGAAGCGAATTCTCTGGTGCACCATTAAAATATTGCAGGTAAAGAATATACATGACCGTATACATGGCCTTCCTCCTTCTCTTCCTTTTCTCAAACACAACTGAAGGCCATGATACAGCTTCTTGAATATAGTAAACCAATCAGAACAATTAGTAATATAAAATGCAGCCACAGTTGATTTAAAGGTCCTCCCCATAACAAATGAAGAGACTTGCCTAAATAAGACAGCTTTGACACCTGAACTGGAACAACAAATTGGTTTTCACATCAACATTTTGCTGTGTTTCCATCGTTCAGGGCTACTATCAGTTGCCTGCTCACCACTGTAATTCTTCAAATTTTGAACAGGTCATGGATCCATAGGAATGCCCCACATAGGGTCACATACCCCACATTCAGTCCAATTATGGACCTGGATTTCCTGCCAGCTTCTCTCTGTATCACTGCATCACAGTGCCATGCTGTAGATGCCACTTTACCCTTCCATTTCAAAATCCTGCCTCTGCTATGTCATTCATACCCAAAGCATTGCCACTGAAGTGGACAAAACTGATTTTGTTTTTGATTTTTTTAATGTAAGGTATAGAGACTACCGTGACCCTCCCGATTCTCCAGTGCCCTATGGCTACACGATACAATTCTGGCATGTCTTAGCTGCACGGTTGGCTTTTATTATTGTATTTGAGGTGAGTTTTCAATTTAATAGTATGTGAAATTTGATGATTGATTTTTAAATCAAATTTAATTGTATAATAGCACCAGAAAAACCAGGTCCAAAAGATCCCAGAAAAGATCCAAAAGATCCAGGTCCAAAAGATCCCAGAATAAATTCCTCAACAGCAATTTCAAATGTTAAAACCCAGCTTTGGAATTCTGAGCTAATCTCTAATTCTAAATATTCTTTTTTATTATTATTAAGGAAGGAAATTCTTGTACCTTTCCTCTTTGTGTTACATAGCATTCTTGATGTCAACTAGGAATTATGTGCTTATATAGATAATTTTTTAAATATTTGCAGAACATCGTCTAGTTCTATGCAAAAGGCTCACTAGTAATTCCTTATATTTTGCTGTTTGTGATGCATTTAATTATTGCATTTGCATGTCCCAAATTGGTGGTTTGACCAGTGTCTGTTCATTACCAAGTTCTGTTATGTTTACTTACGCACGCGCACACGCACACAGAGAGAGCGAGAGAGAGAGAGAGAGAGAGAGAGAGAGAGATCAAACACATAATACAGTATCTCATAAAATGAGCATTAACCAATTCTAGTTTGGAAATGAAAAGCCATAGCACAGCATGGTGCATACTGGCTGGTTATGAAGGTGCTTGTGATATTAAAAAGCATCCCAGACATACAGACCTTCCACAGATGTAAGTCCCACTGAAAAAAAGTGGAACTTACGTCTTCAAGGCAGAGTGAAGTCTTACCTCTGAATAAATATCCATAGGATAGCACTGTCATCAATTACTTGCAGTGGTCTATGACAGAAATAGTAAAAGGGGAAAGACAATAACCCTGCTTTTAAATAGAAAGATCAACGGAACTTGAAAGTGCTTAATTTGGGCTAGATTGTCCCCCAATATTTTTAACGAATTGATTCGCATTTGATTTATATTGTGAAAGGAAAGGCCACTGTTTACCAAGACTGCTGGGGGAGGGGGGTGTTGTTTGCTAGGTTTGTTTGGATTTAATATTAGTGTCATAAGAAGTTCAGAAACCACATTTGATTTCTGAAAGGTTTGTTTTTTAAATGGATGCATTTAATTTCATTTTACCATTAATCTTACTTCTGTGCGGAGATTTTTGAAGTGAAAATGACAGTAGGATGCAACAAAAAAATCAGAATATGTGCATGCTAAAAACATTGCATAGATTGCTCTTGTAATGTTATTTGGAGAAGCATACAATGTTTTGCCCTGGTTTTCATGGAATTCACCTCTTTTTAAACAACTTTTTTACAGCACCTCGTCTTTTGCATAAAACACCTGATTTCCTATTTAATCCCAGACCTTCCCAAAGATCTGAGAGACCGAATGAGAAGAGAAAAATATCTGATCCAGGAAATGATGTATGAAGCAGAACTGGAGCGTCTTCAGAAAGAACGGAAGGAGAGAAAGAAAAATGGAAAATCTTACCACAATGAGTGGCCATAACTGGGTGAGCCTTTCATGTAAACGTATGAAGAGGCCTAGAATCGGTCAGTTGGCACAGCATGAGCTGAAATTTGTGATCTTATATTTGTGATCGTATATTTCATAAGAACATAAGAACATAAGAAGAGCCCTGCTGGATCAGGCCAAAGGCCCATCTAGTCCAGCTTCCTGTATCTCACAGCGGCCCACCAGGTGCCCCAGGGAGGCATGTAACAACAAGATGCTTACATCCTGTTGCCACTCCCTTGCACCCGGTACCAGTAGCCCACCACCTTTGTAAGGAGGTTGCACAATCCATCATTGCCTATAGCCCATGATGGACCTTTCCTCCAGAAATCTGTCCAATCCCCTCTTAAAGGCATCAAGACCAGATGCCATCAACACCTCCTGTGGCAAGGAGTTCCACAGATTAACTACCCGGTGGGTAAAAAAGTACTTCCTTTTATCTGTTTTAACTCTCCCAACCCTCAGCTTTAGTGGATGCCCCCTGGTTCTGGTGTTTTGAGAGAGGGAAAAGAACATCCCTCTATCGACTTTATCCCTTCCATGCATAATTTTGTATGTCTCAATCATGTCCCCCCTCAGGCGCCTTTTTTCTAGACTGAAGAGCCCCAAACGCTGCAGTCTTTCTTCATAAGGGAGGCGCCCCAGCCCCGTAATCATTTCAATACAGTTTCATTTCACTCTGCATTAAATTACCCATTGAATTATATATAACATGGTGTTATTTGAAAATAACAAGGATTTCACAATTTTGATCAATAGTGGTGTCACCATCACCATTCCTGAGTGCGTCACCCAGCGTGGGCTGTGCCCCCTACTGATGCCACTGCGTGAATCTATTTGTAAATGCACAACTTCCACTCATTTCAGTTGACCTGTGTGCACATTCCTATCCTAGTTATCAAATCTCATCTGATAAATTAATGCATGAAATTTTTTCTTGATAGAATATTTCTTTTTCTCCTCTCTCTAGGTAGCAGACCTGTCTTCCATCAGTTTGCTTATTCCAGCTCCACAAGAACACTACCTTCAAGAGAACAAAAAAAAAAATGCAGCCTCAGCGCATGCCATAGACCTCTGACACAGCAAACAGGGCAGAACATTTCAAGGAGTTTACTACTGTGGAAATAATCTCACAGTCTGCATACGATTGCCATTCTAAACTAAAATAAGCATGTGACTCCAGTTTTTAAAATCAAGAACACTTGTAAATTGGGGACTATTTTCCAGCCTGTTTGCTACTTTTTTGCATTATGTCCCATGTCACGTTTTCAACTCTTCAAATAGTAAATTTACATAAAAATCTGGATAATGCATATTATATGATCATCTCTTACCAAGGTACCACATACATCAGACACACTGTTTACATATCTGGGTTTTTTTTAAAGGGAGTTATATACCATACATATGTATAATATATATAAAGTATATAGAGAGACTGTTTATTTGTAAATAGCAAAAAAAAATGAAACTATTGTGAAGAATGTCAAATTTCACACTTTAAAAATGTCATTGACATAAAGCCATGTTTAGCGCTTCTATGAGTTACAATAAACTTTAAATAAATTATGGATGAAATTCTTGCTTTTGCATCTTAGTATATTATTTTGCAAAGCAACATTGTGTTTAATTTGAGAATCTGTGGGGTTTTAAATCCATCAGTTTATTACACTGAAGAAAAACAATTGGCTTCCCTTTGTTACGTCAATTTAAGGATTTTATGACAAGAAAATAGTTAGGGCCTCTTGAAAGGCAGCAGGTATTCTGAGCAAGCATCAATTTAAACTGGGATCATCTGGTTATCTTTTAAGCAGAAGGAAAATAGATGAACCACAAATAGATTTGTAAGTCATATTTGGAGTGAAAACATTTGAACAAAAAGAAAAGTATATTATTATCAGACATGCTCCTTGGATCCTTTTGTGAATGCCTTCAGTAAGGCAGTGGGATCAACACTGAGAGTGTGGTTGAAACTGTAGCTGGTGCTGAATGCTATGGAACAAGAATCACAAAGCAAACAGCATTCTGTTTGCATTAACTTCCAATAGCGTTCAAAGCACGATTCGAAGTGCTTGCTATGAATAAAGATGTAAAATATTTGGGACTTGGATAATACAGAGCTACTTCTTCCTATATAATCATAGCCTCACACAACACATAATAATATAATGTGTTATATATTATATTATATATAATCACAACAAAGAATATTCATTAACAATTTTAGACATACTGGAGAACAAGAAAAACCTTCCTCAGGACTGTTTCTTTTTCCTTAAAGATTTGCCAGAATCTAATTGGGGAATTTTGGGGGGGAAGCAGATTTTTTTTTTTAACTGCATGAGCATGTGGTGGCCATGATTAGACAGCTGAGAAATTATTTTAGAATATAAAATATGACAAAGTTAGTTACTTTTACTGAGTTAAGAAAAATGGTTAGATCTTGCCCAACTGTCCTCCCAACTTGCTTTTTCACCTGTGGCAGAAACAAGTGATAATTCCAAGCAGACAGTGAGTAGGGATGGGTGGCGCAGCCCCTCCCAGGGCATCATTTCTTTAATCAAATGTGCAATTTCCCACACCTATTTTAAAAAAGTTGAGAGACTGTGATGCATATTTGCCATGTAATGTCTAGTCATAACGGTATGCAACCTTTTAGGTAGCCTGTCATTGAATGCCAAATGCAAGGGAGTAGCAACAGGATAGGGGCAGTTTGTGTGCTCCCAGCAGCATCTGGTGGCCAACTTGGAGATACAGGAGGCTGGACAGGGTCAGCTCTTGGAATAACCCATCAAGGCCCTTATGTTATGGGGCTTACAGCTCTAACTCTAACCTGTGTTGGAGCAGGAGCTGGAGCTCACCTCAGTGTAAGGGCACATTTCCCCCTTACACCGGGGTAAGCCCCAGTCAGCCCCACACCTATTTCATTGGCACAAATCCAAGCAGCCGGATTGGGCCCCACTCAGTTCTCCCTCTGCCCTGTTCTGCCCCCTCCCCCCCCACCCCGAAGTCCCTGAACTGACCAAACCTGGCCAGTGCAGTGTAGATTGCTTTATGGCACGATTGTTATTTTGGTTTAAAGATTTCCCTGACTTACTTTATAAAGAGTATGAAGAACAGGAAAAAAAAACCACACAAAGCAGTAGTTTGCACAGGAAAAAAAAAAGAGGACAGATTCTTGACACCACTGCTTTGGATTATGATTTATTTTATTTGGTTTATTTCTTGAGCAACACACACTGGCAATACCTTGGTGTTTACACAATTTAGATCATTTATCATTTGAAAAGTATTCACAGCTTTCTATTCACAGCTCTTCTATACAGAAGTGACAACTGGTTAAATAACAGATTCTTTAAAGAGACATTTGCATATTAGATTTTAATGTTCTTTTTCTTATTATTAGAGATGGCTTGTTGCTGTACCATAGAGGCTAATGTACATATAACTTAGACAGGAGATCATTTTTCTCATGTCAGCTTATGTTTTATTGAGTACAACTAAAAAATGCAGTTATTTAAAAATATCCAGATTTTCCATTTTTAATGTCAATTTAAAAAACCCCAAACATTTCTGGACTTTATACAAAGCCATGTTCAAAGCAATTAATTTACAGAAGGTATACTCTTCTGTGCCTACTTTAGAGGATGGGAATTTCCTGCAGCAATGAATGCAGTAACTACTCCAGCAGCCTTATTCGGGAACCTCCTCCTGTGCCGGATGGAAGGTTTCATACATCAGTACCTGTAACCACAATGGTCATAATTTTATTTTTTTTAGGTCTCTAAAGTGTTTTGTTTCTCTTTATAAAGGCCTCAACATAATACAAAGCTAAGTATACTGAAGGTCACTGATTTCAATGGCCTATTTGTAAAGGCTGCGTTAAATGTGTCCAAATCTTGCTCCAATCCAGTCATTGCAATCTACAGGTTGAAACGGGATTGTATGTATTGATCATCTTCTCAATCAGATCTTGCATAAGTAAGTGTTCTTCAGGCAAAAATCCAAGCACCCATCACTAGTGGTTGGCTGCACATGAGAAGCCTATTTCTGAATCCTGTCTAGACATGCACTACCAATCATTCTTTTGGGGAAGAGGAGAGAAGTGCTAATGAAGGACTGATGAACTGATACCCTTAACCATCTGCTAAGCAGTGACCCCCTTAGTTGGAACTTGCTACAGTGCAAGAGTCTCTAACCAGAGAGGTCAGTGTGTGTCAGTGCCTACACACTTGCACAGGGTACCTGACATTATGTTCCAAATAATGTATTTTTGTGAAGAGAATATTACCAATCTGTGAGAAGGGACAGAAGGAGAACTTGCAAAAGTGTACTTACAGCCTTAGCTTTCAAGTATTCATAGTCAGCGATCAAGTCCTCTTTGAGAAATAAAAGGCTTCGGTCTGTATCTTGCTTCAGTCCTCCTAGAAGAGCGTTTGATTAACATGATTATCTCATACAAAGGCTGGTGCAGTCCAGATACTGACATGGCCAGCTCCATGCTCCCTCCCCTTTAATAGTAACAGCTTGATGAATCCATTCCTCTTTTACAGCTAAAGTGGATGATAGAGAGATGTTCGCCTGATGTCTTGGCAGGAATAAAAAATCACCTCTCCCTAACTGAGACTTGTGATGAAACATCTAAAACATTCAGAATAACACACCAATTATTAAGGACATATAGAAATATGCATTAAAAAAACTAGAAATGGATTTCTAACTAAATAAAAATTGGAGAAAGTTACCTGTTGATAGGCTCACAACTGTTCCTACTATGACTGTGACAATGGTTCCTACTACACTTAAATATAGGTATGACAAGCCATACCAATTTTCAGAAATGGGAGGTCTGGAAGAGAAAGAAAGTTAAGTGGTAATATTGCCTTTTAAACAGTGATGTCATGCAGGGGGAACGCGGGGGAACTCAGTTCCACTAGTTAAAATTAGGGCTGACTCTGCCCACTTCACTCTCCCTCCTCCCCCCTCCCGATTCCTCTGCAAAGAGCTTTTCTTCTTGGTTGGCTGGCACTCAGAGGGTTAAAGGGAGCGACTCCGGATTCCTAGGGGGGCGAAGGGGGAAGGGCTGCAGTGGGGAAGTCCCACTGACACGTGCCAATCAAAAGTGAGTTCCTGTTCTTAAATCATTTAGATGACACCACTGCTTTTAAATATGCACCAATATCAACACATTTACTAAAAACATGCCATAGTTTAATAAGCTTATTTAGTATAATTTCATCATTGAAAAAAGAGAATAACCAATAAAGATTCCCCATGCAGGAACAGCAACTGATAGCAAACAAAACACAGAGGGACTATTCAAAGGGAAACATATCTCATTAAACCCTACTGTTCATCAGGATCAACAGAAGCAGTAGAAATGGCTGAAAGGGCCTACCTTATAAACAAACTTTTATTTGAAGTTGCCATGATCCTTTGCTGAATAGGACTTACTTGTGAGTAGATATTAGAGAAGGAAATTAAATTGCTAGTCAATATAGTACTATGTTAAATGATATAATTTCCCTTCCAGCTAATTGTGGAAAAACTATGTCTCAACAGTGCTTCAGACTCTAGTGTAAGAGTCCTAACTACTCACTCCAGCAAAAGACATGTAAGAAGGTAATACAGGAGGCCAGGAAAAACTTTTGAGGAATGCATGACCAGCAACATTTAAGGGGAAATGCTTCTTCAAATATTTTAGAAGCAGGAAACGTATCTGAGAAGTTGTTGGCCCAGTGGATGGGTAAGGGAGGGAAAAGGCAGGGAAAATGGGTCATTTCAAACATAATTGGCAAATTAAAAATCAAGGTCACAAAGCCCAGATGGAATCCACCCAAGAATGCTTATAAAGTTGCTAATCTTTTGACTAAAACATGAAACTTGTCCCTTAAAACTGCCATGGTTCCAGAGGATTGGAGGATAGCAATTGTCACAGAAATCTTTTAAAAGGAAGGGGACCCAGGAAACTGCAGGTTGGTCAGCCTAACGTATGTTCCAGGTAAGATGGCAAAAGCCTCATCAATGAAATCTTAAAACACATAGAAGAACAAGCTTTGCTGAAGGAGAATGAGCATGGCTTGTGTATGGATAAATCTTGCCTCTCAAACCTTTTAGAATCTGTTGAAAAAGGTCAACAGGCATGTAGATGGGGGCAAACCCAGTGATATTATATATCTGGATTTTTAGAAGGTGTTTGACAGTCTCTCACCAATGGCTGCTGTGAAAACTCCACAGTCAGGAAGTAAGAGGGCAGGCCCTTTTATGGATTAAGAACTGGGTTGAAGACCAGAAGAGTAGATGTAAATGACGAATTTTCACAATGGCGGTGAAAAGCTCTGTACCCTTAAGATCTGTTGGTGACCTGGAGACAGGAATAAGCAGCAAGGTGGCCAGGTTTGCGGATGACACTAAATTTATCTGAGTGGTGAACACCAGAATATATATATGCTAATGCAGTGGTTCTCAAACCTTTTAGCAGTGGGACCCAATTTTTAGAATAACAATCTGTCCAGAATCCACTCAAAGTTATATCATTTATCTGGAAGTTATGTCATGGCCAGAAGTTACATCATCGGTGCAAACAGCAAACCCCACCTAAATCCCTGATCTTCCAGTAGCAACAGCAGCTCCTCCCCACTCCTCTGCAGAAACTGCAGAGACAATCACTATATCATTGTTTACAGTGCTAAGGACCACCCACAAAATGAATGTACAAAGAAAGAGCCCACATTCCTATGAAAGTTTTTCCTCACTGGTGGTCTCAGATGGTAAGAAAACACTGGGAAATATGGCAAACAATTATGACAAAATTGTGTTTGTCAGTATCTTACATATAATAAGACTTTGTTTATGCTCCTACATTCACTGTCTTGCTTGCCTCACCAGTCTTGTCCAGGACATTGTTTAGACAAGAGAGATAATTGCTGTCCCACCTCTTTTGTTCTACACCCCATATTAGAAGCACCTCTCTTTATTGTGCACTGTTTTCAGAAAACCAACACAACAAATGATTTTGAAATACAGGGTTAAAAAAAAATGATTTCACCTTGAATATATCTAAGAGTAGGTGTTCCAACTCTTGCTGTAAATATTTCCTTACAGAAATCTCTTTATCCCCTGCCACGGAAATGATGGGCTTGGGCTTGACTTGCTCCTATTCCCATTTTTCAGATGGAGCAATGAGATTCAGAGAACACAAAGTGAGATTTTAGGCCAGACCAAATCTCTGTCCACTGAATTACAATGGCTAACAGAATAAAACACTTCACAGGGTTTCAATCGTGCCTGGACATTAACAAATAACAACAATGTAATTATAAGACATGCATAACCAACGCCAAATAATGAATGCATACCAATAAAACATTTTAGTTCTCTGCCTGTATTGTAGTGCTGCTATGACGTCTGATCTTGTAACATAATTGTATTTTTTTTCATTGTGGTGTTGCTTTTATTATTATTAGAATGACTCTAGACCCACATTTCAATATATGATTGATTGGTTGTGCCAACCTTGGAGCCGTTGGAGGTTTTGCTACGGTAGTGGGCACAGTCCAGTTGAATTCATGACAGCCTGCAGTTGAAAGGTGTAATGGCATAGTTCTGTGAGGAGGTGGGGGGTACATTAGAGAACCAACTCCAAGCCATATTGTAATAATTAATCCACCAATGAGACCAGAAAGTGCACCCTAAGAAACAAAGTTATGCACACTGTAAACACAAAAACAACCAAAGTAACAAGTCATTCCAAGAACTGAAGGCCCTGACTTTTATCTTTAAAAGGACCTTAAACCATGTATCAAATTTTAAAGCAACTCTCATATGACTCTATTAGACTATTACAGCAATACCTTGCAGTGTCATCTGTTAGGGACCACAGCATGGATGACAGTAAAGAATGAATTAATGCCAAAGCATAACCTCATTTAACAGGAAGCAATAAGTGTTAACTGCTTTTTGTTAACATTAAATCTCTTCAGACATTCATGCTGCTGGCCCCCTGCCTGTGTGTCGCTATAAGCCTGAATGCTTATAGCGACCTGTTAAAGCAAGAACAATTATACCCCGGTAAGTTTTTGAACAACGTTGATAGGTGTACGGGGGCCATGGAAACAGGGTTCCCCGGTATCCATTGTGTTATGATGGGGGAGTGACTTCCCTTAGGTAGCTGCCACTGCCACCAGCCCCCACACAATACAATAACTGGGGGTTCCTGGGCAAACCCCTCTCAAAAAAAAGGCAACCAGAAGAAATAAAACCCAATTTTTATTAACATATATATAAAGGTTACAAATAAAATTACAGAGTACTCTAAAATCCAAACTGTAAAATTCCAAACTACAAGAGTCCCACCCACAGGACTCCTCCCTTTGGTAAAGCCTCTGTTTATAAGTTAACTGAGAGGAACTCAAAAGGAAAAACAAAAAACACCTACAGAGTTTTACCTCTGTCACTGCCAGCTATCACTGCCTCCCTCCTTCCCTGTACTCACTGTGCACAGTGAGGTTAACCTTCCCTGAAAGCAGCAAAAGGGTTCTTTTCTCTGAGGCCTTTAACTTAATCTCAATGAAGCCAATCCCCCTCACCTGAACCATTTACACATGAGTAGTTCTCTTCCCACCACTGATAAAAAACAAGGTCCACATGAAACAACAGTTTCATGACATTCCCCCGCTAGATTCCCCTTTTTTCTCCTCTATGAAACACAACATTCATGTTGACCCTGCAAGAGGAGAAAAATTGGAATCTACAACACGGTCATTCTCAAGAGCCGTAACAGGTATTATTTCAATTATTTCAACCACCCTGCACTAATTATCAAACTGGAGAACTTTCTCAGGGAAGTGCATCAGCAAGAATATCTTTCCCAGCAACATGTTCTATTTCATACTCGTAATCTTGTAAGATCAAACTCCATCACATCAACTTTTGACTAGTCCCTTTTGTTGTCTGGAGACACAGCAGGGGAGCATAGTCAGTCCATTACAACAACAACAACCACCCCCACCCCCCAAGATAAGGCCACAATTTCGCTACAGCAAGCTTTAGGGAGGCAACGAGCTAAGCTTAACAGCAGTGGCCAAAATGGTGAAAACTGTGGTATGTATGACTAATACAATCATGCTATATATTATTGGAAAGGTAATTTAATGCTGAATGCAATGAAAGAAACCAGAGTGAAATATCTTTATCAAACATTATGGCCAAAATACCAGAAAACAAAAATACAACTGTCATGTAAAAATTGTGGTTTGTTAAAATTATGGTTTTTAGGAATAATACTGTCATGCTATTAACCATTCAATGCAGAATTTAATGAAACAAACCTGAGCGTAATATCATAATTCTATCAAAGGTTATGACCAAAAACCTGAAAATGAAAATACAACTATCATGTAAAAATTGCTGGCTTAGATATCTTTTAAAGTGGACAAAAAGTGAGGAGCCATGCACACCTCCCAGGGGTGCCTTGGAAGAAGGTAGTATAAAAATGTGAAAAATATGAATGAATGTATAAATAATTTTGTCAAATGACCTAGCTACGCCACTGTTGAGGGGTGACTGCGGGCTTGGGGGCAGCAGGAGGAGGCACGCTACTGGAGGAAAATGCAGGCTTCTCCCCGTTTTTCACTTTTAAAAGCCCAGGCGTGCTGTCACTTCTGGAAGTGATGTCACTTCCTGTCTTGATGCCACTTCCAGGGCATCATTTCCCCCTTGCCACTGGGCTATGCTTTCATAAACTACACCACTGCTTTTCCTGTACATTAATATTAGAATGAGAGTACTGGGGGAAACCAAATTCTGCCAGTATATTGTCATAAGTACATTTACTTTTGTCTACATTGGTTCTAGCCCTTCCTCTGTTTAATGATTTCAACACTTAGATGTTTTAAGAAAAGTAACACCTCTAATTCATGGCCCAATCCTATGAACGTTTCAGCAGCATACAGCCTTTTATGGCTGCCACAAATTTGACATGCCTTGATGACACCACAAGAGGCCGGGTCTGCATGCGAGTGGATGAAGGATGCCTGTGAGTGCTGGCACAGGAAATGGGAGGGAGGCAGAGGTGGGCAGAACCTGTAAAACAGGTTACGTACTTCTTGTGAGAAGATCAGCAACTTCACATTTGAGTTCCTTAAGAGCTCTTGAGTGCTTTTAAGGAACACACTGCCACATGGACCCAGTGATTTGTTAACATTTACCTGTAAATATGCTCTAGAATTTCTTCGTCACTTCTATTTGACTTTGGATCCAATCTATCCAACTTTCCAATGCTGACGCAGCTGTGCCAATAGGGCATGTGCTGCATGATTTGGTTAGGGGAGGAGAAACGGTCAACGAGACCTCCACATATTAAGGGAATATTTGTTCCCTTACCTTGGAGTTGCATCAGTCCTGGAAGGTTGAATAAGATTGGGCAGTCAGTTCAGTAGACTACATTCCTAAGAAGTTCAGGTCAGGAACAGGCATCTGTCCTATGTCTTCTGTAGTGAAACCTGACAGGCAGCCCAATTCTATGTAGTTTCCCGTGCTGATGCAGCTGTGCCGACGAGGCATGCACTGCATCAAGTGTGTGTGTGTGTGGGGGGGGGTTCATGCCCCAGAAGTCTCCTCTAGTAAAGGAACATTTGTTCCCTTGCCCAGGGATAAGCCCCCACTGGGTCTACTTGGATCTACTAGGTATATAGCTGGTACAAGTTCAAGTGGATCCAGGAAGGTGGACAGAATATAGAATAAGCTCCTAGCACTCTAGAGAGACTTGACCCTTTTGGCATTTCCTCTTGTAACAAGTCTCACCATTTCAGAGAAGTTCTCTTTTTTTGAAGTCCAGAGCATCTGTGTTAGATTTCGTTGGTAATTTTTCAATTACATGTATGTTGAACCAGGCAACTCTCTGGTCACTGTTCCCTAATGGTTCAACAATCAATCAATCAATCAATCAATCAATCAATCAATCAATCAATCAATCAATCAAT
>JAJKFI010000095.1:2920801-2945776 GCA_029204185.1 Lerista edwardsae
CTGAACTTCAAAGGGCCTCCTTGGCATGCAGCAAGATGTTACACTTCGAATATCATAAATAAAACAATTCAGCCTCACAGTAAGAAGTAAACTTCTAGGATCAGAAGAGCAGCAACAGCAGTCTTACTCCTGGCAGGCAGCCATCTTGAAACCAAAAAACCTTTTCTAAAAACTTCTTTTTGCAAAGCATTTGCAAGTGAAGAGAAGCAAGCCATGAGTGGGGGAGGATTTGAAAACTGCAGATAAGTGAAACTGTGAATATGGAACCCATGGATATGGGGGGTGGGTGGGTATTTTATTTACAAATAATAAAAACCAAGTACAGTAGAGATCACCAGAGGAAAGAATCCTCCTGAGAATTCACCTACACAAATAACATGAGCTATGAAAGCAATTATGGTATGAGTACTCTGTCTTTTTAAAGAAAAGTCCTTGAAGAAATACTCACCTGGAAGACTTCACCCTTTGGCATCTTATACCTCATTAGATGCAAACAGTATAATGCAACTATAAAATCTGAAACACTTCAAATAACAAGATTATGGATCCTCAATGGTACGTTGTGCTTTACTTACCGTTTGCATGATAAACATGATTGTTCCAGTCAAACGAAGACATTTGTTAAAACGAAGCTCCAAATACTACAAAAGAGGCAAGTTACATTTAGAGACAAAATTTAAATACACAGATATACTCTATATGTTGAAACAGAATTGATACATCATCTTTAAAAAATGCCCCTTAACAGGGCCAGCCTTATGAGCTGCAGGACTCAATTGGAAACATTTTTGGCGGTTCCCACGTTCACTGCTAAGGTCTATAGAATCTTAGCGATATAAATACAAGTTATTGTACACTTTATATCTTTATAGTAGAATGGAAATGTAAGTGAACAGCATTGTTGCAAACAAATTATCTTTCTTTGATTTCTAAAAAATCACTTAACATTAATCAAATTTAAACAAACCATAGTATAGTGAATTACCTAGTAACCTAGGCATGGGGCCCAACTGGAAACAATTGGCTTAAAGCCAGTCCTGCTTGTTAAGGTCAATACTAAATGCCCTTACTTAGGAATTCAGTCCATTGAAGTCAATGAGACTTACTTCTGAGCAACCATTCAACCATCTGATTGCACAGCTGCAACTCTATGCACAATTACTGAAGCTCCGACTTCACATTTTACTGGAGATCCATGGCTGATATCCCAACTTCATCATGGTCTTCTTTTTAATAAAAGCAGCTGAGGGGCTGCTAATTTAAGGCGCTTCCCTCTTCCCTCACACTACTGTCTTGAGATAAATCACCCCTTTAAATTGCTATTTGCTGCACAAGGGAAAACAGAGAGGAATATGTGACATGCCTACATTATCCTACACAAAGAAATTAGCTTCTTGAGAAGTACAGAGTTTGACACTCCCTCATGGCTTTATTTAGTTAA
The DNA here is from genome assembly GCA_029204185.1 of Lerista edwardsae. Classification (NCBI taxonomy): domain Eukaryota; kingdom Metazoa; phylum Chordata; class Lepidosauria; order Squamata; family Scincidae; genus Lerista; species Lerista edwardsae. The sequence continues at coordinate 2,922,243 of JAJKFI010000095.1, forward strand.
AAAAAATTCAGGCAACAAATCAAAGATCTCCAACCGTAATGTATAAGTCTGCTCAGAGAAGCAGCTTCCAAAGAACTCAAGTGGGAGTTGAGTTACTTCTCAACTGGTTTCCAGATAAATGAATGATTTTAGTTTTAGCCAAATATACTGCAGTATACCTTTCTAGGGTTTTACACCCTTGTGAGTTTAAAGAAATGTACAGTCTTCTCCTATCCTTGCACAAAGGAAAGTCCCACTTTTTTACTGAGATAAGAATGCATAGGATTCCAGCATTCTGTTGTTGTTCAGTTGCTAAGTCGTGTCCGACTCTTCACGATCCCATGGACCACAGCACGCCAGGCCTCTCTGTCCTCCGCTAGCTTCCAGAGTTTGCCCAATTTCATGTTCATCGCTTCAGTGACACTATCTAACCATCTCATCCTCTGCCTTCTTCTTTTATTTTGCCTTCAATCTTTCCCAGCATGAGGGTCTTTTCTAAAGAGTCCTCTCTTCTCATGAGGTGGCCAAAGTATTGGAGCTTCAGCTTCAGGATTTGTCCTTCCAGGGAGCAATCAAGCTTGACTTCCTGTAGGATTGACCAACTGGATCTCCTTGCAGTCCAGGGGACTCTCAAGAGTCTTCTCCAACACCATAATTCAAAAGCATATAATAATAATAATAATAATAATAATAATAATAATAATAATAATAATAGGATTTATATACCGCATTTCTTAGGTCACCAGATTTCTCTGACTATAACTCAAGGCGGTTTACATAGGCAGACTTTATTCAGAAACCCAAAGGTTTTTACAATTTTTACAGAAATGTTCTATCTTCCAGGAACTACACACATACAGATGGATCTTTCTGGATTTAGTCCTTTCTGGCCACTCGTTTGTCTTCTTGCTGGCTGATAAACGGCTTCCCTGCTCCCACCAGAGAAGCGGCTGACCTTCGGCACCAACTCCCCTTCACACAAGGCAGCCGAAGCTCAGCTGTTAATCAGTGGCAATTAACGAGGTCTGCCACACACAGAGAACTGTGTGTCCCGAACTGGCGACCTTCAGATCTTCAGCTCTTATCTTCAGGCAAATGGAGGCATTAACCCTCTCAACTAAATCTTCTAAATCCTCGAGTAGAATTTTCTTCTATTCTTCGACCTCTGCCTTTCTTATGGTCAAGCTCTCACATCCATACATTGCTACTGGGAAAACCATAGCTTTGACTATGTGAACCTTTGTTGGCAGGGTGATGTCTTGACTTTTTATTAAGCTGTCTAGGTTCGCCATAGCTTTCCTCCCAAGAAGTAAACGTCTTTTAATTTTATGGCTGCAGTCACCATCTGCAGTGATCTTGGAGCCCAGGAAAATAAAGTCTGTCACTGCTTCCATTTCTTCCCCTTCTATTTGCCAGGAAGTGATGGGAGTGGTTGCCATGATCTTAGTTTTTTTTAATGTTGAGCTTCAAGCCAATTTTGGCACTTTCCTCTTTCACCCTCATCAGAAGGTTCTTGAGGTCTTCCTCACTTTCTGCCATTAGAGTGGTGTCGTCTGCATATCTGAGGTTCTTGATATTTCTCCCAGCAATCTTGATTCCAGCTTGTGAATCATCCAGCCCAGCCTTTCTCATGATGTACTCTGCATATAAGTTAAATAAGCAGGGTGACAGTATACAGCCTTGTCGTACTCCTTTCCCGATTTAATTTGAAACCAATCCGATGTTCCATGTCCAGTTCTAACTGTTGCTTCCTGGCCTGCATACAGGTTTCTCAGAAGACAGATAAGGTGGTCTGGTACTCCCATCTCTTCAAGAACTTGCCACAGTTTGTTGTGATCCACACAATCAAAGGCTTTGGCATAGTCAATGAGGCAGAAGTAGATGTTTTTCTGAAACTCTCTTGCTTTCTCCATGATCCAGCGAATGTTGGCAATTTGATCTCTAGTTCCTCTGCCTCTTCGGAAACCAGCTTGTACATCTGGTAGTTCTCGATTCACATACTGCTGAAGCCTAGCTTGTAGGATTTTGAGCATGACCTTGCTAGCATGTGAAATGAGAGCAATGGTGCGGTAGCTTGAGCAATCTTTGGCATTGACCTTCTTTGGGATTGGAATGTAAACTGATCTTTTCCAGTCTTGTGGCCACTGCTGGGCTTTCCAAACTTGCTGGCATATGGAGTGCAGCACTTTGACAGCATCATCTTTTAAGATTTTGAGTAACTCAGCTGGAATGCTGTCACCTCCACTCACTTTGTTTCTAAAGCCCACTTGACTTCACACTCCAGGATGTCAGATTCGAGCTCAGTGACCGCACCATTGTGGTTATCAGGAACATTTAGATCAGCCTTATATAGTTCCTCTGTGTATTCTTACCACCTCTTCTTAATCTCATCTGCTTCTGTTAGGTCCTTGCCGTTCTTGTCCTTTATTGTGCCTACCTTAGCATGAAATTGTCCTTTGACATCTCATTTTCTTGAAAAGATCTCGTCTTTCTTGTTCTATTGTTTTCCTCTATTTCTTTGCATTGCTCATTTAGGAAGGCCTTCCTATCTCTCCTTGCTGTTCTCTGGAAATCTGCATTCATTTGGGTATATCTTTCCCTTTCTCCCTTGCTTTTGGCTTCCCTTCTTTCCCCAGCTATTTGTAAAGCTTTGTCAGACAGCCACTTTGCCTTCTTGCATTTCTTTCTCTTTGGGATGGTTCTGGTTGCTGCTTCCTGTACAATGTTACAGACCTCCGTCCAAAGTTCTTCAGGCACTCTGTCTACCAAATCTAAGCCCCTAAATCTATTTGTTACCTCCATTGCATATTCGTATGGGATCTGATTTAGGTCATACGTGGAGGCCTAGTGGTTTTCCCTACTTTTGTCAGTTTAAGCCTGAATTTTGCAATAAGAAGCTCATGATCTGAGCCGTAGTCAGCTCCAGGTCTTGTTTTTACTGCCTGTATAGAACTTCTCCATCTTTGGCTGCAAAGAATGTAATCAATCTGATTTCAGTGTAGACCATCTGGTGAAGTCATGTGTACAGTCGTTGTTTGTGTTGCTGGAAAAGAGTGTTTGCTATGACTAATGTGTTCTCCTGACAAAACTCTATCAGTCTTTGCCCTGCTTCATTTTGTACTCCAAGACCAAACTTGCCTGTTATTCCTGTTACCTCTTGACTGCCTACTTTAGCATTCCAATCCCCTATGATGAGAAGGACATCTTTTTTGGGTGTTAATTCTAGAAGGTGTTGTAGCTCTTCATAGAAACAAGTCAATTTCTTCCTCTTCAGCATCAGTGGTTGGGGTATAGACTTGGATTACTATAATGCTGAAAGGTTTGCCTTGGATCCGAATGGAAATCATTCTATCATTTTTGAAGTTCTACCCCAGTACTGCTGTTCTCACTCTCTTGTTCACTATGAAGGCTACTCCATTTCTTCTAAGGGATTCCTGCCCACAATAGTAGATGTCATGGTCATCTGAATTAAATTCTCCCATTCCTGTCCATTTTAATAAACTAACTTCCATGATGTCGATGTTCAGTCTTGACACCTCGCGTTTGACCACATCTAGCTTACCTTGATTCATAAATCTGATGTTCCAGGTTCCTATGCAGTATTGTTCTTTGCAGCATCGTACTTTCCTTTCACTTCCAGACACAGGAAGTGTCTGAAGCTGAAGAAAAGTCAGCATGGCTTCTGAAAGGGTAAGTCTTGCCTCAGGAACCTTTTGGAATTCTTTGAAAAGGTCAACAGGCATGTGGATGTGGGTGAACCTGTGGATATCATATACCTGGATTTTCAGAAGGCGTTTGACACGGTCCCCCACCAAAGGCTGCTGAAGAAACTTCAGTCAGGGAATAGAATAAGAGGGCAGGTCCTCTTATGGATTCAAAATTGGTTGAGGGCCAGGAAACAGCGAGTGGGGATTAATGGGCAATTTTCACAGTGGAGAGAGGTGAAAAGCGGAGTGCCCCAGGGATCTGTCTTGGGGCCGGTGCTTTTCAACTTGTTCATAAATGACCTGGAGACAGGGATAAACAGTGAGGTGGCCACGTTTGCGGATGACACAAAACTTTTCCAGGTGGTGAAGACCAGAAGGGATTGTGAAGAGCTCCAGAAGGATCTCTCCATGTTGGGGGAATGGGCGGCAAAATGGCAGATGCGTTTCAACCAGAGAGGTTAGATGACTGGAGTCAGCATGAGCTCTATTTCTTGAAGCTTCCAGGGCACACAAATATGGCTGACTCAGACAATCTCAACGTCTGCAAGCATGCCTCTGTGTTCTGCATACGGGTGTGCGAATCGCTGTACGAAAAATGGGATTACTTTGCACAGGTAATTAAAATCATTGCATCTGATCTTGATGTCTTTAGGAGGGAATTGGACCGATTTCTGGAGGAAAGGTCCATTGTGGGCTACAGGCAATGATGGATTGTGCAACCTCCTTAAAAAAATTCATGATTCAAAATGTCCCTGCACGTGTGTAAAAGTTAATCTCAACATCTGCAAGCATGCCTCTGTGTTCTACATACGGGTGTGCGAATCGCCCACCCTCCCCTTTTATTCTTTCCTTCCCGTTCACACTTTATTTTTGGTTGTGTAGATTGCAAAAAATAAGTCTGTCAAAACAGTGCAATCCGAGTTCAAATAGACAGCAAGTAGCATTTCGTCCGGTGTGTTCAGTAATATAATTACGCGGAATTAAACCTTGGAATTGCATATTAACTCATAATATGGTTACCACTGATGTTTCTACACGATCACACGTTGTTATTTTGGTAAGTTTTTATTTCAGGAGTAAACTATTCAGTCCCAAACGCTACCAGAAAAGCAATCTGAAATGCTTGGAATCTAGATTGTTTGGGGCACGCAAACATGGCCGCTAAGCCCGCCCCTTGGCTTCACTCGATTCCTATCAATTTAACAGGAATGGCGACTCCAGTCATCTAACGTTCTTGGTTTCAACGTAGACAAGTGTAAAGTGATGCACATTGGGGCCAAAAATCAAAACTTCACTTATAGGCTTATGGGTTCTGAGCTGTCTGTGACAGCTCAAGAGAGAGATCTTGGGGTGCTGGTGGACAATTCAATGAAGGTATCGACCCAGTGTGCGGCAGCAATTAAGAAGGCCAATTCCATGCTTGGAGTAATTAAAAAAGGGGTTGAGAATAAATCAGCCAATATTATCATGCCATTGTACAAATTGATGGTAAGGCCGCACCTGGAATATTGTATGCAGTTCTGGTTGCCGCACCTCAAAAAAGGACATAGTGGAGTTGGAAAAGGTGCAAAAGAGAGCGACGAAAATTATTACGGGGCTGGGGCACCTCCCTTATGAAAAAAGACTGCAGCGTTTGGGGCTCTTCAGCCTAGAAAAAAGGCGCCTGAGCGGGGGACATGATTGAGACATACAAAATTATGCACGGAAGGGATAGAGGCGATAGAGGGAGGTTCTTTTCCCTCTCTCAAAACACCAGAACCAGAGGGCATCCGTTAAAACTGAGGGTTGGAAGAGTTAAAACAGAGAAAAGGAAATATTTTTTTTACCCAGCGGGTAGTTAATCTGTAGAACTCTTTGCCACAGGAGGTGTTGATGGGATCTGGTCTAGATGCCTTTAAGAGGGGATTGGATGGATTTCTGGAAGAAAAGTCCATTGTGGGCTATAGGCCATGATGGATTGTGCAACCTCCTTACATTAGTAGTAGGCTACTTCAGAGTACCGGGTGCAAGGGAGTGGCAACAAGATGCAAGCATCTTGTGTCTCATGCCTCCCTGGGGCACCTGGTGGGCCGCTGTGAGATACAGAAAGCTGGACTAATGGGCCTTTGGCCTGATCCAGCAGGGCTCTTCTTATGTTCTTATCCACAGCTGAGCTTCCTTTCAGTTTTGGCCCAGCTACTTCACTCTTTCTGGAGCTACTAGTACTCGTGTTCTGCTCTTCCCCAGTAGTATAATGGACACCTTCCGACCTGAGGGGTTCATGACACTGGAAGATGATCATTTAGCCTTTTTGTACTGTAATCCATGGGGTTTTCTTGGCAAAAGTACTGGAGTGGGTTGCCATTTCCTTCTCCAGCGGATTACGTTTAGTCAGAACTCTACTATGACCTATCCATCTTGGGTAACCCTACATGGCATAGCTCACAGCCTCATTGTGCTACTCAAGCCCCTTCGCCACAAGGCAGTGATCCATGAAAGGGATTCCAGCATTACTATCTATTATTAACATACAGAATATACCAGCTTAGCTATGGCTGCTGGTTTAGGTGATTTTAATGAGTTGATTGGCAAAAATCCTTGGAGTAGAGGACTATCAAGATTCTTTATGAAAACCTCTGAAAAACAGACATTGGGCACTTAAAGCAGTACTTTTGTCTTCGTGTTCTGCTTTTAATCTTCTCAGCCAGTGATGGGCCTGCGTTCATTTTTCTAATAGCAAATAGGAGTAAGTGACACATCTAGCATGCCTCCAGCATGTTTCTAGCATGGCTCATTTAAAAATGGCATCCAGTCACAGAGAAGTAATTGAAATCAAAGGTATGGAGGCCCTCATGTTGTAACCATAATGTATATGTTAACATGTTTCTGCAAGTAGAAATCAAAGCAAGAAGGCAGCCATCTTTAATAGCTTTGTGCTTGCATTTCAAATTACAAGTGGAGCAAGCATGCTAGAATGTGAAAACAAATGCAACCCAACTGTGCTGGCAGGGAAAAAAGAACAACTCTATAGCACTTCTAGCATCAGAAGCTGAACCATAAACACAACCTTAGACAAAGAATTGGCCTACCAACCCTTTTTGGCACATACATTTCCAAATAATATGGCAGGGTTCATTTTACAGCTTGAAAATAGCTGGAAGTGAAGTCACTAGCATCAGTAGCATCCTTATCGGGGGCACAGCCCCCCTATAGGGGGGCAGAGCACTAAGTTGTGCAAGGAGCCTTATTTGTCGTGTAAATCACTCCTTGCCCTTGTAGCCAGTAAGGAATGCCAAGGCATTGCTTTCCCTGTATTAGCTACAACAGCAAGGGAGAGGAGCGATTTACATGACAAGGTAAGGCTCCTTGCAAAAACCGAGCACTTCACCCCTCACCCCATAGGGATGCTACTTGCTAGAAAGCCTCTAGCATGCTAGAAACATGAGTCATTAAAAAACAGAACTGAATGGTGCTGAAGTACTTTGAGGTGTTTTTGTGACACTTCATTATTGCCTTATGAAAATTACCTAGTTAACTTCTGTATAATTCTTTTAAAATCTTGAGAATGGAGGTCTCCTTTTGGTCAAGTTCAAAAACCTCTCCTCCTCCACCACCTCCCTATTTGCTGTACAAGATGACTGCGCCTAGTTCTTTCCTCAGAATAGAGCAACAGGATAACATTACTCATGGAAGCGGCCATGCACAGTGCTAGCGGGAAAAATTGCTAGAATGGCGAGCGTGCTAGAACGTGAAAAATGAACGCAAATCCAGCATAGTGGAAGGAGGAGAAAAAACTGGAAGCTGAAAAACAAACAGCCTATTTTTGCAAATACTATTACATCCACCAGAGATGGCATGGACCAGAGCAGGCACCTTGTCCAACAGCTGTCCTTGCAGCCAGGGAGATGCTTTTGCACTTGCTGCTGCCTCTTGATCTCTCCTGTGTTCTACCCCCCACCTTCCCCCAGCCCAGCCTTTTCTGAAAGGCCACACACCCTCATCTTGCGCACTAGTGCTCCAGTCATGGCCACTTCTGGCCCTGTCAAGCCAGGCAGCACCCAGTTGTCACCAGGACAGTGAAGCCCAGCACACACCAGTCCCCTTAGTTAAAAAGCACTGGGGCAGACCGCCCTTTGCTTGCTCCAATGCGGCAGAACTTCTGCAGCTGGTTTTTGCGGCCTCCCATTTGTGCTTCTGACGGCCAAGCTAATATTGGCTCGACAGAAAAGGAAACTCTCTGTCGCCCTTTCTGTCCAGTTTAAGAAAGACGACGGTGGGAGGGAGGGAAGAGGGTGGAAAAACAACTAAGGGAACCAAGCAGCGGTGGGCGAAGTGGAAGGGGAAGCCCTGGACGACCCGCGACCCGCACACCTCGTAGGCACTGGTGATCCGCAGCCGGTAATAGACCGGCACGACGACATGGGCGGTGACGGTCACCAAGACCAGGTGGGAGATGGCGAAGACAATGTATTGCATCCCGTAGCGGTAGATCTCGGCGGGGGTCCCCAGCACGGTCACCGCCGACATGAAGCTGGCCGTGAGGGACAAGGCCACCGGGACGCAGTGGAGCCTGCGGCTGCCCAAGACAAACTCCTCGTACGTCTTGTGGACGCCCTTGAAGGCGTAGTAGATGCCGATGCTCGCGGAAATCAACAGCATGACCGCGAAGATGATGTAATCGAGAGCAGTGAAATAGTCGTGGAGGTTCGCCAAGCTCAGGGTGAGCAGGGGGTCCGCCGTCACCATGACGACCAGGCTGAAAGCCGGGCGGGCGAAGCGCGCGCTCAAGGACGCTCCGCAGGCGCCCGGCCGTTATTCGAGCCTCGCGCGCTTAGCTGCGAGCGCCTCGCGCCCTGGCCCCGCCCCTTTTGGACACGCCTCGAAGGCCGTTGCCCGCCTGTGCTCCGTCCGTCGGCTCAGCCTCACTGGGGTTGCAGCTGAGTAGAGTCCTCCTCTGCACGTTCTATTCTGTGCCGTCGCTTCCCAGGCCGCAATTTCAGTCAGCCCTTTCCTTGCAAAACAGTCACCGGCCGCCGCAGGGAAGCCCACGCTTGTCTACTCGGAAGGAAGGCCCCAGGTCTCCAACGGGGCTCACTCCCGGGAAAGAGCGCATAGCATAGGGTTGCAGCCAACGGACAGCCGGCTCCTCGGTCCCCGTTTGGCTGCCTCCGGCATCGGGTCTTCCGGGCACCCTCCAGGCTTAATCCCCGCAGGACTGGAAGGTTTTGTCCCTCACGGACTTAACGAACGAGGCTCCGCCCAATTCACGCGGACATTAAGCTCATTGGACTCACTGGACTTAAGCACAGCTGTCTCTCATTTATACCACTTCTGTCTTACTCTGCCTCTGAGCTGTACTGGTCAAGTTGGAGGTTTCCCCTTCTTGGCGCCTGCTCTGATCCCGTGCCACCTGGCACAGTAAGTGCTGCACTGAGCAGTGCAGGGTGGAGAGAGAGAATTTAAAGGAGAAAGATCAACAGAACTTGAAATGTGCTTAATTTTGGCTGGATTGTCCTCTATTTTTAACAAATCGTATCACATTTGATTTATATTATGATATGCCACAGTTTACCAAAAGTACTGGGGAGGGGTGTCTTCTAGGTTTTTCTGAATGTATTAATATGTGTGGATGGCGTTGTGAAAATGGGACACAACAAAATATTAAATGTTACAGAGGGGAGCTAGATGCACAATTGCCATTTTCAACAGTCAACCTTCAAGACTAGTTTGGTTCTGAGGACACCCTGATTCTAAGTTTCATTGTAGTCCTTTGTGAGTTTCAAATGCACAAAATCAAAAGTAGCAGTTTTGGCCCTATTTATACATGCTCAACTTCTGTTAATTTCAGTTGACTTGTGTGCAGATTGCTATCCGGGCTATCAAATCTCATCTCAAATTTGCTCCTTTCCTGATTGAATGCAATTTTCCTCCACTTTCTCCAGGTGAGACATGTATTCCATCAGTTTACTTATTCCAGCCCCACATTCAAGAAAATAACAAAAAAATGCAACCTCAGTGCATGCCACAGACATCTGACACAACAGGGCAGATTATTTCAAGAGACAGTTTATTTGTAAATAGCAAAAAAAAAATTGTGAAAAACATCAAATTTCACACTTTAAAAATGTCATTGACATAAAGTCATGTTTAGCGCTTCTATGTGATACAATAAACTTTAAATAAATTATGGATGAAATTCTTGCTTTTGAATCTTAGTACAGGCATGTCCTGGTAACCACTGATTCAGTACCCATGGTTTCAGTTATCCACGGATACCATGACTATTGGGATGCCTCTTGAAAAGATAGGGGAACATTAAACAAATCTCTGTATTTTAACCTTGTTGCAGCAGGACTACTGATGTTCCCCTCTTTAAAAAGGTGTCCCCAGTATCCACGGTTTCAGGTATCCACAGGAGGGTCCAGAACGGAACCCCAGCAGATACCGGGGCATACCTGTACATTATTTTGCAAAACAACATATGATGAATTTGAGAATCTGTTGTGACATTGCTTGTTTGAAATCCATCATTTGTTTACTATACAGAAGAAAACAATTGACTTCCCTTTGTAACATCTATTTAAGGATTTTATGACAAGAAAATATTGAGAACCTTTTGAAAGACAGCAGGTATCCTGAGCAAGCATTAATTTAAATTGGAGGCACCTGGCTATCTTTAAAACAGCAGTGAGGATGAAAATAGATGAACCAAAAATAGATCTGTAGGTCATACGATCATAATCAAACACAAAAAAGGTATATTAATTACTAACAGACATGCTCTTTGGTTCTTTCTATGAATATTTTTGGGTCCAATCCTATCCAACTTTCCAGCACTGATGCAACCCCAAGGGAAGGGAATAAATCTTCATCTACTTAGAGGAGACCTCTGTGACTGCCCTCACCACAGGATGCAGTACATGCATCCTTATTATTATTATTATTATTATTATTATTATTATTATTATTATTTTAATTAATTAATTAATTAATTAATTAATTAGTACCCCGCCTTTCCGCCCGAAGGCGCTCAAGGCAGCATTACAAAGTTAAAACACAGTAAAAAACAATAATTAAAAACAGTATTAAAAGACAATAAAAACAGTATTAAAAAATACAACATAACAACAATTAGTCCCTTGGATCATAAAATATATAAAAAGGATGCAAAAAAGCCAGCCAGCCTGTCAGCAACTAAAAGCCTGCTGAAATAAAAAGGTCTTCAGCCCCCGCTGAAATACCGCCAAAGAGGGAGCAGTTCTTAACTCCAAGGGGAGGGTATTCCAAAGTTGGGGTGCCACCACTGAGAAGGCCCTATTCCTGGGCCCTTAATCTTCAGTGAGGCAGTGGGACCTACAATGAGACCCTACAATGAGAGTGTACTTGAAGTTACAGCTGGTGCAGAATGTTATGGAGATAGAATCCCATAGCAAAAACCCTCTTGTTTGCGTAACTTCCGATAGTAGTTTGCACAGAAGAAAGAAGACAAATTCTTGACACCACCATTTTGGATTCTGCTTTATTTTATTTCTTGACAATATCTTGGTGTTTACACAATTTAGAACATTTATCATTTAAAAAATATTCACAGCATACAGTCTCTTCTATACAGAAGTGACAGTCAAAATTATATTTAGGGTTCTTAAATAAGGGATGTTGGTATATAAAACCTTGAATGTATCTTTATTACTACTTGTTATGGCTTGTTATTTTACCATAGGGGCTAATGTACATACAACTAAGAGCGCAATCCTAAACTGGAGTTAGGCCAGCATAAACTAAACCAGCAAAGTTTGGCCAGCACAAGGGCCACCATAAAGCATTTTTGGACTATTCTTGGAGTCAGGGAGGATGGCTCATGCCTGTGTGTTGGCCTCTCTGACTCCACAAGTAGTACAAACATACTTCACAGTGTCCCTTGTGCTAGCCAAACTTTGCTGGTTTAGTTTATGCCGGCCTAACTCAGTTTAGGATCGTGCCCTAACTCAGATAACTTTTTCAGATTATATTTTAGTTACCAAATTGAGTACTACTTCAAAATGCAATTATTGAAAACATCCAAAGATTTTCCATTTATGTCAATAAATAATACAAACATTTCTGTAATGTTTGTAATAATACAAATAATACAAACATTTCTGGACTTTCTACATGGCCATATTCAAAGCAATTCATTTGCAGAAGGAATACTCTTCTGTGTGTACTTCAGAGGATGAGAATCTCCTGCAGCAATGAATGCAGTAAACTGCTACTCCAGCAGCCTTATTAGGGAACCTCCTGCTGTGCTGGATTTAAGATTTCATATATCAGTGCCTGTAATCATAATGGTCATAGTTTTATTATTATTTTTAAGCCTCAAAAGTGCTTATTCTTAGTTTCTAAAGCCACAATATAATGCAGAACTAAGTGCATTAAAGGTCATTAAAGTGCACTAAAGGTCACTCAGTGGACCTATTTGCAAAGCCTGTGTCAAATGTGGCCAAATCTTGCTCCAATCCAGACATTGAAATCTACACATTGAAACTGGACTTTATGTATTGGTCATCTTATCAGTCAGATCTTGCGTAAGTAAGAGTGTTCAGGCAAAAACCAAAGCTTACATCACTGGTGGTTGGCTGCACATGAGAAGCCTCTAGACATGCACTATCAATCACTTTTGGGGAAGTGGAGAGAAATGCTAAGGAAGGGCTGATGAGCTGATAGCCCTAACCATCTGCTAAGCAGTGAGCCCCTTGGCACCTGTTACTGTGCAAGAGTGTCTCTAACCAGAGGTCAATGTATGGCATATTGACAGTGCCTGTACACTTGTGCAGGGTATCTGGCATTATGTTCTAAATCAGGGGTCTCCAAACTTTTCAGCATGAGGGCCACATCATATGTCTGACACGGTGTCAAGGGCCAAGAAAATAAATTTTAAAAGAACATTTAAATAAATTTAAATACATATATTTTCGAATTATGGTGTTGGAGAAGACTCTTGAGAGTCCCCTGGACGGCAAGGAGATCCAATCAGTCAATCCTACAGGAAGTCAAGCCTGATTGCTCCCTGGAAGGACAAATCCTGAAGCTGAAGCTCAAGTACTTTGGCCACCTCATGAGGAGAGAGGACTCTTTAGAAAAGACCCTCGTGCTGGGAAAGATTGAAGGCAAAAGGAGAAGGGGGCGGCAGAGGATGAGATGGTTAGATAGTGTCACCGAAACAATGAGCATGAAATTGGGCAAACTCTGGAAGCTAGTGGAGGACAGGGAGGCCTGGCGTGCTGTGGTCCATGGGGTCGCGAAGAGTCGGACACGACTTAGCGATTGAACAACAACAAATACATATATTAGACTTGGAACTTAGATGATCGTAGACCATTTTCCAAAACAGAAAAATCCTCTTCACCCCCTCAAGGCAACAATATTAATTTCATTTTAATTGTAATTTTTAATCTGAAATTTTAATTGTAGACTATTGCTTCTAATTATTTGTTACTAGCTTTTTGTTACCCGGCGTTGCCCGGGTAACAAAATGATCTTCCAGAGTTTATGAGTTTTGCACCCCTTCTCACCCCCCATGCTGACGGGGGCCGAACCCAGACTCCAACCGCATCAGGAGCGTTGCCACTCACCTTGGTGACCCCGGAAACTACGGTTCCGACGCCGATTTTGGCCGTTTTTGACCATTTTCACGTGGGGCCCCCTGTGCACCCCACCCCTGGAGGCACTGGGGGGGGGCCTGACCTCCGCAGTGTTTGCCACCAGGCTGCAAGGCATGTGCGTGCCGAGTCTGGCTCCAATCGCTCCAGGCATCGAAGTGGGGCATGGCGGACGTCTTGTTTTGCACACCTTCTCGCCCCCTACGCCGAGGGGGGTGCCGAACCTGGACTCCAACCATGTCGGGAGCATCCCCGCTCATCTCAGCGACCCCGGAAACTACGGACTCTATGCCGATTTCAGCCGTTTTCGACCATTTTCACATGGGGGCCCCTGTGCACCCCCACCCCGGGGGCACTGGGGGGGCATGACCCCCACAGTGTTTGTCGCCAAGCCGCAAGGCATACAAATGCAGAGTTCGGCGCCAATCGCTCCAGGCGTCACAGTGGGGCATGGCGGACGTCTCGTTTCGCACCCCTTCCCGCCCCCCACGTTGAGGGGGGCAAACCCGAACTCCCACAGCGTCGGGAGCGTCGCCGCTCGCCTTGGCAACCCCAGAAACTACAGAACCGATGACGATTTTGTCCGATTTCACGTGGGGGCTCCGGGGCACCCCCACCCCCGGGGGTGCTAAGGGAGCCTCCCCCCAGAGTGTTTGTTGCCAGGCCACAAGGCACGCATGTGCCGAGGTTGGTGCGTGTCGCTCCAGGCGTTCCAGCAGGGCATGGCGGACGTTTTGTTTTGCAACCCTTCTTGCCCCCCACACCGAGGGGTGCGAACCCGGACTCCAACGATGTTGGGAGCATCACCGCTCGCCCGGCAACCCTGGAAACTCTGGATTCAATGCCAATTTTGGCCGTTTTCGACCATTTTCACGTGGGGACCCCGCATACCTCCACCCCCGGGGGTGCTAGGGGGACCTGCCCCCCAGAGTGTTTGTCGCCAGGCCGCAAGGCACGCACGTGCTGAGGTTGGTACGCGTCGCTCCAGGCGTTCCAGCAGGGCATGGCGGACGTTTTGTTTCGCACCCCTTCTGGCCCCCCGTGCCGAGGGTGGCCCGAACCTGGACTTCACCGGCGTCGGGAGTGTCGCCAGTCGTCTTGATGACCCCGGAAACTATGGACTCGACGCCATTTTCGGCCGTTTTCGGCCGTCTTCACATGGGGGCCCCCATGCACCCCTGCCCCTGGGGGTGCTAGGGGCCCCCGACCCGCGCAGTGTTTGTGGCCAGGCCGCTAGGCTTCCGCATGCCGAGTTTGGTGCCAATCGGTCCAGGCGTCACAGCGGGGCATGGCGGATGTTTTGTTTCGCACCCCTTCTCACCCCCCCCACGTCGAGGGGGGGCCTGAACCCGGACTCCAGCGGCGTCGGGAGTGTCGCCGCTCATCTCGGCGCCCCCGGAAACTGTGGATTTGACGCCAATTTCTGCCGTTTTTGACCGTTTTCACGCAGGGACCCCTGCGTACCCCCACCCCTGGGGGCACTAGGGGGGCCCGACCCCCGCAGTGTTTGTCACCAGGCCGCAAGGTGTATGCGTGCCGAGTTTCGTGTCGATCACTCCAGGCATTGCGGAGCCTATGCGAAACATACATACACACCCACACTCTTCTTTATGTATATATAGATTGTTTTAATTTTATTTTAATTTTATTCTGTATTCTTTTATTTTATTGTAAGCCACCTTGGGTGCCCTAACATGAGGCAGGAAGGCAGGGTGTATATTCATTTGTTGTTGTTCAGTCGCTAAGTCATGTCCAACTCTTCACGACCCCATGGACCACAGCACGCCAGGCCTCCCTGTCCTCTACTAGCTTCCGGAGTTCGCCCAATTTCATGTTCATCGCTTCAGTGACACTATCTAAGCATCTCATCCTTTGCCGCCCCCTTCTCCTTTTGCCTTCGATCTTTCCCAGCACGAGGGTCTTTTCTAAAGAGTCCTCTCTTCTCATGAGGTGGCCAAAGTATTTGAGCTTCAGCTTCAGAACTTGTCCTTTCAGGGAGCAATCGGGCTTGAATTCCTATAGGATTGACTGATTGGATCTCCTTGCAGTCCAGGGGACTCTCAAGAGTCTTCTCCAACACCATAATTCAAAAGCATCTATTCATCTACAGCGCTCTGCCTTTCTTATGGTCCAGCTCTCACAGCCGTACATTGCTATTGGGAAAACCATAGCTTTGACTATGCGAACCTTTGTTGACTTTGACTATGCGAACCTTTGTTGGCATACCTTTAGGTCATACGTGGAGGGCCTAGTGGTTTTCCCTACTTTTTAAAGTTTAAGCCTGAACTTTGCAATAAGAAGTTCATGATCTGAGCCACAGTCAGCTCCAGGTCTTGTTTTTCCTGCCTGTATAGAACCTCTCCATCTGATTTTGGTGTTGACCATCTGGTGAAGTCCATGTGTAGAGTTGCCGCTTGTGTTGCTGGAAAAGGGTGTTTGCTTTGACTAATGTGTTCTCCTGACAAAACTCTATCAGTCTTTGCCCTGCTTCATTTTGTACTCCAAGACTAAACTTGCCTGTTATTCCTGTTACCTCTTGACTGCATACTACAGTAGGCATTCCAATCCCCTATGATGAGAAGGACATCTTTTTTGGGTGTTAATTCCAGAAGGTGTTGTAGGTCTTCATAGAAACGATCAACTTCTTCCTCTTCAGTATCAGTGGTTGGGGTGTAGACTTGGATTACTGTGATGTTGAAAGGTTTGCCTTGGATCCGAATTGAAATCATTCTATCATTGTTGAGGTTATACCCCAGTACTGCTGTTCCCACTCTCTTGTTCACTACGAAGGCCACTCCATTTCTTCTAAGGGATTCCTGCCCACAATAGTAGATGTCATGGTCATCTGAATTAAATTCTCCCATTCCTGTCCATTTTAATTCACTAACTCCCATAATGTCGATGTTCAGTCTTGACATCTCGCGTTTGACCACATCTAGCTTACCTTCATAGATCTGACGTTCCAGGTTCCTATGCAGTATTGTTCTTTGCAGCATCGTACTTTCCTTTCACTTCCAGACACATCCAGTTGAGCTTCCTTTTGGTTTTGGCCCAGCTACTTCACTCTTTCTGGAGCTACTAGTACTCGTGTTCTGCTCTTCCTCAGTAGTATAATGGACACCTTCCGACCTGAGGGGCTCATCTTCCAGTGTCATATCGTTTAGCCTTTTTGTACTATAATCCATGGGGTTTTCTTGGCAAGAGTACTGGAGTGGGTTGCCATTTCCTTTTCCAGCGGATCACGTTTAGTCAGAACTCTACTATGACCTGTCCATAGTAGAGAGTTCTGACCAAACGTAATCCGCTGGAAAAGGAAACGGCAACCCACTCCAGTACTCTATTTCTCACAGCTTCATTGAGCTACTCAAGCCCCTTCACCACGACAAGGCAGTGATCCATGAAAGGGATACATTCATTAAATAATATTAAATTAAATTAAGAAAAATAAATCTGAAAGAAAACAAACCACAGACAAGATTCCTCAAACCCAAAAGAAAGATCCTCCAGATCCAGAAAGATTTCTCTACAAACAATTCCAAGTCACTTTGAAAATAATGGGGGGGGGGGGAGAGAGAAGGCATAGATCACTTGACAAACCACACCAAATCACTTTGAAAATGATGGGGGAGGGGGCGAAGACATAGATCACTTGAGAAAGCTGCCCAAATCACAAATCAATTCTGAGGGGGAGGGGCGAAGGTATGAATCACTTCACAAACAACAAAAATCACTTTGAAAATAACAGTGGGGGAGGCATCAATCAGTTGATAAAGCAGCCGAAATCACATTGAAAATAAAGTGTGAAGCAGAAACCTACTTATCTCCAACTTTTCCTCCTCCAGAAACCCACAGCTTGTGTGACGGACCTGGCATCTCCCGTGGCTGCTGGACTGGATCCAGCGGCCTGCATGACAGGTCCGAGGCCCATGCAGCTGCTGGGCTGGTCCCAGCAACTCAAATGGCTGCTGGGCTGGACCTGGCAGCCAGCACAGTGGGTCTGAGGCCCTCACAGCTGCTGGGCTGTATCCAGCAGCCCTCATGAACTCCCGGGCTGGAGCAAGGCCAAAATCTGGTCTGCCATGGGCCAGGGTCTGCCATGGGTCTGCCATGGGCACGATTCGGAGGTCTCCACGGGCCAGTTTATGGCCCGTGGGCTGCAGTTTGGAGAGCTCTGTTCTGAAGCCAAAAATATATTCATATTTTCTTGAAGAGAATACTACCAGTCTGAGAAATCACAGGAGAATTTGCAAAAGTGTACTTACAGCCTTAGCTCTCAAGTATTCATAGTCCGCGATCAAGTCCTCCTTGCCAAATACAAGGCTGTGGTCTATATCTTGCTTCAGTCCCCCTAGAAGAGCGTTCCATTAACAACATGATTATCTCATACAAGGCTGGTGCAATTCAGATACCGACATGGGCAGCTCCATACTCCCTCCCCTTTGATAGTAACTGCTTAATCAATTCGTTTTTTATTTCTTTTGCAGCTAAAGTGGATGTTCGAGACATGTTCTCCTGATGTCTTGGGAGGGACAAAAAATCACTTCCCCCTGAGACGTGCGATGAATCTTCTAAAGTATTCAGGATAATATACCAATCATTAGCACAGGTATTATTATAAACAGCACATGCTTCCATTAAGATTAAAACACAGTTTTCGTCCCAGTGCAGTGTCTAGACTAAATGCGGTGGTATAGCGACATGTTGAGTAGAGTTTAAGCAATAGAGTTTAAGCAAAGTAGGATTGTATGTGATGTTTTTGTTTTTGTTGTAGTGTATTGTGTTGTTTTTACCATGCAAAAGCACCTAATTTTGTTGTACATGTGTGCACGTGTACAATGACAAATAAATTTTCTATTCTATGCTATTTCTTAGCCAGATGTGTTTGAGAAATTCTGGATCTCTCAGATCACATTCCTCAGATCACATTCTCTACTTTTTCCATGGAAAAAAGCAGGACCAGCCCCCCAAAATGTGCCTCTTGGCAGGCAAGGTAGGCTGTTCCTCTGGAACTGAGAGCAGCTATCATTGCAGCTGGAGAAGCTGCGTAACTGCCTCACTACACTACACAGGCTGCTGCATTCTGAACCAACTGCAACTTCTGAATGGTCTTCGAGAGCAGCCCCCCCCCTCCATGTGAAGCAGTTGAGTCTCAATGTCACCAGTACATGGACTACTCTAGCCAGGTTTGAACAATTCAGCTGATGCAACAGCCAGAGTTGGAAAAAGACCTCCTCCCCAGCTATTGCCACCACCTCGGCTCTCAGGTACAGCAATGAACCCAGGAGGACCCCCAAACTGCGGACATGTTCCTGCAGAGGGAGTGCTACCCCATTCACAACAGGTTACATATCCAATACCTGCATCACAGGTCTTTGAACAATCTTGTTGTTTTGTCTAGATTCATAGCAACTTGGTCATCATCCAGTCCCTCATCCAGTCCCCTACTGACTTCAAACATCAGTTTAAGATTTCCCCTGCTTCCATGGCATTCAATGGAACACAGAGGTGATACGCAATTCAAAATCTCTAAACGACCTCACCAAATAGTTTCCTGCAGATATTAAATAACTTTTATAATGCCTTACATGTGTTGCTATATTAAGGATATATAGCAATATGCATTTGAAAACACTAGAAATGGATTTCTACTAAACAATAATTGGAGAAAGTTACCTGTTGATAGGCTCATGACTATTCCCACTGTGAATGTGACTATGGTTCCTGCTGTACTTAAATATAGATATGACAGGCTGTACCAATTATCAGCAATGTGGGGTCTGGAAGAAAAAGAAAGTGGTGATATTGGCTTTTAACAGGCCAATCCTAATCTCCTCAGTCAGTAGCATCCCTGGGGGATGTGCAAAGTTTTGCAAGACCCCTTCCTTTGCCATATAAACCACTCCTCTCCCTCACCATCATAGAGCAGTGTCACCTTCTCATTGCCTCCGCTGCCTGGAATGGCTACTATGGCAAGGGAGTTTACAAGGCAAGGTAAGGCACCTTGCAAAACATAGTACCCAGCCTCCCCAAGAACGCTACTGTCCTCAGCACCCACAAATCCAGCGGCACCAGAACAGTGACAGCTGGATCCCATAGGTGCCAAGGCTACTGCTGGGTTTCCTTGGAGTACAAGAGTGTTTGCTCCCTTACCCCAGGCAACACCAATGGCTCCGTGCCCATATTTGAGCAGAAATGAGGACACCCATGTTGAGCTGCCCAGCTTGTGAGAGTGGTTAGGATCTGGCAACAGAAGTTGCCACCATCCCAACCCACCTCGCAGGCCCAATCCTTCCCTCCCCCCTCTCTGCCCCCACCCTGTACCCGCCCCCAAACCAGTGATGTCATTCAGGGGGAACAGACCAGAATGGGCGTTCCGGATCCTAACGGGATCCGTGGCTGGTTCCAGGTTCCCGACAAGTGCCAATCAAAAGTGAGTTCCTGTTCCTAAATCATTTGACTGACAATACTGCCCCAAACCCTTACTGCTGGCCACTACTGCTAGAACGCCGTCGATCAGTCCTCTCTGCACTGACATGCAGGACCAACTGGCACTGGCCCAGCACATGCGCTCCTTACTTTCTGGGTGCCATAAAAATGCTTTACAGCACATTTATGATATGCAGAGGCAGCGGTACAGGTGTTCTGTCACCAATAGAGCCCTTAGGGTTGAGCTCTAAATGATGCAACAATAGCAATAAACTTACTAAAAACATACTACAGTTCAATAGGCTTATTTGGTATTATTTCATCATTATAGTGCAGAATTCCTGTAACCTCCAGATTGGACTGCTGCAATGTGTTGTATGTGCGACTATGTTGGAAGACTGCAGAAATTCATATTCGTCCAAAACTCTGTTGCAAGATTACCGCTGGGACTCGCCAGCAGGAACATAAAATACACCAATACTAGAACAGCTCTTCCCTGATTTCCAGTCTGTTTCTGAGCACAATTCAACGTGTCTGATGTTTACCTGCAAAGTTAGATGTAACATCTCTTTCCATATGAAACTGCCCGCAAGCCAAGATTATCAGAGGCTCTTCTCACAATGCATCTGCCTTGAGAAGTGTGTGGGGGTGACAAAGAAAAGGGCCTTTTCAATCATGGCGCCCACCTGTGGAATCCTGTTCCTTGATGCCTTTTCTAATGTTCGTTCAGCTTTTGTTGAAGTCCCTTCTATTCTCTCAGGCTTCAAAAAATTTTAATCTATGCCCAAGTTGCTCGATTTGTTATGTTGCTGCTGTGTTCTTAAACATGTATTCCCTGCTGCTTTCACTCTGTAATGTTTAGTGATTATTCTATGTTTGTCACTATAGCAGATTTTTAAATTGATTTTCATGAAAGCTATCTTGGGCAGCAAAAGATGGGAAAGTATGCTATAAGGTCTAAAATGAATTTTAAAAACCACAAATTTGTTGATGGACACAATCACACTGCTCAAGCAAACGGAACACTGCTAATTATTAGAATGAATCTAGACCCACATTTCAATATGTAATTGATTGGTTGTGCAAACCTTGGAGCCGTTGGAGGTTTTGTTATGGTAGTGGGCACAGTCCAATTGGATACATGACAGCCTGCAGTTGAAAGTTGTAATGGCATAGTTCTGTGAGGAAGTGGGGGGTACATTAGAGAACCAATTCCAAGCCATATTACAATAGTTAATCCACAAATGAGACCAGAAAATGCTCCCTAAGAAACAAAGTTATGCACATTGTAAACATAAAACAACCAAAGTAACAAGTCATTCCAAGATCTGAAGAACCTGACCTTTACTTTTAAAAGGATCTTAAACCACCTATCAAATTTTTAAAGCTACTCCCGTATGACTCTATTAGACTATTACAGCAATATCTTCCATTTTCATCTGATTAGGGACCACAGCATGGATGAAAGTAAAAAAAAAATGAATGAATGTTGAAGCATAGCCTTATTAGCTTTCAAATTTATTTTGGTTGGTTAAAAACATAACTAACTATATAACACATATGAATGCATGTAAAACCTAAACAAACAATGCTCAACATCTGCCAGCTCATCAGATGAGTGCTATGACAGGAAGAAGGAAGGGGCTTAAATTACATAAACCTTTTAACAAAGTGCTAAAATGAAATCAGCTTTCGCTGATGTTAAGAAAGCCTAACTTACTAATGTAAAGGGAAGTTCAGCCATTTTAAACGAGCTTCTTGCACTGTGAAGAGACTTGACCCCTTTGGTTTTTCCTCTTACTTTGTAACAGCTCATCATTTCTGAGAAATACCCTTTTTTTGAAGTCCAGAGCATCTGTGTTAGACCTCTTTGGTGACATTTGGATTACAAACATGCTGAATCAGGCAGCACTATGGTCACTGTTTCCTAATGGTTCAACATCTCACACTGATTCCTTGACACCACACAGGATTAAGTCCAGGAGTGCCTCCCCTCTGATTTCTTCCAAGATCAATGATTCCAGGGCATAGTCACTTAGTGTACCTAATAATTCTTTGTCAAGACCTGAACATTAACAAACTTCTGTTTGTGGTTGCTATGCAACAGGGCTTGAGAAAGCACAAATCACAGTTTGCAGGCTTGAACAACATAAACTACACAGTTTGCTTCAAACCAAGACAGGAGGCATGACTTCCCCACACAATAGGGAAGGATATAGAGGGTGAAGAGAGTGCTAAAGCCCAACATCTGGCATTATGTCTGAACTACTCTTTTGTCTGCATATAAAACTATTATGATGCTATTCTGAGCCAGTAAAACATGAATATGTGTAAAATAAGCCCCCCCCCATTTCAGTTAGTAACAGTAGGTTGCAAATTAAGTACTTACTTTAGAATTGGCTGAAGGCAAAAGGACACCCAAAGCAAATATTCCCAGAAGAGGCCCACCAATTATTCCAAAAATAGTGAGTGAAGCCTAAGAGAGGAAAAACAAATCACAGACTCTGGTAAAGGCAGGAAGAAACAAAGAGGAATGTTGGTCATATCACAAATGATCATTCTCTTCAGTGGGTAATTCCTGAGTGGGTACCTCCACCCTCCCACTTTAAACATCATTGTATAATGTTAACATTTTCAGGTGGAAGAGTCCCAAGGAGTTCGGGAAAAATTTTCATCTTCCAAACAATCCATACACTGATAATAAGTGTGCTTTAAATCACACAGCAATACTGAAATCTAGTAGAGTGACAAGGACCCCACAGGATTCTTTATAAGCCAAGTCTATATAATCATAATACTCATTTACGTAATCTGAATCAGTTATACTGCAAATGTCTCAAGGAGGAATAGCGATGTGCAGGCAGGCTGCAGGCATCCTGAATGCTTTATCGAACTCTAACTTCCTGCTTTCTGTTAGCATTCAATAGTCTTTTGAAGCATTCAGGCGGCCTGCAGGTAACCATAATCTTGCATGCTCACAGCAACCTGTAAAAGGAAGACCATTTTCACCCCATTAATAAGGTTAACATTAACAAAGTTAATGGGCGTGGAGGGGTGCACACCCCCAGATCTGTGGATAAGTGAAACCCAGGGTACTGGATCCACAGTTACAGGGTTGGGGTTCCTGTATTGTAACAGAGCAAACTAACAAAAACAAATTAAATAGAAAAGTACAATAGAGGACAGATGTAATTTTTTTTACAATTTTTGCATCTGTATTATTATTAATTACCATATATCCCCAAGTATAAGACGAACCTTTTTCCCAAAAAACCAGGGGCTAAAAATTGGGTGCGTCTTATTCAAGGAGTGCGCTTGGCAGTGCTGCGTTCTCCATGCTCCCACTTGCCTTAAAGAGCCGGCGGGAGCGCGGAGAAGGGAGGGCAGCGCTCCCACCAGCTCTTTAAGGCAAGCGGGAGCACGGAGAATGCAGCGCTGCGTTCTTCGTGCTCCCGCTTGCCTTAAGAGCCAAAAGCCGGCGGGAGGCCGGCAGCTCTTAAGGCAAGCAGGAGCACGGAGAATGCCGTGCTCCCGCTTGCCTTAAGAACCGCTGGCCTCCCGCCGGCTCTTGCCTTAAAGAGGCAGGAGGCCGGCGGATCTTAAGGCAATCGGAAGCACGGAGAACGCAGCGTTCTCCGTGCTCCCGCTTGCCTTAAAGAGCAGCCGGCCCAAAAAATGTATTTTTCAAATTTGTGGCACCAAAATTAAGGTGCATCTTATACTTTGGTGCGCCTTATACTTGAGTAAATACGGTATATTATTATTATTATTATTATTATTATTATTATTATTATTATTATTATTA
>JAJKFI010000095.1:2953303-2991138 GCA_029204185.1 Lerista edwardsae
CCAGTTGAGAGGGCTTTCGTTTGAATTCTTTTGATTTGATATGGTAAGTGCGCTGGACTATAATTGGAACTAGTTGATCCAGAAACGCTAGTTTCTAGTTCTGAAAATGATGAACTATATTTCAGCATTTCTTTCCAGAACCTCATTCCATGATGCCACGATTCTAACTTACCTTAATGTCCCACTATAGGTCCCAGCCACAAAAAGTCCTGGAATTCCTGGATAATCTTTCCAAAGTTTCAATACCAAATATGGCATGAGCTGAAAAATTCCATCATTGAAATATTACACTAAACATTGTTATTGTGCTATTCCCTAAGAAAAAAATATACTCCACTTGAAATATCTACTATTAACTATGTTAACCTCCGCAATGTCATTATGTAGTGATTAAAACACACATAAACAGATAGGGTGTGAGAAGAGTTCTCTGCTTGTTAAACCCTTTTCTGTTAATCCAATCTGTTTCTGGGGTAGGGAGAAAGAAGTAAGCTTTCCCCTCAACCCACCAAAGAAAGCCAACCATAGTATGTCTTCTAATAAGGACCACACTATATGTCCCAACTTTGAAACTTAGCTAAAAGCTTCTCCCATCCACCTAACTTGTTTCGCTTACAGATCTTGTTACTGACGGATTCTTACTGCCAGAGAATTTGTTTTTATTTCAGCCAATTCAGACTTGTGAAAATCCCAAGACCTTCCTTACTGAAAGTGAAGAAGTCCCTTCAACTTTGGTTTACTTCACCAATGTCATTGTAAACTCAATCTTGGATCAAATGCTTGGACTTCTTCAAGAGAAATCAAGGAATTCCATGCATACCCTCCTGAGGGAGTTTGAACAATATAAGACAAATGTCTCCAGCAGGTGATGAGCTATCAGGGTCCAACAAGACACAAAAGAATGGTCTGTGATAGTCATCTATGGAGACTTTGTCTCTAAAATGCTACTGTAGGTCACAGACCAGTGTTCACAGTTGCTGTTGCTCATGGTTAATGCTGCTCAGCTATCAGGCAGTGTTGCATCAATCACCCCACTTACCTCCACAACCCAAGAACTGCTGTTTCAGTCAGCACCAAGAACAGGTATCAGACCACATTCTTTTCTAATCTTTTCCCTTCTTCCCCCACCTTTCCTTCTGAGTGCGACCACAAGGCACAGCTCAAGCACCCACTGAACCCCTTTCCAGGAAAACTTCCCTCCCTGAAATGAGCTAAAGTGGTATCCTGGCCTTCTTGGATTTTATCTACCAAGTACATTTCTGACTTTTTACCTAGCTCTGGAACTGGCTCAGGAAGCAGAGGGCAACGGCTGGCATGCACATTGCCACAGCCCGGACAATTTTATCTGAGCCGCAGCAGTGAGCCTGCTAGGTGCTCCTGTCCACTTACCATTCCGGGAAGCAGATGGGAATGCCTGACATGTTTGCTGCCGCCTCCAGGGCAATTTTGAAATCACATGGGCCACAGCAACAAGGTTCCATGTGTGATGTCATAATGAAGGGTGTCATGGCATCAGTGTGGGGGGGGGCGCAACACATGCCTTGCTCCTGGCGCTGGCAAGGCATGCTACATTCCTGCTTGTAAGGAGTTCCTTTTTCTCTTTTTGCCAGCCTAGAAACTGCTGTCACGTAGGGCCTTTGCATTGTATGCTATCTTGATTCCCCCTCCCAGTTACAGTATCTGCACAATAAAGTCATATTTTTTAGTCTGTTTATCCTTTGAGTTGTCCTATGAGCTATGCATTCAGTCCTTGAACAGGTAGTCAATTCCTTCATGTACACATTTCTTAAAACACAACCAGTAACCAGCAAAGCGTACTAGTCCCAACCTCCTCCCTGTTCATATTAATATATGAATATTCATATCTTAAAAACTCGCTTTCTTGGGAATGAAAAGATCCCTTGCTTTTTGATTTTGTTACATCCGTTCCTTATTTTAAAGTAAAGAAATGTGGGTCTTCATTCCTGATATGTTAATAGTTATATTTCCAAAGGGTCTGCTTACAACTGCTTACAATCACTTATCCTTTTATATTTATTTTTTAAAAAGTTGCCCTTGAACAAGTTATTTAACAAGTTCACGTCATGATACTAAACCTGATCTGGGGCTGCCACCTTCTTTGCAGTCCATGGATCACAATCCTTGAACATAGAGTACATTGAGAGTCCACTCAACACTGCACAAGTGAGGGTTAGCCAGAGTCCCAAAAGATTTATATACAGAGCACTGCAAACAAAAAAAATTCTGAACATTGAAGAAATTTTGCTTCTTGATTCAGAGACTGAAGACGTTTCCAATATTATGCATCAAGGTATGTTACTATCATCTTTTCATCTTAAGCTGCCAAAATAAACAGTTTTGTCAATATAACATTAGTGTGTTTTGTTCTTTGTGTGTGGGTTTTTTGGGGGGGCGGGGGTCCGCTGGTCTCATTTGCCATTATGCTGCTATTTTTTATTATTATTTATTATATGAGTGCACTTGTACAGTTTTTAATTATTGTACAGGTCCAGACAGTTTATCAACAGTTACGGGTCCCACAGTTTTAACTAATCACAGATTCTGAACCCATGGTGCAGGCCAGACCTGTATGCATAGAACTGAAGCTGCACTTCTGGAGGGTGTTCTGAATCTCTGGGAGGCCACTTGCCTCAGAATGCCTTCTAAAGGCATGAAAATGTCACTTCTGGTTTTCCTTGTAAAAACATGATTTATGTTTAAATTGTGTTTAAAAACATGATGTGCTTAAATTGTGATTTTTTTGCTTTTTGTATTTTTGCAATTTTTTAAAGCCACCTTGGGTCCCTTCAGGGACCAACGGGGGCTCCCCTTCAAGTGCCTCCTCTGTCCCAAGTTAAAGGGATGGCAGCCTGAGGGCGAGCCTTCTCTGTAATGGCTCCACAAATATGGAATTCCCTACCAGAAGAATTAAGAACTACACACTCCCTCATGGCCTTTCGGAGATTGTTGGCTGTCTGCCCTCTGTCCCTCTGGTATTTTGTCATAGTTTGTTCACTCCCCTGGTCTATTGTTTCCACCATGCCCATATCATGGCGTGATATGGAGAATGGGATCTAGCTTCATTCTTGTACACTCTGTGTTCTCGTTAATGTTTAATGTTGTTGTTTTAATGTGTTTTACTTATTGTGGTTATTTTGTTGTTCTCTCTAAGCCGCCTTGGGCATTTGCTTCGGCATGGGAAAGGCAGGGTATAAATTATTCAAATAATACATGCATACATAAATATGGGAGCTTCAGGGCTCTCACGCAAGCTCTGTGGGTCAACCGAGAGCCCTGAAGCCCAAGCTCTGCAGAGCCCTTCACGTAATGTGACCTTCAGGTCATGCAGACCTTGCACAGGCGCTTCAGGGCTTTCATGCAACCATTAGGTATCAGATTTATATGAATGTTATTATTTGCCTGTAAACCACTTTGTGAACTTTGTGTTGAAAAGCGGTATATAAATACTAGTGATGGATGGATGGATGGATGGATGGATGGATGGATGGAATGAAAATGCTGCCTTAAAAACAAAGACTGCACTCCTAAATCGAAGTACACATCAACCATCCTCACACCAAGGACAATGTGTGCAACCCAGGGACATCATGAGGTTGGACTAATGAATTAATACTATGTGGACTTACAGTTTAGCATGACCCAGAGTTTTGCAAGAAAGGTATCGTTGAACTTGAAATTGATTTACTGCGTATACACCAAGCCAAGTGAAACTGCCACCAATAACAATTGTCCAGAAAGTATGTCTTTGAAGAGGGCTTGGGTTAAAGCTAAGAGGAAGGCAAAAAAAAAAAAAACCTGCATCATAATCATTATCTTTGAACCTGTTTCTTTCAAAGAGTTAAGGAGTTCAGAAGAGCAAAAATATAACTCCTAATTTACAAATATCGATTCAGCCGGTATATCCATTGGATTCAGAATCTGAAGTTTTATTAACCGTGGATTCCGAACTCATGACAAGATCCACTAAAGACCTCCCAGACGCAACCAAAACTTGTTCCAGTCGCATCTGGAAGGCTTTCTGAAGCCCAGAGTAGTTTATTTTATTTATTTATGTATTAGATTTATATCCCGCCTTTTTGCCCGAAGGCACCCAAGGCAGCATTACAACATAAAATATAAAAATTTAACATTAAAAAAACCATTTAAAAAACAATATTAAAACAATACAATAAAACAAAATTCAAACAAAGCAATAAAATTTAAAAACAAGAAGCCCTGTGGATCATACGGTATAAAATATAACAAACCAGCCAGCCAGCCTGTCAACAATTAAAAGCTTTTTATTTTGAAATAAAAAGGTCTTCAGCCCCCGCCGAAATGCTAACAACGAGGGAGCAGTTCTCAATTCTAAGGGGAGGGTATTCCAAAGTTGGGGGGCCACCGAGAAGGCCCTCTTCCTGGCCGCCGCCCCTCTCACTTCTCCTGGTGGCGGCACAGTCAAAAGGGCCCCTCCAGATGATAGGATTATATGGAAGTACGGGTAGGATTATATGGAAGTACGTATGGAGTACGGGTAGGATTATATGGAAGGAGGCGGTCCCTCAAATACCCTGGACCCGAGCCGTAAAGGGCTTTAAAAGTCAAAACCAGCACCTTGAATTGGGCCCGGAACAGAACCGGCAGCCAGTGTAGCCGCCAAAGCAACGGCTCGACAGAGTCAAACCGACGTGCCCCAGCAACCACCCGAGCCGCCGCGTTCTGTACGAGTTGTAATTTCCGGACCGTCTTCAAAGGCAGCCCCACGTAGAGTGCATTGCAATAATCTAATCTAGATGTCACTAGGGCGTGGGTCACTGTGGCCAGGTCCGCACAGCTCAGGTACGGCCGCAGCTGGCGAATCAGCCGAAGCTGAGCAAAGGCTCCCCTGGCCACCCCCGCCACCTGGGACTCCAGGTGTAGCTGTGGATCCAGAACCCCCAAGCTGCGGACCTGCTCCTTCAGAGGGAGTGCAACCCCATTCAGAGCAGGACGATAGTCCAATACCCAAGCTGTGGATTTCCGAACCAAAAGCACCTCTGTCTTATCCGGATTTAATTTCAGCTTGTTCGCCTACATCCAGCCCCCAACCGCCTCCAGACAGCGATCCAGGACCTCAACCGCCTCCTCAGAATGAGGGGGAAAGGAGAGATAAAGTTGGGTGTCATCAGCATGTTGATCACACCCCACTCCAAACCCCCGGATGACCTCTCCCAGCGGTTTCATGTAGATGTTAAACAGCATGGGGGATAAGATGGAACCATGCGGCACCCCAAACCTAAGAGGCAGGGGTGCCGAACAAGCGTCCCCCAGCACCACCTTCTGGGATCTGTCAGCCAGGAAGGAGCGGAACCACTGCAAAACAGTGCCTCCAAGCCCCAGCCCGGCCAGCCGACCCAGAAGGACACCATGGTTGATGGTGTCGAAAGCCACCGAGAGGTCCAGCAGGACTAACAGGGTCGCACTTTCCCTGTCCATCCCCCGGCGAAGGTCATCCACCAAAGCGACCAAGGCAGTCTCCATCCCAAACCCCGGCCTGAAGCCAGATTGGAATGGGTCCAGATAATTCGTTTCCTCCAGTATCCTCTGAAGCTGGGACGCCACCACCCGCTCAATCACCTTGCCCAGAAATGGGATATTCGAGACTGGCCGAAGGTTGTTTAAATTTGTGGGATCCAGGGCTTCTTCAGGAGGGGGCGAACCACCCCCTCCCTCAGAGATGAATTCACCACCCTCCCCGTCCACTCGGCCAGCCCTCCCCGGGCAGCTCTAATTAGCCATGCTGGGCAAGGGTCGAGCGGGCAAGCAGCAGGTCTCACACTCCAGAGAATCCTGTCCACATCCTCAGGCTCTACAAGCTGGAAAGAATCCCAAATTATAGGATAGACAGGTTCCCTGGGGACATCACTAGATATGCCCACAGCGGCGTCCAAGTCATGCCGAATCTGATCGACCTTCTCTGCAAAATGTTTTGTGAACTCGTCACAGCGAGCCTCCGTGTGCTCCTCCCCACCAGAAGGGGGGGCGAGATGTAAAAGACTACAGACCACACGGAAGAGCTCAGCCGAACGGTTCTCTGCAGATGCAATGGTGGCAGAGAAGTGTGCCCTCTTAGCCGCCACCACTGCCCTAGAATAAGCTTTTAACTGGGTCCTAGCCCATGTACGATCAGATTCGGTACAAGTCTTTCGCCACCGACGCTCTAGTCGTCTGCCCTGCTGCTTCATCATTCGCAGCTCCTCAGAGAACCAAGGAGCCGCTCTGATTCTGCGACTGGGCAGGAGATGCTCAGGAGCGATCTCATCCAGGGCCCTGGCCATCTCCGTATTCCAGAGGTCGACCAGGGCACCGGGTGGGTCTCCAACTCTGGCAACAGGAAAATCCCCCAGAGCCCTCAGGAATCCGTCTGAATCCATCAGCCTCCGAGGGCGGATCATAAAGTGCGATCCCCCGCCATTGCAGAGGTGAGAAGCTGCAACAAGCCTAAATCCCACCAGACAGTGATCTGTCCATGACAAAGGAGTGATCTTAATCTCCTCCACCTCCAGATCCCCATCAACCTGCCCAGCAGTAAACACCAGGTCCATCATGCGTTGGGGCAGATATTCTTTGAGACAGACCCATGGTTGCCATGGAGGCCATGAAATCCTGAGCCGCAGCTGTTGGGGGCCTCGGCATGGACATTAAAGTCCCCCAACACCAATAGGCGGGGGGACTCCAACACCACACTCGAGACCAGCTCCGTCAGCTCAGGCAGGGAGACTGCTGGGCAGCAAGGCAGGCGGTACACCAACAGAATCCCTGTTCTGTCTCGCCCCTCCAACACGACGCGAAGGCACTCAAACCCGGTGGACTGCTGAACAGGGTATCTGGTGAGACGGATGGAATCCCGGTAGACCATTGCAACCCCACCTCCCCGCCCCTGTAGTCATGGCTGCTGAAGTACCCGGAAGCCCGGCGGACAAATCTGGGAAAGATTGACCCCTCCCAGCTCATCCAGCCAGGTCTCCGTGATACATACCAGATCGGCTTTCTCCTCCAAGATTAAATCATGGATTAGAGAGATCTTATTATTCACCGATCTGGCATTCAGAAGCAGCAGCTTCAGACTCAGGGGACTGTTGCCAGGATTTCCAAGGGTCAGAGGGATGACGGGAGGGCCAGAAAGAGGGACAGTCTGTCTATGACTGACCCTCCTTCTCCTGTAATGTCCGGCCCAGCCCCCACCGCCATATCTTCCGTAACCCGTAACTCTAAAATAAATTTACAGGTTATTTCTGGGTTTTACCTTGTTCTGGTTGTGTCTGAGAAACTTTCTGAGGCCCAGAGACACTGGTATCTGCTTGATATCTGGTTTGGTTTGGTATCTGGTTTGGTTTGGGGACTCCCTGCTGATACTAAAAACCATGTTAAATAAAAACAGTTAAAACAAAACATGAGTCAGTTGATTAGAACTGCTATATTCAGCTCGCTCTGAGAAAAGTGACACCCTCCCTTCGCCTTCTGTCACTTGAAGAATGGAATGTGAAAGTGATTAATCAAGAGTGATTATTGTGAGAGAGGGTCTTGGAGCAAACTGAAAATAGCAGTTCTAATAGCCTGACCCTGACTGACTCCCTAGAAAAGTGTTTTTTAGAAAGTGGGGCATGTTTTTTTTCCCCCTTCTCCAGGGACTAGCAAGGTCCTTCTTATCTGCAGTGGCCATCAGTGTTGGGTCAATTCAGTGTATAAAGCATCAGGATTTAAAAGATTAGGCCTGTACTTATTAATTTCTAAATGTTCTAAAAAGACTTAGGGCACAATCCTAACCAACTTTCCAGTCCCTGAATAAGGGCAATGCAGCCCTGAGGTAAGGTCATCATTGAGGCTTCTGTGACTACTACTACTACTACAGCACATGCCCCACTGGCACATCTATGTTAGGGCTGGAAAGTTGGTTAGGATTGTGCCCCTAGTCTGTAATCTTATGCATATGTTCATGGGAATAAGCTCCACTGAACACAATAAAACAATCTTGGGCTGCCTGCCTGCCAGTGGGATCCCTGCCAGAATAGGGTCAGTAGTCTACTTAGGGCTTCCAAGGTCATGCCCACCTGGCTTGTCTCTTCCTCCCCAGTCCTTGGAGTAAAGGCAAGAGTGGAGTTCTACAGTACTCTACAGCAGTGGTCTCTAAACTAGAGACTGCTGCTAAGACAAAAATCTTCCCTGGCAAGAACGTGAGCAGCACCTCACATTCAACCAAGGAGGCCGCGAAAGACCCCTACAGTTCCCAGGGGTCTTTGCTGCCAGCCACTCATGCACGGAATGCCAGCTTGCTGGGGAGCAGACCCCAGAAGCAGCTGGCCGCGAAGACCCCTGGGAGCTATAGTAGGGATCTGTCGTGGCTTCCCTGGTGGAATACTCTGCTTACGCTGGGGAAGGATCGGGGAGGCACCGGATCCGGCCCGCAGGCCGGAGTTTAGAGCCCCCTGCTCTATAGGATTGCACTTACTCTCAGAAATATATTTATGACGTATCAACAAAATCAGTTACTCATGAGTTGTTCCACTACTTGAAGCCTGAACTCTCAAACTTTTCAAAACAATTAAGACCTTCTGAGATATTTATACTGCTGCCTAAGAAAAAGGATACTTACTCCCAAACATCCAGTCTTCCTCCATGTCGAGCATCATCAAGAATATGACTGAGTCCTTCTCTTTTTGACACAGTCCGTCCAATCACGAATATAAATGCAAATAACATCAGTAGAAACTGGAAAACATCTGTCCAGACTACTGCCTTTAGGCCTCCCTATTGGAAACAGCAGATACAGGGTACATTAAAAACTCGGTTCCAACTATAAGCAAATGTTTATGATTAGACAGCAGTTTTCATGGCCTTTCTCAAATGAACAATCCCACTGGATCAAGGTACTGTATGTCACACTAATGTGGTATCTGCAGAAAGTAACATTTTAGAAAATGGTGAACTGCCATTAGTATTCCGTTTCAAAACTATACAAGTTCAGTTATTTTGGTTTTTGCTTCAATTTAAACAAAAGTATAAGACAGAAACAATTTAAATTATACACCAGGTTCACTTTTAGAAAAACATAAAATTCCCATTTATATATATGGATCGCAAACAATTTAAAGAGACTTTTTCATACTTAAGTCGTCAAGTAGGGCTTTCCAAACCCCAGCACAAAGGCCAGATCTTGAGTTTGGAGCTGAGCTTACTGCCCAGAGCATCCCTGTGACCACAATGGTTTGGAAGAGAAGCAGCGCCATGGCAGAACAGTAAGCGTCACCTGTTTTTGGGATACAGCTGTTTCCAACTTGGAGACCTCTGGTCTACACTGAAAACAGATGTTTTTCCCCCAGTTGCCTACTCCAACCACTTTTTATATAATCCCTCTACCCAGATACAGGAAACACAAGATTTCCTTCTCTCTGCTTCAATTTAATCTTGGAAAGGGAAAGTAAAAGAAACTTGTCCTAATATAAAAAATATATTTTCTTTCCAGATAATCTGGGGGTTCAGCAAGGAGAGTGATATGGATCTCAAAACTGAGAATTCTTCACCCAAGTACAATATGAAGGATTCCTTTTTGGGGGGGTCGGGGAAGCATACAGTGGCATAAAATAAATACAAATATGTTGCAAAATATTACAGTGCTATACCGAAGCTGAACATCTAATGTGAGATTTAGCTTATGGTAGTAAAGACATTAAGATAAAGCTTGTTTATGAAAGTGTGCTGTTAACATACCAGGGTGCAATAGAAAGTACAAATTACTCCTGTTCCAATAATAGCTCCCCACAACTGAAAACCTGTAACTGAAAAATGAAAAATACGTAACTTAGGTTGCAATTCTATGCATAGCACACTTTCCTGGGAATAAACCCCATTGAACACAATGGCACTTCTGAGTAAATATGCATAGGGTTGCACTATTAAACATGTCTAGGGATACAAGTAGAAGAAATGATGTTTAATTAATGACTGCAAAAAAAAGACTAGAAATAAATACATATAAAAATTCTCATCATCACATTTGTGAATTCCATGCTGGTAATCAACAAAAAATTTCAACAAATAACATGGTGGCAACTAGAATACATATTCTAGCAATTGTTGAGCAATTTGGTAAGGACAATAAAAGTATTAAACTGTTCTAAGTTTGAAGTCACAAGAAATTATCCTCCTAAACCATTTTTAGTGTTTTAGAACCCAAATCATGTTAAACCTTTTTTTTAATAATTAAAAGCCGATTAATCAAAAGTTTATTTGTATCCCAACACAAAATACAATCAGTTCTCATTGTCAGCTAGGGTTAGGTTCCTGGAAAACCTAGTGGATACTGAATTAGCAGATTCCAAATCAAAGATACTATGGAAAAATTGGATTAGGTTACTGTGGACCCTCTTTACTTCACTATACATTCTATGATCCTAAATCTCACCTTGAACGCCATGGGTTGGATAACAGAACAATTCCTAACTCTAACAAATTAATTATTATTTTTTCCTAATTTTATATTCAAATATAAAAGGTATGTGACTAGCATCCAAGAGCTTGAATAGATCTTCTTGGCCTTTATTCTGGAAGCCCAGAAAGAGCACAAACAGTTCCCGTTTTGTTGAAAACGGCATTCAACAGATAACACACACTGCGACTTCAAAAGAAGATTACATTTTAAATGCAGTGCAAGGCAGAGAAACGGGGAGATTTGGATTTAGCTGTGAATCCCCCTTCTCAGTGGACTCCATGGCAGGCTCATTCTCAGACTTCTGGTTAGCTCCTCCTCTCAGGGCAAGTGACAAAGCTTTCCGGGGGGGGGGGGAGACTTCCCAGATCTGACCTTGCCTTGCTGCAGAACGATTGGGTGCAGCATTGCTCCATGTTGGAGGACCACATGGAACCTGCTTTCTTTTTCTTCACAGAATGCATGGGGTGCCCAGGAGCACTTGAAAGACTAGTGTGCGCTCCGTGCATTTGAATTTCACACCATGCATATTCAAAGAGTGTGCATTTTTGTCGTGACCTCGCAGGAGCAAGTTGGAGTCCCCATGAAGCGGCAGCCATTTTCCGAGGAGCAGGAGCCCCCAACAGAGCCTGTTTCCTCCCCTCCTCGAGGCAGGAAATGAAGGCTGCAGCACCTGTGTGGCACACAGCCCGGGCAGGACCCACTGAAGTCGCTCCCTTGGTGGGTGCAATGCAAGAAGACCCCACTGCAGAGCCAGCCAGTGTGGGAGGGGTGAGAGAGCACACCTACAGACCCCTTCTCCGCAGAGCGCAGCATTGCCAAGGCAGTCACAAGCCAGTGAGCCAGGGCCTCAGCAGCCCACAACAGTCGCTTAAAGAGGCCACGTGCCTTAAAGAGGCACACCTCTATGCATGCTCTGCAAGGGCCCTAAACCTCAGGGGGAGGCTCACCATCACAGGCTCCTGAAGGGGAGAAGTCACGTGAGCCCTCTCCTAAGAGGCTTTGGCTAGCCCCTGTGCCCATCAGCCACCCCGAAGTCATGTGCCGGGGTTCGGATTCGGAAGGCCAATACTCAGATGTATCCCCAGCAGAGGATGGAGAGGCTTCTCCTACTACTCTACTACTACTCCTGAATGAAGTGCTCCTAAATGAAATAAAGTGGCAGCCTGAACACTTGAAAAGTTCAAGATTAACAGGAAGCAGTTAACTTCCTGTTCCAAGGGACAGGGTTCCCCATATCTGTGGTTTCTGTATCCACAGGGGACGGGCTGTGTCCCAGGAACAGATCCCCCGCAAATACAGGGGCATACCTGTACTACACATTTGACTAGTTGTTTATCTTTTCCTTGCAGTTTAGCAACAATAAACAGTAAAATATATTCATATTACCTTGATTCAAGGCAAGGGATGGAGCATATATAACAATTCCAGAGTAAGATACCTGGAGAGAGAGAGAGAGAGACAGAGAGAACAAATAAATATGATTGTGATATGAACAGTCTATCAGATATTATTTGTTCTATCTGAGTTTGCACCAGTTCAAATGCTAAATATGTATTATCAATTATCATTATCATAGATCATCTATGGTCAATGCACTGTGGTAAAGATTGGCTTTTAAACTTCATGGGTTCACTCTTCAGACAGAACTGAAAAGTCTATATAGCAGTGCTTCCAAAACTCCTACAAGGGAGTTGGGAGTACTGTGTGAGCAGGGGCAGGACTGTGGCAACAATACAATCCCCAGGATCACACTGCTGCTGGGAGGAGGGCTTTTTTTTCTACTTACCTCTGCCAGTGCCAGCCTCCTGGGGGTGTAGAGAATCCCACAGATGCCTCTACTGAGCTTCCCAAGCCTCCTGAACGGCAAAAAAAATGGTACCATTCTGAGGCTTAGGGAGCCCTGCAGAGGCATCAGTGGGGCTCCCCACACCCCTAGAAGGCTGGCACTGGCAGAGGGAAGTAGAAAAAAATCCCCTCCCCCAGCAGCAGCACAATCCTGGGGATCACACTGCTGCCTTTCCCCCACTCCCCACCCGTTAAAGGGAAAAGAACAACTGCTTCCCTGGCTGGTGGGTCGTAACCCACTAGTTTGGAAACCACTGCTATATAGGGTACATCAAAGTACCCCCCCATGCATGGCTAATATTCAATATTCAGGTCTATTTTAGGGACTGTAGGGTATTTTCAGGTTGAAAAAAGGGACTAAACTGGAGGCCTCATAAAAACTATGGGAACAATAAAAATGTCACTCAAAAAAATGCTTAACACCTATCACTAAGCCCAAAGTAAACAAAAAAAATTTTTTAACAAGAGGTAGCAAGGAACCTGATGAGGGAGAATGTTTGGAGTGGTGAAGGTGTGTGGAAGGATAAGAGAAATTGACATTGATCCCTTAATCCCAAGTAGCATTATGTTTCCAATAGCAAACAGTATTTAGATATGATTTTCTGATGGCTCTTAATCACCAGTAAAATCAATATAATAAGCTAATCCACAGTAAGCACAACTTTGGAAGTGACATTTGTATTTTTTATAATAAAATATTATGATGCAACTATATAATGTGGAACACTTCACATACAACTATGGATCCTCAATAGTATGCTGTGCTTTTACTTGCCGTCTGCATGATAAACATCACTGTTCCAGTCATATGCACATATTTGTTATATCGACGCTCCAAATACTGCAAAAGAGGCAAGTTACTTTTAGAGACAAAACTGAAGTACACAGATACGCTCTATATGTAGAAACAGAATTGATACATCACCTTCAAAAAACACCCCTTAACCGGGGTGGCCTTAGGAGCCACAGAGCCCAATTGGAATCATTTTTTTTTATTTATTTTTTTGCAGGCATCTAGGTTCACTGCCTAGATCTCTGGAATCCTGGAGATATACATATATTTTATTTATTTTATATCTCTATGGTAGAATGGAAATTTAAGTGAATAGCATTGTTGGAAACAAATTATCTCTTTTGGACTTCTAAAAATCACATCATTAATAAATTATAAGTCATATTATAGTATATTATCCTAGTATGGGGCCACCTTAGCCCTTGGGAACAATTGGTCCATTTGGCTTAAAGCTGGCCCTGCTCCTTATGGCTAATACTATGCGCTCTTACTTGGGAGGTCAAAGTCCATTAAAGTCAAAGAGATTTAATTTACTTCTGAGCAAGTATCGAGCAGATCTGATTGCACAGTTGCAACCTTATGCCCAATTACTGAGGCTACCCCGCAAGACCAGGGCGTAGGCCCATCTAGTCCAGCTTCCTTTATCTCACAGCGGCCCATCAGATGCCCCAGGGAGCACACAAGATGCCTGCATCTTGTTGCACCTCCCTTGCACCTGGCATTCTGAGGTACTTCTCAACTTCATTTCATTTTCTTTTTAATAAATGCAGCTGAGGGGCAGCTAATTTGATTAGAAAGATGTAATGTATTCTGTTGAAACGACAGTCATTCATGTATCTGGAAATGAGTTCCTTGGAAGCTGGTTGTCACAGGTGAACTTAATGTGGCACTTGCGATTTATTGCCTGAATTTTTTTAACTAAATGAAGCCACGAGGCAGCTGTTGTTTGAAGAGGTGTCAACGTATTTCTGCGACTCTCGACCAACTAATCGCTTTCTGTGGGAAAAGCAAAGTCGTGATGCACGTTCCTCTCTGTTTTCCCTGGAGGAGCAAATAGCAATTTAGAGGGGTGATTCCGCTCAAAGACAGTCATTGGGGGAAGAGGGTGAGATGCCTCTTCTAAGGAGTGTACCTACTAAGGGAACAGCCCCTCAAGGAGCGTCAAGCCCTGGAGGACCCGCGCCCCGCGCACCTCGTAGGCGCTGGTGATACCCAACCGATAATAGACCGGCATGAAGACGTGGGCGGTGAGGGCCACCACGAGCACGTAGGAGATGGCGAAGAGGCCGAACTTCATCCCGTAGCGGTAGACCTCGGCGGGGGTCCCCAGCACGGTCACCGCCGACATGAAGCTGGCCGTGAGGGACAAGGCCACCGGGACGCAGTGGAGGCTGCGGCTGCCCAGGAAGAAGTCCTCGGTGGTCTCGTGGACGCCCCTGAAGGCGTAGTAGATGCCGACGCTCGCGGAGACGATCAGCATGGACGCGAAGACCACGTAGTCCACGGAGGTGAAGTTGCCGTGGGAGTCCGGCGAGCCAAGCACGAGCATGGGGTCCCCCTGCGACATGGCGCCCGGGCCGAGGAGAAGCGCGCGCTCGAGGACGCTCCGCCGGCGCCCGGCCGTTGTTCGAGCCTCGCACGCTCGGCTGTGAGCGCCTCGCGCCCTGGCCCCGCCCCCTGGGGACACGCCCCCGAAGGCCGTTGCCCGCCAGCGCCGCCTGTGCTCCGTCCGCGGCTCAGCCCCACTGAGGACTCCGCTCAGTCCTCCTCTGCACGTCCTTGTGCCTGGCCGCAACTTCAGTCCTCGCAAAACAGTCACCGGTGGCCGCAGGGAAGCCCGCGCTTGCCTACTCGGAAGTAAGTCCCGTGGTCCCAACGGGGCTCACTCCCGGGAAAGAGCGCATGGCATAGGGTTGCAGCCAACGGACAGCCGGCTCCTCCTCGGTCCCCGTTTGGCTGCCTCTGGCGCCGAAGCCCTCCCAGTCCAAGGCTCGCATTTTAAATGCAGGGACAGGCTTCGGTTTGGACACAAATGGGCTCAAAAAAAACATGATTTAATAAACTGTTAGGATGCTCTGAATGCAAATGGAAATTAGCAATTTAATGAAAGGATAACAATATATTCCTACAATGCAACATAAAGTTAGGCAGACTTGAGCTCAATGGAATCGATGGGCTTATCATTTACTCACAACACATTTCTGTCTTGCATCACCTCTGAGGAGGTCAGGTTGGAGGTTTCCCATTTTATCCTCACAACAACCCTGTGAGGTAGGTTAGGCTAAAAGCAAGCAAGTAGCCTCGGTAACCCAATGACTGTCATGGCCACACAGAGATTTAAATTAAGTCTCCTCTTTCTAATTACCACATGGAACTCTGTGTTCAGTATTGACTTAACTGTACAAGTTTCCAATAAAGTGGAACATCAACATGTATTGTAATCAGAATATATTTCATAATAATCATTGGATATAGTATATCCCTGAGAAAAATATTGAAACAGAAGCTAACTAGACTAATGTTTATAAACACCATAAACAGCACTGTCCTATGTCACAATAGGGAGGGTTTCTTATTAATATTAGGGCACAATCCACTTTCCAGCACTGGGATAAGGGCAATGCGGCTCTCAGGTAAAGGAATAAACATTCCCTTATCTTGAGGATGCCTCCATGATTGCACCCCAACTGCAGGATGCAGCACATGCCCCATTGGCACATATGTCAGTGTTGAGTTTCAGCAGTATGCTCACAGTGAATCCTACGCACCTCTACTCAAACGTTAGTCCTATTGAATTCGTTGGCACTTACTCACAGGTAAGTGTGTATAGGATTGTAGCCTCAGTGGACAAAACATTTGTTGAGAGAGGCTACAACTAGGTACATTGCAGGTGTGTGTTCAGTGCTCTTCAGCTGTGTGCTGCATTTGCTGTTTCAATCGGAGCCCAACTTCTTCTGCACAACTGTGGTGTCACAACAGTGTCTCCTTTGCTATTTTCCTAACAGTTCTTTCCTTTCACTGAGCAACAGCAGCTGTAATCACAACATAACATGTGCCAAGATAAATAGAGGATCAAGTGACCCAAGGCTTGCTTAGATGCAGAAGTAAATACTTCCTATTTCAGTCATACATAAAAATAGACCTGGAGAGGAACCAAGTGTCTCCTAGAAACAAACTTTTTTTGAGCAGCCGGTTCCCGCACTATGGATCAGCCTAACAATTTTCCCGTGTCTTCATTGAGTAGTATCTGCCACAGGGAACAATCAAAGCCCGCGGTATTCCAAAAGAGCCACACAGATATATTTTCACATTATATTGTACTATGTTGAGCACAATGAAAGGGGGGGGGGTGGAATCTAAGTCACACTCAACCAGTTTTAGGTGTACTGAAATTTTGGAAGTTAATGGAAGGGTGGTGCCAATGTTGAACATTTTAGGAACTATATGCACAGGCAGTACACAATGCCAAAAGTTGGAGTTTTAATTGAGCAAGAACATTGGATATCTTTCAGTATTTTAGGAAATATTTGGTGACACTTGCCTAGAAGCATGCCTAAGAATAGACAGGAATAGTCCCAGTTGGAACAAGAACTGATGTCTGATGTCTGTTTAACTTTTGGCTTAACATCAGTGGTGGGATTCAGGGGGTTCGGCCAGGTTCTATAGAACCGGTTGTTAAATGGCCGGGCCCTGCCCACTCACTTACCTTGGCTGGCTTCGGGGTTTTTTTGGCTCCGGCTATGACGTCATAGAACCGGTTGTTAATTTATTTGAATCCCATTACTGCTTAACATCAATTGTGTACCAGAAGTTAGGTTGTCAAGTTCTATCTACATGAAGAATCGCAATCCATTTTGGCCAGTTCAGGCATCTGTTTTCACAAAAACAACCATTTGCTCTAATCAGTTGGCTTTTCAAAACATTAATTCAATGGAAGGAAGCTGTTAGAACATAAACTTGGAATTTCAACAGTGCCTAAAAGATACTGTTGTAAAAAAAAAAAAAGTATTTGCAGTCTTTATTGCCAAAAGCACCATGGAACACAAGAAGAAAATTTTGGCAATAATGATCAGGAGATTTCTTGAATAGTAGCTAGTGTTATCTTAACAGGTGCAAAGCAGCGCCAAAAACATTGTTCATTCATGTTGCTTCGAGTGTTTTTACTCTGTGAGTTTCCTTTGCATATTTACTTTGTTTATTGCCTGATTGGGTTTATTTTATTTTGGTATTATCTTTTAAGTTTCGTTATGGCCAAAGACTAAAACAAACTGAAGTATTACCAAACAAACTCATATCAAGTACACATATTTGATTTTTGTTCTGTAAATTGTAATTTGGGGGGTGGAAGATGTGATTGTGTACAGGATTTTAAACCATGCAGTAGAGAAATAAGTCCCTCTTATGGCACAGTCCTATTTATATCTAATCAGAGGCTAGCCTCATTGAGTTCAAGGAGACTTATTCCCAGGCAAGTGTGCACAAGATTGCAAACGTAATGGCCTAACATCTTGAAAACAAATTTTGATTAAATCTATATATATAGAAGAACCCCTGCTAACTGGGCAAGAGGCACTTTTTCCAATGGTGTTCCTCTTATATTTAGCAGGGGGAGAGTAATTGTCCCTCTTCACCCCTGCACAGTCTTCTAGTGGCTGTTGCTGGCGGGCTGCCTTTTTTTTTTTTTTTTTAAGATTGTGAGCCCTTTTGGGACAGGGACCCATTTAACTTTATTATTACCATTTGCCTGTAAACCGCTTTGTGAACTTCGTGTTGAAAAGCGGTATATAAGTACCTGTTGACTGACTGACTGACTGTGGGTGCGCGCACACGTATATTCTACATAGGCTCCGCAACGCCTGGAGCGACGCGCACCAAACTCAGTACGCTCATGCCTTGCGGCCTGGCGACAGACACTGCGGGGGTCAGGCCCTCGTAGTGCCCCCGGGGGTGGGGGTACGCAGGGGGCCCCACGTGAAAATGGTCGAAAGTGGCAAAAATCAGCGTCGGGTCCATAGTTTCTGGGGCTTCCGGATGAGCGGCGACGCTTCCGATGCCGTTGCTGTCCGGGTTCGGCCCCCTCTCAACGTGAGGGGCAAGAAGGGGTGCAAAACAAAACGTCCGCCATGCCCTGCTGGTACGCCTGGAGCGATTGGCACCAAACTCGGCATGCGTATGCCTGGCAGCCTGGCGACAAACACTGTGGGGGTCAGGCCCCTCTAGCGCCCCCAGGGGTGGGGGTGCACAGGGGGCCCCATGTGAAAATGGTCAACAATGGCCAAAATCGGTGTTGAATCCGTAGTTTCCGGGACCGCCAAGACTAACGGCGACGCTCCCGATGCCATTTGAGTCCACGTTTGGACTTGGGATAATTTGCTGCCCAGGCAACGCCAGGTAAAAACAGCTAGTATAGTAGAAAAGTGGACGCTATTCCACATAGAACCATACATTACTGTCACAAACTCTTGCATAAGAGGAGGTCTATTTTTGGTTTAATTTCTACCTGTGGAAAATAGCACACAAGAAAACTGTACAAGTGATTGAGGAATCAAGATTACATGGAAAACAATAAAGTCAGTGAAATAGTAAAATATATATGCAATTTAGTTCTCATATCACATTCTCTGGGTTTTCTATTCTAAATTTTATAAATTTGTTTACTGTTACAGCATTCTAAAATCACCAATATTGGATTAATCATTTCTGGCCATTTTTTTTTCAGTTTCATAAAATCCAGTTTATTCTTTTATTTGTTCTTAGCTCTGATGGAGTGAAGCTTTTGTCCGCACTCCTGGGAGACAATTAACATTTTTCACAGGGATTGTGACAACTTGTAGGAAGGGGAGATGAGCTAAACTGTATTCTGCCTTCATAAGTAGAAACCTGAAGTAGTTGCCAACTTCACAAAGTTCAAGGGAAGTTTCATAAATGAATACCATTGACCTTTTCTTTACTGTCTGTGAAATTCATTTCAATATTATTGAAAGCTGGATTATCAATTCCTTCATCTGTTATGTTGAATGGTTTCCAGGTCAAAACTCTGACTTTCTCATCCTAGGGGAAAAAAATTCACAAAGACGAATAACATTGGCTATTAAACATGAGAAAAAACATTTCACACTAGAAGAGATTTCTGAAGTTGGTGCTAGTATTTTCCATTAAAATACCTTAGGAATCAAAAGTATCATTTGTCTAGGTTCTATGGACAGCACTGCAAACAGTTATAATGCACATTATTCCTAAATACTTGTTCTAAGTTTTACAAAAAAAAGTACAAATGTTGTCATGGGGAGAACATATTTGGTACTAAACAAGATGGAGTTTATAATGATGAAGAACTCATTTGATCAGGTGGTTGAGAAAATACTGTTCTTGATGGGGTCATGAACCCCTTAGGGTTCACATTCACAGTCTGGGATATCCTGGATGCCTGGGTAGCAGGTGTGGTCCAGAGTGCTTTTTGTCAAGAGTGGCTAATCGGCTAAGCATGCTACTGGAAGACAAGGCCATGGCTGCTGTCACACGTGTCTAGTGGATTTTAGATTAATGTGTTTTATATGGATCTGGCCTTGAAGATGATTTGGAAACTTCAGTTGGTTCAGAATTTACAGCACAATGCTGTTGTGCCTCTGCACTGGCAGAGCAAGTGCTCCGCCAGCACAGACTGGTGCAAGCATGCCATAAACAACGTTGCAACAACACAGAAGTCAGTGGCTCCAACAGGAAGGCTTGCATCATCCTGCCAGATCCAGGTGGAGCACATACTAGAGCAGGTAATGGCAATTTCAAGCAGTCCAGGGACAGGGGAGGGGCAGGGATGGAAGTAACATGATGGGGGGGGCAGAGGATGGCTGAATAGGGACCAGAAGGGGGCGGGATTGGCGGCAGCAATGCGCAC
Organism: Lerista edwardsae; assembly: GCA_029204185.1. NCBI lineage: Eukaryota > Metazoa > Chordata > Lepidosauria > Squamata > Scincidae > Lerista > Lerista edwardsae. The sequence continues at coordinate 2,973,305 of JAJKFI010000095.1, forward strand.
CATGTCCTATCCCCCTTCCCAGACCAGATATGCTGACATAGGGCAATGTGGATTTGTGCCAACTATTTAGCAAGCAGAGGTCAAAATTGCGGCAGCTGGAACTTACCCTGGGACAAGGGGGTAGATGTCCCCTTATCCTGAGGAGGCATCCAGCATTGTAACTTCCCTCATATGATGCAGAAGTGCCCTCACTGGCACTGCTGGATCAGTGTAGGGAAGGTTGGATAGGATTGGGCTGTTATGGAACTGTTGACAGGTGCAAGCTATAATGGACATATAACACCTGCGTTGAAACATATTGTATTCATTAGTTTCCACACCCAGTCCAAGATGCAGGCCTCAATTTTTAGACAGTTCAGTCAGAATCTCAGGGAATGCATTCTCTATGATACCTCCTTATCATGTGGTAGTTATCTTCAGCATTGGGATCTGTTGTTGAAGCCATGCTCTGGGTAATGTCAATTGTGGATTCTTGACTATCCTCAGAAATGAGCAGGGCATTAATGGTATGAGCAAATCTCTTCTATTGCTTATTAGACCATTTGTGAATAAAAGGCTTTCATCAAACTTGCTCAAGAACTACATTATTAATGGCACAATCCTATCGAGATTCCTGCGCTGCAACGGAGGGGTGCCAAAATGGCTTCCATTGTATCCAGTGCAAGAAAAACGACCACTGGAAGTCTCCCTGAGGTAAGGGGAATTTTGTCCTCTTGCTCCAAGGAAAGCCGCAATAGCCTCTATGGACTACATGGACTTGTGCCAGCAAAATCGCTGTGGCAGGCCTGAGCAGTCTTGTGCTGGCAGTTCAAGCCCAGGAGGTGGGATAGGATATAGTGGAGGCCTCTGTTGCCAATCCCATCCCCTCCTTGGCCTGATCTGCCCCCACCCCGCCCCACTTTGTTACACCCCTCTCTGCACACTTTTTGCTCTTTCCCATCCCCCACAAGGCATAATTTTCTGAAAAAATAATTTTGTGAAAACATTTTCACCATTGTTAAACTAGTAAAACCCAGTGTTCACAAGGCCTTCCTTCAATACTACATTCCAATATATTTCTCTCCTTCTTCCCCTTCATAAAAATGGGTGGATGCTGTAAATGTAATTACCCAGTTTCAGTGTAGTATCTGTGCTCATCTGAAATATTTCATTACAGTGTGTTTTATGTCTTTACTAGGCACATTGAAAATGGGCATGGTTGTTGAGCTGGATCTGTAGAATTTTTTCCTGAACTGCATCCCAGTACTGTTCAAAGGAGATACAGTATTGTATTGCAAGCAGAATGCCAATCAAGTGAGTTAAACACAAGTCCCATTTCTCTTGGACCGTAATGAAACTATTTTAAAATATATATTCGAATAAAATGTACATCCAAGTATATTTTCATCTCTTACTGCTTAGGAGTCATATGAGAACACATTATAATAAGTTTAAAAAAGGAAATAAATTACAAAACAGTACTTACTTTTTTCGGTTTCAAAAATGAGAAGTTGGACAGAAAATCCTCTTTCGTAAGCAAGAACTTCCGATCCACATTCTGCCTTAAACCTCCTGAAAAATATCCTTTTGGTTAATCAAAGCTCATTGTAAATTGTAGGCCCTTTTGGGACAGGACAGCATTTTTTAAAATGAGAATAAATTACAAAAACTAAACAAAATTACTTGTTTAGATATTAAAAAATGAGAAGTTGTATTTATAACCTGTTTTGAAAGGTTTATATGTGGGCCCTCTACCAGTGTATAACCTAGTCCAGGGGTCAGGGAACTTTTTTACCTGTTACCCCAAAATATATTTAGATACGCCGACATTACCCCCTTGATGCTTAACTCCTTCACTGTAAACAAGACTCTTTCACCACGTGAACGCATCGGCTTTCCCAGAAGGAAGAAGTTGGCAAGCGCTCCTGATGGTCAGGAGCTACCTTACTCCCGTCTCACAACTTTAGCCAAGGTTAAAATGAATGCACCAGAAGATGGCACTCATCCATTTTCTGCTCCGCGAGGATGGGAAATGCAGCGCTTCTCTCCTGGGCGCCTCTCCCAACCCCCACACACCCATTCGGGGTATCAGTGCGTGAAGCAGCTGCTGTCATCCCCTTCACCTGACACACAATGTCCAGCAGTGCTCACAAGATTGAAATGACTGGTCAAACTTCAACATACCTTAATAATGCAATAAGGTCAGAATTGCAGGAGTGGAATATACCCACTTCTCTGATCTTTTTTATAAGGATCAATGGGCCTTTCACAAAAATAAAGGCCAATGAAACCTATCACATTTGTGCATCATTTTCATCCTGTTCTAAACTTCAAGGAAGTGAACACCATGTGCCTTCCCAAAGATAGAATCTGTGCCATCTCAGCTAATTTGGATCTCCATGCACATCTTATTAGAGAAGGGTTTTTAACATCTGCAAACTTTGCTTCTATGGGGGGGGGGCAAACTACATTTCAAACATTAACTCAGTCCTTCCAGACCCCTGCTCCCTCTGCGCAAGTCCACAATGCTCCTGCCAAAACCTCTCTCCCATCCCCAAAGTATTTCCCAGGACCCCGTCCCCTCCCATACACGAGCCATGGCCCCAACTCTGCGGTTGCAGCTACCACCAGACTGGAAGAGTGAGCCAACGCAAGGCTGGCCCCGCCAACACGTGACTTCTCCTGAAGACCCCACCCCACCCGCCACCTCTGCCGCTGTCGAGCCCGCTGGACAATGTAGTCTTTGGGTGAACTCTTATCCTTTCACACTCGCATTGCCCGAATGTTAACAGTCTTTCCCCCCCCCCCCACTGCTTTTGCTCTCTAGCAACTGACCCAAGAGAACAACAGGGCAGACAGGCACCTGTTTTAGCGTGCAGAGGGAGGCACTTGGGGTGTGTGGGGACAGCAGGCTTTGAGAGTGGGGTGGAGAGAAGGGGAGGAGGAGGATAAAAACAGCTTTCCACAGCATTTTCTTCTGACTTACACAGCTGCGGGACGCTAAAGAGTTTAGGGAGGGAGGGAGGTCTGAACGGGTTTCCTGGATTTTTAAAGGAGACGCTGGGAAGCAGCAGCCACCACGTGTGTGAGAGACAGTGAGAGAGAGGTGAGTGGCTGAGTCTCAGGCTCGATGTCCCGGGTGCCTTCAGAGCAGCCTGGCTAGAGGGGTGCAGGGTCCGCTGAGGCAGCCATTGCCCGGCTCAGCCCCCCCCCCCCGTCTTTTGCCTGCCAGCCAGCCAGCCAGCCAGCCCGCACGCCGGGGCGCCCTCCCTCCCTGCAGGCCTCCCCACCATACAGCCAGCCACACACCTCTCTCGCACGTCTCTCATGCATGTGGTGGCTGCTGCTGCTCTCTCCGCAAAACTGCTGTCTGCCTGCCTCGCTCGTGCAGGCAATGGCTGCTGCCGCTGCCGCTGCCAGTCTCCCTCGTCGCCGCCGCCGCCTGCCTGCTTGGATCTTAGAACATGCAGGCAACGGCTGCAGTGCGCAGGCACAGCGGAGCCCAGGCATGCCCCAGTTAAAAAAAAAAAAACAGAGCCAAGTGGGCGGAACGAAGGAGGAAAAAATCACTGTAATGGACGGTCGCGCTGCCAAGACACAGCCGGGCATGCATATAGATTCATATGTATGCCTGGCTGTGTCTCGGCAGCGCGACCGTCCATTACCCCCAGGAATTTCATTTTTACCCAATTTGGGGTAATTTACCCCTGTTCCCTGACCACTGACCTAGTCAAATCTTGACACCAGCCCTTTAATCTACACTTCAATACAATCAAAAGCAAGGAATAAGTAAGTACCTGTCAAAAGGCTGGCAATTATCCCCACAGAAACAGTGACCAGGGTTCCAAGTGTACTGAAGTACAGATAGGATAAGGAATACCAATAATCTGCAAGGATAGGTCTAGAAGAGAAAAACAGAACTTATTTCGACCACTGTTCCACAACATGAAAAAAATCTGACAATAGAAACTAAAGGCTATAACCTTTAAAAAAAAGGCCAAAGTAAGTATGGAGAGTAGCTGTGATGTAACCTTGCTGGGCCCTTCATGAGACCACACCCACCCACCCCTAATAGCCTGACTGGGTGGGCCATTTGATGGGCATGGGCCCATCCATAAGTCAGAGCTCAGCCTGACAGACCCTGTCATCACCCTGTCCTAAAGAAGTCAACATGAGCTCTTCCAATATTGTGAGTGCTCAGATTCTAGTATGCCAAGATCCATGAGGTTTTCTGCAAAGAAAATGCTGAGAACTTTCTATAGAGACTACTTTAGATTTGATAGATATAAGATAACTAGCGTTTTGGTACCCGGCGTTGCCCGGGTGTTTATATCTCCCATCCCTGACCCATCTTCCAATTTTGGGTGTTTTCGACCATTTTCACCTGGGGCCCCCTGCGCACCCCCACCCCCGGGGGCACTGGGGGGGGCCTGACCCCCACAGTGTGTGTCACCAGGCCGCAAGGCATACGCATGCCAGGTCTGGCGCCAATTGGTCCAGGAGTCACAGTGGGGCATGGCGGACATCTCGTATCACACCCCTTCCCATCCCCCACATTGGGGTGTGTGGACCCGAACTCCCACAGCGTCGCTGGCTGCCTCAGTGAGCCCAGAAACTACAGAACCGAGGACGATCTCGTTCATTTCCGGCCATGTCCACGCGGGGGCCCCAGGCCCCCCTGGGGCGCTAGGGAGGCCTGACCCCCAGAGTATCTGCTGCCAGGCTGGAAGGCACGCGCATGGCGAGTTTGGTGCACATCGGTCCAGGCGTTCCAGCAGGGCATGGCAGATATTGTGTCTTGCACCCCTTCCCGCACCCCATGCCGAGGGGGGGTGAACCCGGACTCGGACGGTGTCAGGAGCAACCCCGGAAACTATAGACTCGATGCCGATTTTGGCCGTTTTCGACCATTTTCACTTGGGCCCCCCGTGTACCCCCACCCCCCGGGGCGCTAGGGGGGCCCGACCCCCGCAGTGTTTGTGGCCAGGCCAGAAGGTCTATGCGTGCCAAGTCTCGTGTCGCTCGGCCCAGGCGTTCCAGCAGGGCATGGCGGATGTTGTGTCTCGCACCCCTTCCTGCCCCCCACGCCGAGGGGGGGTGAACCCGAACTCGCACAGCGTCGGGAGTGTCGCCACTCATCCCGGCGCCCCCGGAAACTATGGATTTGACACTGAGATTGGCCATTTTCGACCATTTGCATGCGGGGACCCCCAAGTACCCCCACCCCCGGAGGCAGTAGGGGGGCCCGACCCTCGCAGTGTGTGTGGCCAGGCTGCTAGGCTTCCGCATGCCGAGTTTGGGGCCAATCGGTCCAGGCGTTCCAGCAGGGCATGGCGGACGCTGTGTTTCGCACCCCTTCTTGCCCCCCACGTGGGGGGGGGGCAGACCCAGACTTCAACTGCGTCGGGAGCGTGGCCACTCATCTCGGCGACCCCGAAAACTGTGGATTTGACTCCAAGTTTGGCCGTTTGTGACCGTTTTCACGTCGGGACCCCCTGTACCCCCACCCCCGGGGGCGGTAGGGGGGCCCAACCCCCGCAGTGTTTGCGGCCAGGCTGGTAGGCATCCACCTGCCACGTTTGGGGCCTATCGGTCCAGGCGTTCCAACAGGGCATGGCAGGCATTGTGTTTGACACCCCTTTTTTTTCCCCCACGTCGGGGGGGGGGGCTGAACCTGGACTCCAACGGCATCGGGAGCATCGCCGCTCATCCCAGCGACCCCGGAAACGGCAGATTTGACACCGATTTCGGACGTTTCCGATGATGTTCACACGAAGACCCCCGTGTACCCCCACCCCCGGGGGCGCTAGGGGTGCCCGACCCCCGCAGTGATTGTCGCCAGGCCGCAAGGCACGTGTGTGCCGAGTTTCGTGCCGATCGGTCAAGCCGTGGGGGAGCCTATAGAGAACATACACACCCACCCGCATACATATCCACATACATACCCACCCACGTCCATTTTTATATATATAGATAAAGGAAAAAATTGTTATGTACCTTTCAGCAGCTTGAGTTTCAAAGGTAGCTGTTAATGCTGGCAGCTCTGTAGCTGCTGTCCAGTTTGCTACTGGGTGAGTTGTGTTACAGCCAACAGTTGTAAGACTTAATGGCATAGTACTGCTGGGAAGCGGATGATAAATCTGAGCTCCAATTCCAACCCAAAGGGAAGCAGTAAATCCACCAATGAGCCCTACAAATGCACCCTACAAAAAGAAAGTTAAATTATATTAAAACTTTAAGGAACTGAAAATTGTGACAGCAAGACCAAACAGACCACATGTTGCACTTTTCTTTTCTTTTTTCCTTTTAGTACAGCGATTCACCATTGGGGTAGGGGAGTCAATCCCAAACTATGAGCTGTGTACTGCACAATCTTCATGGAAAAAAAGTCGCCCAATGTATAGGATTGTAGCCAATGGCCCACTAGGTCAAGGGAGCTGCCAGGCAAATAAATTTGGGAACCACTGGAGTAGGGAGAAATATTGTCCTGAGCTACTAGTAGAGAGTGCTCACTCTTTTACTCCCCAAGCACCTCTGTCACCTGAGATGGAGTTCTGTAGTTCTCCAAGATCCTCTTTATCTCAGCTGTTGCTCTCTTCACATTCCTCTGACAAAGACCCAAAAGAACCTGTTTCTCCTCATCAGCACTACCCTGAGCTGTTTTAAAACCAATGTGGCAAACTAAACGTGCCCAATCAGTTCCCACTTCTCGCAAGACCTCCACTTGCAAGAGCTCCAGATGTAGTATTTCTGTTGCCTTGGCAATGGAGCTGCCAGTTCTGCATCCCCTAAAACACAAGACAGTCGGGAAAGTTCCGGTTACTGCCCATCTGTCTGCTACTGATTGTGCTCCATTGTCAGCCTGGAAGGAACTGAAAATACCTCCTTACATAAGCAAGGTACTGATCCTGGAGCCCATTTTGGTGTGGGGAGAAATGTTCTTAAATTAAAAATGATTTAATTCATATTTTAATACCCTGGGGCTGGAATGTTGATTAGGACTGCTTCCATTGTTAGCCTGATTGTGCATTTGACTAGAGGTTTTTCATGGTTTTAAATGGTTTGATTCAGTTTTAATATATATGTACAGTGGTGGACCCAGCCAAGGCTCCGCCCCAGCCGGGTTGACAATCACCACCCCAGGCATCACCCCTGCCAAGCCCGATTTTGGATCACTCTCCGCATAGGGGCAGATGGGCAGGCTGAACGCCGCTCGCCTTTGCCCCTGCTGAGCCGGGGGGGGGGTGAGTGGTGGCGTTGGCTCCGCTACTACTCCAGCCCCTACAGCCCCCCGGACCCCCCCCCCCCGCTAGGTCTGCCACTGTCTATGTACACTTTCTTGGCGAATTTCTTGAAGCAAAAGACAAGAGTAAAAATTAATTAAATAAATACTGAATTAATCAGTGGTTTCTTTATCAAAGGAAAATACAGAATTGCTACTTACTACTGGATTGGCAAAAGGAAAAAGGATACCCAGAGAAAACAATCCCAGGAGAGGTCCACCAACCATGCCAAAAATACTGAGAGCTGCCTGAGAAAGGAAAAGGGATACAAGCAAAAGGAAGCAAGATCTTCAAATAGTGCTAAAACATTAAAAAAAATTAAAATCAATGCTTGGCTTCACTAGAATCACTTTCTAGACACCTTGAGTACCTTGAGTACCTTTTTGACTGTGCCGCCACCAGGAGAAGTGAGAGGGGCGGCGGCCAGGAAGAGGGCCTTCTCGGTGGTGGCCCCCCAGCTCTGGAATACCCTCCCCTTAGAATTGAGAACGGCTCCCTCTTTGTTTACATTTCGGCGGGGGTTGAAGACCTTTTTATTTCAAAAAGCTTTTAATTGTTGACAGCCTGGCTGGCTGGCTGGCTGGCTTGTTATATTTTTATAGTTTTATGATCCACTGGGCTTGTTGTTTTTAAACTGTATTGTTTTTTGTTTAAATTCTGTTTTACTGTATGGTTTTAATATTGTTTTTAAATTGTTTTTTAATTTTTATATTGTAATGCCGCCTTGTGTGCCTCTTGGCTAAAAGGCGGGGGGAAAAATCTAATTAATTAATTAATTAATTAATTAATTAATTAATTAATTAATAATAATAACAACAATAATAATAATAATAATAATAATAATCTCATCATGGATTCACATAGATTACCATAAGCAGGTCAAAAGGTACTTCAAGAGGGTGTGACGGGTCATGGAGAAGTGGTGGGAAGGGGGCCTTTGTAAACCTTGGCCCACTCCAAATTGACCACCTCAACTGGCATTTTACCTTGTAGGGCAGCATTTTTCAGCGTTTGTCCTCACTGTACCACTTTGCATGGTCCATCTATTGGAAGGAGCACCAGAAGTAATTGGTGATGGAATCATCACCAGTTACATCTGGGTTGGGAGCAGCAACATGAGGTGCAGGTGAGACAGAACTACCCTCCCAGAGCTCTTTGGAAAGTGCCACCACAGCTGTGATCACGCACACACAACCCACAGGCTTTGAGCAGTTTGAAGTTGGAGCAAGTGGGGTTTTAAGTGTTTGCGGGATCATAGCCACCGCAGCAACAGCGGAGGCACTTTTTAAAGACCTCCAGTAGGACAATTCTGCCTCACCTGCTACACACGCACCACATGTTTATTTTCTGGATTAAATACAAGGCTGCAGTATTAGAACAAGTTAAACTGATCCTCAGATTTCTTGTGTTTACTGACAGGCCAATCCTAAACTGTGCTGGTGCAGCCAGGCCTCATGGCCTGTGCTGCGTCCAATGCATCTTAGGAGCAGGTGGACGTCTCCCCGGGGTAAGGGTATATATTACACTGAGCACAGCCCCAGCCACCCCTATGTGGCTTCTTGAACCCAAACCAGCTAAATCACTGGCAGAAACCAGGACAGGACAGGGTGGTTAAGATACAGCGGGTGCTGAAACTGATCCTGCTCCTTCCTCAGGTCTGATCTGTTGGGATATGTGCAACTCTGTCTGCTGTCCAGAGGGGGCAGTATATAGAAACGATAAGGAAATGAATAACCTGTGTGTGTTTTTTCCCCTCTATATGTTCCTCTCTGTGATTTCTAAGCAGAAGGCGTGGCCTTAACCAACAGCTTATCCCCCTGTCTCCTGGATACATTGTACCCCCTTTTTCCAGCTTGTCCTCGTGGCAGTGAGATGTGCCAACTAAGAAGCTCTGAGGCAGAGCGGCCATTTTGACTCACATACTAGCATGCAAGATCATGCAGCTATCTAGGGCATGATTAATACTAAGTTACAGGCATACCTCTGACCAGATTGTCAGAAGCTGTAAAATATGTTTCAAGTTATATACTGTAAGTAAACTGTTACAAGTTTGAAACAAAGCTTTACCAGTGCCTGCGTATTTATTTCCTAGCAAACAGCCTGAGACTGAGTGAGAGTGAGAGAGAAAGATCCTGAGGTAATTCTCTGAGGGGAACACGCTGCACCAAAGACTCTGCTTTCCCCCATTACCAGTCAGGATTTATTAAACATCCCATCAGGTTACGGGCCCAGACCAGACCAGTTGGCCAGACTTCACACTAAGAAAAGAAGTTTTAATTAACCTGAAATAAAAAAAAAATATTTTTTCCTCACTCAAAATTTTTTAAAGGCTGACTTTACTTGCTAGTGAAAGATGGCAGAAGGGTCATATATGAGAGCTTTAATCTTTCAACCAATGATAAAGCTAGACCCCAAAACGTTTAATGACTGGCTTTACAGAATGAAGACAGAGATACAAATGTATGATGCTTTGCCTGCTTTAAATGAATCCCGCCCAACAACAGGGGAAGATGAAATAAGGAAATGGGATTGTGCAGATGGAAAAGCTAGATGTCTTATTCTGAGATCATTAACAGATATTCAGTTGCCCTATGTGAGAGACTGCTGTACCGCAAAAGAGATGATAGAGATTCTGACAGAGAATTATGCCAGAACAGGACTAAAAGCCCAATTCAGTCTAATTAATGATTTGTGTCAACTCAGATTGGAAAGAAAAGAAGATTGTGACCAATATTGTAGCAAATTAACTCAGATTTTTAATGACCTTGCACTCACTGATATGAAATTTACTGAGCACCAACGAATGGGATATTTAGTAGGGTGTTTGTCTGACAAAACATTTTCAAGTTTTAAAACAGCAATGGACTCTAAAGAAAATAAAACTTATAAAAGTGTTTTAAAGGAACTAAGATCAGAATGTTTTCCTCACAGAAATGAAGATTTTTCTGAGTCTAGCTAAAATTACAAGGTACAGGGAAAAACAAACAAAAGAATTACCTGTTTTAAATGTAAAAAGATTGGTCATTTTGCAAGTGACTGTTATACCAATTGGTCAGACAATAAGACACATTCAAGCTCAGAAAGAAAAAGGAGTCAAGGAGAAAGTCAGAGAAACAGGAATGGTCATTTTCAAAGTAGCAGAGGAAAGCAGAAACAGAAAAAGGACCTTAATTGTTGCATCAATGAACCGAAGCTAGGGAGTCAGACTTGGATAATTGACTCAGGCTGTTCAACCCACACATGTTCAAACAAAAGTTATTTTCAAGAACTGAATGAAAACATAGGAGGGCAAATAACTGTAGCCAATGGGAAAGAAACTCAAATTTATGGGAAAGGCATAGTAAAACTAAACTGTGTGGCAGATGATGAAATAAACAAAGTTACTGTAAATGACGTATTATATTCTCCAGACATTAATGGGAATATGTTAAGTGTAGCAAAGTTAACTGAACGTGGTTTTGAAGTTAATTTCATAAAACACAAATGTACCATAACAAGAGTACAAGATAATGTATTAATGGCTCAAGGCTTTAGAAAGGATGGAGTGTTTTTCTTAGATCTGCATCAGGAGGAAGAACAGCTAAACTATGCAAACCAAACCTGCACAAACGACTGTTTGGACCTCTGGCATCGCAGATTGGGACACCGAAGTACTGAAGCTATTCTAGAAATGCAGCACAAGAACCTTGCAAAGGGATTAAAGGTAAAACCCTGTGACAATCACGCAGAAAGATGTGAATGTTGTATAAAAGCGAAAGCAGTCAGTCCTTCCTTCCCAAAGAGGACTGAGCAACGCACCAGAAAAATATTAGAAATTGTTCACACCGATCTGATGGGACCCATGCCCAATCCCTATCTAGGAAGATATAAATATGTGTTGACATTTATAGATGACTTTTCAAAGTATACCGTGCTTTATCTTTTAAAGGAGAAAAGTGAAGTGCACGAGATGATCAAAAAGTATATAGCTACAGTAAATACAAAGTTTGGTAGAAATCCTGAGGCATTACAAACAGACAATGGAGGTGAATACACGTCTTATCACACAAAGGAGTTGTTAGAAAGCAAAGGAATTGTACACAGAGTCACTGTACCATATACTCCACAACAAAATGGTATAGCTGAACGCAAGAATAGAAGTCTTTTAGACATGGTTAGGTCTATGCTAACAGACGCAAAGCTACCCACAAGTTTTTGGGACTTAGCAATAGTAACAGCCAACTATTTGCAAAACAGATTAACCACTAAAGGTACACCAAACCATAAGACACCTTTTGAACTCTGGCATGGTAGAGCACCAAATATGGAACATCTACGTGTATTTGGATGCAAAGTATATGCTTATATTCCAAAAGAAAGAAGGTCCAAGCTGGACGCCAGAGCTGAAGAAGGCATTTTTGTGGGTTATGCTCCAGGTACAAAAGGTTACAAAGTAATGAATATGAAAACAAGAAAAGTAACCATAAGGCATGGATTGCATTTTGCAGAGAATGAAAGAGCAGATAAAGATAAAAATTTGTTAGATGGTCTATCACAGACAGATGTGGAACTGTTGTATGTACCAGTTTATCTTGGCAGCACATCAGAAGCCTCATCACCAGAGTCTGAAACCAGTGCAGCAGCAGAAGCGGAAATGGAAGAAGAAGGGGAAATGCCAGAGCTGGAAGTCACCACCACAACAGACCAGGTAATGGCAGAACCCAGACGTTCACTTAGAGAAAACAAAGGCATACCACCTCCACGACTTGGAATGTCATGCATTGCAAGGACATCATCAGAACGAGAACCAGAGTCTTGGGAGGAAGTGGAAGCAATGTCTGCAAGTGAATCTAGTAAATGGAGAAAAGCTGCACAAGAAGAGATAGATGCACTACACAAAAATAAAACATGGACACTGACACAATTGCCTGCAGGGAAAAAGGCAATAGATTGTAAGTGGGTATTTAAAGCCAAAACAGGTGCAAAAGGAGAAGTAGAGCGCTACAAAGCCAGACTCGTAGCGAAAGGTTTTTCTCAGAAATATGGAGAAGACTTCGATGAAGTTTTCGCGCCAGTAGTAAAGCACACCACTATTAGACTACTACTGAGCATAGCAGCTTCAAAGAAATTACATGTAAAACATCTAGATGTGAAAACTGCTTTTCTTCATGGAGAAATTAAAGAAGAGCTGTACATGAAGCAACCACCAGGGTTTACAAATAGTAAAAAGGCTCACCTGGTGTGTAAACTCCAAAAAGGACTGTATGGTTTAAAACAAGCAGCTAGATCTTGGAACGAAAAACTGCACCAGTTGTTAACACAACAACACTATACACAAGGAACAGGAGATCAATGCGTGTATACAAAGTTCAAAGATGGAAATTGGACATTTGTTCTAACATACGTGGATGATTTATTGTGTATTTATGGAAGAGAAAAAGATTATCAAGAACTAGTGAAGAATCTGAATAAAGAAGTAGAGATAAAGGAACTAGGAGAAGCGAGTTATTACCTGGGTATGCAGATTGACAGAGAAAAAGATGGAAGTTTTCTACTGAGTAAGAAGACAAAGATTTGTGACTTAATAGAATCACTAGGACTCAGAGAAGCACACCCAAAGGCAACACCGATGGAGACCAATTTTCTTAAACAAAAAGAGGAAAGTATACTGTTACCAGATAACACTAAATACAGGGAAGCAGTAGGAAAGTTACTTTATTTGTCAAATACAACCAGACCAGATATTGCCACCGCTGTAGGTATATTAAGTAGGAAAACCAATGCTCCCACAGAATGGGACTGGCTTGGGGTTAAAAGGGTCATAAGATACTTAAAGGGAACTATAGAATTTAAGTTAAAATTACCAGCCAGTGAAAAACCTAGACTAATAGTATATACCGATGCAGATTGGGGAGAAGATCGAACAGATCGTAAGTCCACCAGTGGATTCTTGATCTTGTATGGAGGTGGGGCAATATGCTGGGCAAGTAGGAAACAATCTACTGTTGCTCTTTCCTCTACCGAGGCAGAGTACATTTCAGCATCTGAAACATGTAGAGAAATAATGTGGATTTCTCAATTGTTAAATGATTTAGGAATAAAAGAACAACAGCCAATTCAAATATTTGAAGATAACCAAAGTTGCATGAAATTGGCATATTCTGAAAACTATAATGCACGCACAAAGCATATAGATATACGAAATCATTTTGTGCGTGACATGATTAAGAATGGAATTGTCAGAATGGACTACTGTCCAACGCAAGAGATGCTGGCTGACATTCTAACGAAACCATTGACGAGAGACAGATTCCAAAATTTTCGAAAAGGTATGAATCTCTTGGACTAATGCATCCGGAGTTGAGAAGGGGTGTTGGGATATGTGCAACTCCGTCTGCTGTCCAGAGGGGGCAGTATATAGAAACGATAAGGAAATGAATAACCTGTGTGTGTTTTTTCCCCTCTATATGTTCCTCTCTGTGATTTCTAAGCAGAAGGCATGGCCTTAACCAACGGCTTATCCCCGTCTCCTGGATACATTGTACCCCTCTTTCCAGCTTGTCCTCGTAGCAGTGAGATGTGCCAACTAAGAAGCTCTGAGGCAGAGCGGCCATTTTGACTCACATACTAGCATGCAAGATCATGCAGCTATCTAGGGCATGATTAATACTAAGTTACAGGCATACCTCTGACCAGATTGTCAGAAGCTGTAAAATATGTTTCAAGTTATATACTGTAAGTAAACTGTTACAAGTTTGAAACAAAGCTTTACCAGTGCCTGCGTATTTATTTCCTAGCAAACAGCCTGAGACTGAGTGAGAGTGAGAGAGAAAGATCCTGAGGTAATTCTCTGAGGGGAACACGCTGCACCAAAGACTCTGCTTTCCCCCATTACCAGTCAGGATTTATTAAACATCCCATCATGATCTTCCCTCATTCTGCCCTCCCCTTGCTCCAAAATGCCTTCTCTCCACCTCCATCATGCACGCCTGCCACCCACTCCTGGCCCTAGTGACACCTGGTGCAATCTTACCTGGGCTGGCTGGTGCAGGGATGGGAGGCGGCACTGCCAAGTCAGTGCAGGCCTTTGCACGGCCCTGAAGTAATTGCAAATGTGCCTTAGGCATGTTTGCAACACTCTGAGCTGGCACAAGAATGGCTGCACCAGCACATGCACGAGTTTGGATCACGCTGTTAATATCATTTACGGCTACTGCTGAAGTAAGTGGTTTAAAAGATAAAACTGAATCTGTTGGAATGTTCAGTGACTGGTCCCTTCTCCTTGACAACTGAATATGCACCGAGGAATTATTAAGCTCTTACCTGTAACAAACCTCCAAGAAGTGATGCCAAAGCAGCCATAGCAATACACACTCCACCATAAAACAGACCTAAATGAGTGAGTCACCCAGAGAAGTCAAATTACATTTTTATCACTTTGGCACAGCAATTCACAAAGATAGTCAGTGTGATCCTATCAAAGCGCTATACACGGCAGGTTATTACTTTGTCTAGGTTTAGCCATGTGACTTTTATTTCACACTCTCCTGATATAAAATGCCACAGTAGCTAGAACTGAGCCTATGAATATCTTAACAGAAGGTCAGATTCTTGTTTGTCCCTGGAGAGAAACATATATAAAGTTTTAAAAACCCAAAGTGCGCTTGCGCTCTCGCTCTGTGCTGGGAGTAAGTCCCACTGGATTCAATGGAATTTACTTCTGAGTAGACACGCCTAGGACTGGTCTGCAAAGTGGATTGTTTTGAATTTATATCTTTATGAAGTATACATTTTTGAACTGAGGATCATTATAACAAAGAGGCACTGGTTTTGCAATAGCATGATCCTATATATACTGACATATATTCATATACCAAATGCTACTTTCATTGTACCCAGTTCTAGTTCATAGGTGAGGAGTGATGTACGCTAATTGTGGAATAAGAGACCCCGTTGGAGTTGACATGCATATTACTTATTCCAATGGAAATAAACAATGGAAATGGGATTGGGAAGCTTCATAAATATTGGAAATATCATGTCCTGCCTTGATAATGCTGCATTTACCTGTTTATCTGTACCTGTGTATTTACCTGCCACGCCCATATTGCTCTCCTGCTATTTACATTTCTATTTCTTAACACATTCAAGCAAGCTAGATCTTGCTTGCCCAATCCTGAATGTCTTAGTGTCCAGAAGAACATCCAAAATGGCAACTGCTATATCCTTTAGGCACCAAAACAACCACCAAGGTTTCCTCAGGGTAAGGGAGCATTTGCTTACAATGGGCATTAGAGCAGGCGCAGAGCCACAGACACCTGTGTCAGGCCACCTGGCTCAGGAAGAGGGTTAGGATTTGGCAGCAGAGACTGCCACCATCCCCACCCCTCTCCCAGGCCTGATCCTCCCCTCCTTCCAGTTCTGTCCCTCCACCTAACCCTGAAAATGCTTACCACAGCCCGGCAGTGACACCATCAGCTGCTCCATGGTGGCATCCTCCCAGCGCTGAGGGCCAGCACCAGCTGGGAATACTCCTCTCTATTTCTGCACCATCACTCCTCTCCCTTTCCTGTTTTATCTCCCCTGAGTTTATTTTGGATTGTGAGCCTCAGGGCAAGGACCTGTCTGCTCTTCCATTCCACACACTATGCGTATTTATGGCACTACCTAAATAAATACATGATTTTTATAAGACCCACTGATTCTTTTGGTTAGTGCAACTCTACTGGCATTAATATAACTATCTAGGAAAATGTCAATATAAGTGAGAAGCAAATACCTGTTTCCTTAAATTAAATAGTGAATATCTTATTCAGACTTACTCATTCCCATTGAAATCCAAGACAGTTTCCTTTCAGTAAGTGATTTAAAGTAGGGTTTAATTAGATCTTCTACAGTCACAGCAGCTAAAGCATTAATGCTAGATGAAACTGTACTAAAGAAAGCAAAATACAGTACATTTTAATTTCATACCTACTTATGGTTGCAATCCTATATATTAGTGCTTCTCAAATGTGTTAGCACAGAGGCCCATTTTTTAGAATGGCACTCATGTCAGGAGTCACTGAAAGTGGTGTCATAGCTGAGACATCATCAAGCAGGTAGAGCAACATACACAAATAGCACTGCTGGAATGCAAACTGGCATTCTTGGCAAACTGGCAGCAATTGCACAGTCATGAATCATTCCTCACAGAAAGCAAGATTAGAACAAAATATTATGTAAAAACACTGAGCTAAAAACAAAAACCTCAAAGGGAATATAGCAAGAGTAATGTCTGCAGCTTCCAAGATGTTGGCTTCCAGCTTTCCGCAACCCATCAGACATCAGGTCGCAACCCACCAAGTGGGTCCCAACCCACAGTTTGAGAAATATTGCTATATATACTTACCTGGAGGTCTCATAAATTTCAGTTGAACTCTAGTGAAGTAATTGTACAATAATGTATGTTTCAAAGCAAGGGAAGGTGGGCTAGTGGGAAGACTGAGCCTGGGTGGGGGTGGGGGGTGGGGCTGGCCTGGCTGACCTAAGCCCTAACCTAACCTCCTTCCTGGGCAGCCTAGTGTTACACTGGGCTGCTCAGATTTGCACTAGCTATTTTGCTGACATAGTAGCCCCATTAAGGTGGCTGCTACGGCACATGGGGAAAGGGAAAATAATTCCCCTTCCTCCAAGTTGGACTGCAGCCAGCTCCTACCCTGCACTGGATTCAATGCCAGCCTGCCTATTCCAGCGCAGAATAGAATTGGGCTGCCTGGGAAATATCCAAGGACAATGGCTACTGCAGTAGGATGTCTTTGCAACATTTTTAGGATGCAGAGACATCACAGAAGCCTCCAGGGGATTGTTGTTGTTGTTGTTGTTCAGTCGCTAAGTCGTGTCCGACTCTTAGCGACCCCATGGACCACAGCACGCCAGGCCTCCCTGTCCTCCACTAGCTTCCTGAGTTCGCCCAATTTCATATTCATTGCTTCGGTGACACTATCTAACCATCTCATCCCCTGCCGCCCCCTTCTCCTTTTGCCTTCAATCTTTCCCAGCATGAGGGTCTTTTCTAAAGAGTCCTCTCTTCTCATCAGGTGGCCAAAGTATTGGAGCTTCAGCTTCAGCATTTGTCCTTCCAGGGAGCAATCAGGCTTGACTTCCTGGAGAATTGACCGATTGGATCTCTTTGCAGTCCAGGGGACTCTCAAGAGTCTTCTCCAACACCATAATTCAAAAGCATCGATTCTTCGACGCTCTGCCTTTCTTATGGTCCAGCTCTCACAGCCATACATGGCTACTGGGAAAACCATCGCTTTGACTATGCGAACCTTTGTTGGCAGGGTGATGTCTCGGCTTTTGATTAAGCTATCTAGGTTCACCATAGCTTTCTTCCCAAGAAGTAAACGTCTTTTAATTTCATGGCTGCAGTCACCATCTGCGGTGATCTTGGAGCCCAGGAAAATAAAGTCTGTCGCTGCTTCCATTTCTTCCCCTCCTATTTGCCAGGAAGTGATGGGAGTGGTTGCCATGATCTTAGTCTTTTTAATGTTGAGCTTCAAACCAATTTTGGCACTTTCCTCTTTCACCCTCATCAAAAGGTTCTTTAGG